>OX596246.1:6110397-6490227 GCA_951394255.1 Polyploca ridens | reverse complement strand
ATGAATTATTTGTTGCCTATAATTTTTATAATCAAAATTTTATGATCTGACGCATTTATTGTAAGACAATCGATTACTTTTATAATTAATTAGTGTGATAATAATAATTATGGTATCAAATTACCGTTATGAAAGATTGAACATCGAAAGTATCCTTCCTGTTTAGAAGGGACTCTTCTGGCCCAAGGTTTCTAGTGGATTTTATATTTTTCTTTTTGTTGTATTTTTAATGTTGCGTGTGTCTTACACATAATATATTTCATTTTTGTGATATTTTTAACTATAAAGTACTGTTATTATAAATCCAAATGGAATAATGATGACCTAATTAAAATATTCAAGAATTTATTTGTAAATCACAAAAAAAAATGTAAAACTGTAAATATATTGACAAAAAAATGAACTGCAACACAATAATTGATTATTATATCTCTCATCAAATACACTGTAAGTTGTTTGAGTACCTACCTAAATAACGGTATAGTTATTATAATGTAGTATGTATCTACAGTCTACTTAAAGGAAAACCGGTCCAGTGAACAAAGTATTGATAATATTGTGAACTTTTTTTATTCACGAACAATTACAGAAAGTACATGACATTGTAATATTATTTATGAAATTACTATGTGATGTGATCTTCGGATCAATTTTGAGTACAGTACAGATAATAAACAACTGAATATGTGATTTGTCTCTTTTATTTACCTGCCTCTGAAAATGTATGTAATACAGCAATAACATAAGTGTTTGTGAGGTCCTCAGTCAAATCTTTAGTTGAGTGTAACTAATGCTATTTTGACACTTATCAGTAACATAAAATAGCATCATAACTATAATTTATACAACTTCCCGTTTCTCTTTTTGTAAATCCGCAATAAAAAAATACACATTGTTCTATCCAATTTTGAACTCTTAAATTAACGAAATAGAATTGAAATTAGCACACCTCTAAGTTACTTGAATATAATGTGAAGTAAAACAAATTCTAATCCTAACTAATATTATAAATGAGAAAGTGAGTTTGTTTGTTACGCCTTCACGCTTCAACTACTCGACGGATCATTATGAAATTTGGCATGCAGGTAGCCTATGATATGGAGAAGGACATTTGCAACTTTTTATCTCGGGAACGCGGGTGAAACCGCGGGGGACAGCTAGTAGTAGTATATATTCGTAAAAGTTCAACTGATTGATATTTCCCCCATTATTATTGTTACCAAATTACTACAAGTGAATAAAGCCGAGCTATTATTATGTTAGAGGGAATGTAGCCCTTGACCCGGGCCTTGCCCTCGTTCTATTGTAATGCGTGTGCTATCCTATCGACCACGTCATCGAGGCAGCTACACACGCGACGCCTTTGCTGCCCTAAATAAGTATTTGCTCAATTAATATTTCAAACGCTTACGAAATGTCTATGTAATATAAAAATCAATGCTGTGGTATAGTTACCATTCTGACAAAGCAAAGTACGCAGGGCATTAATTAGCAAGTAGTTACCTACTTGCTAATTAATATTAATAAAAATACTATATTATTATTATTAATAAATATACTACAAAAACTAGTTTTTGTAGTATATTTTAAAAAAACATGTAAGAAGAGTGACCCTTCCCGACGGCCACTGGTGGGTTTTTGCGTACAAATATCAATATGGAAAACGAGGAGCCTCCTAGGATAAAGGTAAGGACTTACCAGGAACTCCTATGGCAATCCACTGCACACAGCAACTATCACCACTATCTCACATCAAATCACAAGTCACTGAGTTTCACTGAGTTCAATTTACAAATCAACGCCTCCCGGTCGGCAGCGGTTTTCGTACTGTTTATTTATAAATCACAAAGTTTGATGTTTCCCGTTCGGTAGCGGATCTCGTACTGCCTTTTTGCGGCGTTGCGGGGCGCGCGCCTTACGTTTTGTGATGCGTCGCCGAAGTATGTAGAATATTCCCGAAGCTCTTGTCTCGCTTACACATATGAGGTGGGAAAAGGAGAGGAATCGGGAAGTAGAGGCTCGTCATTGATACTCAATATGAGTAGGTTTTACTATAGATATTATTATAGGTATTTTGGCCTAAACATCCTCCGCCGCCTTGAGAATACGTAGTGTTCTCAAAAGAAAGAAAAAATAATTAATTATAAGAACTAATTACAGATTATAATAATTACTAAAGTACTGAATATAAGATGCGGTATGATTAATTTTTATTGTGAGGTTAATGGACATAACTTGACAATGGGTCTTTTGAATGATCCATTTGAAGTTTTTACTAAAGCGACGCGGATATTTCCATCCTTGCCAGGATAAACTTGTGATATTATGCCCAACGGCCAACGTAAAGGGGGAATATCATCTTGATGTATAAGAACCACAGTACCAATCTTAATGTTATCTTTATCAATGAGCCATTTCTGTCTAACTTGAAGATTATGTAAATATTCTATACGCCATCTTTTCCAATAGCTACACACCATCTGATCTAATAATTGTTTCCGACAACGTAAAGATATGGTTTCCTCGGACACATTCTGAAGCGGCAATGAAGTCAATGGTGAAGCCATTATAAAGTGAGCGGGAGTAAGAGGCTCCGGGTAGGGATCCTCAGATAAAATGCAAAGCGGTCTAGAATTTAAGACTGTTTCAATTTGGGTAAGAACAGTGAGGAGCTCTTCATATGTGAGGAGCTGCGAACCGATAACACGGTATAAATGAGTTTTAATCGATTTTATATTAGATTCCCACAATCCTCCGAAATGTGGGGCGCGGGGTGGAATCATTTTCCATTCAATGCGGTACTGATCGGTAAGTAGTTCTTGTAATTGAGCTTTAGCTCCGACAAAGTTAGTTCCGTTATCGGAGTAAAGAAAAGAAACAGGTCCTCGACGGGAAATGAATCGCTTAAAAGCGGAAATAAAAGTATCTGATGACACATCAGTTGCCAATTCGATGTGTACAGCTTTGGTTACTAAGCATATAAACAAACAAATATATGCCTTTTGGCTCTTTTGACCTCTGCGTCTACATAATGTCACTTTAATGGGTCCAGCATAGTCAACGCCCGTATGCACAAACGCTTTGGTCTCCTGAACGCGGCAAGAGGGTAAATCAGCCATTTTTGGGCTGAGAAATGAAGGGGAATTTTTAAAACAAAAGTTACATGAATGTACTCTGTGTCTAATTACACTTCTAGCGGACAGTATCCAATACTTCTGGCGCAACAGCGAGCTCAGAAGATTGGCACCAGTATGGCAGTGAGCACGGTGAAAATAGTCTATAATAAGATGAGTAACGTGGTCATGTTTAGGTAAAAGAGCGGGATGCTGAGCTTCATACGGAAGATTTGCATTTGAAAGTCTACCTCCAATTCTAATAATTTTATCTTGATCTATAAAGAGGTCAAGTTTTTTAAGCGGGGAAGATACTTTAACGTTTTGAATATTATTAAATAAATTTTGAAAATGAACTTGTTGTACAGAGCGTATTAAATAGACTTCAGCTTTATTTAGCTCAGAAGCTGTGATGCGGCTGTGACCTTGATCACGAGAAAGAATGCGAGAAAATCTAAGTATGTATACTATTATGCGTAATATTTTATTCCATGATGAGTATTTTAGAGCAAGCTCGTAAATTAAATTAGGCTCAACAGAAGCGGACGCGGTACAAGTAACAAGCGTTTTACTATTAAATTCAGGTAGGTCCTCACAGCATTCGGGACTAAATGGAGTGATAGGCCATTCTGAAACTGGATCTTTTAACCATTTCGGGCCGTGCCACCATAAGTGATGTGACACTAGCTGCTCAGGTAAAATACCTCTAGAGAGACAGTCGCTAGGATTTTCTATACCACTAACGTGGTAGAAATGTTTTGGGTCAAGATTTGCTTGACATTTAGCAATGCGGTTACTAACGAAAACATTCCATCTATGTGGAGATGAATGTATCCATGACAGAGTAATTTTAGAATCGGAGAATGCGAATATATTATCAATAGCGGTTCGAGCACTATAAGTCTCATTATAACTAGCGCGTAGCTGTGGATCGCGTAGCTTGGTACGCTCCAAAGCTAGTAAACGGCGGTGAGCAACGGAACGGGAATCACCTAACACGTCAGGATCCTCACGAAAAGGTAACGCGGTGCAATATCTGCCTGCGGAGTCCCGTGAGAAGTTACGAGAGAACAGCTGTTCACACTCCTTTTCGGCCGAGCTCATAAATTTTTGCGCGGGAATTTCTTCGAGCTCCCAAAACTTAAGTAGGGAATCATCTAAAGAAATAGTAAGGTCATTGGGACCAGAAATGAAAAAAGTCGCGGTATTAAAATAAGTGGATGCATTTTTATTAATATTAGAGTTAGCGGGAACGTCGCCCATAAGAATATAACCGAACACGGTTTCAAGGGCAGAAGGAGCGGGAGGTGCAATAATTTTTTGACCTAATAATAAAAATGGGAACAATTGTGCCCCGAGAACTACTTCGACCTCTCCGGGAATGTGCCACAGAGGGTCAGCGAGCGGTAAGTTACCTAAATGTTGCACTATAGAAGTCTCAACATATTCAGTCGGTAACCTGTCAGTAATGCAATCAACGACAAGAGCGGTAATATTATAAAAATATTTTTTATTTTTCGCGGTTATTTTAAGTTGAACGTAGCCGTGAATAGGACGCGAAGTGGATCCTACACCATTTATAAAAGAATTGCTAAGCGGTATTATATTTAAATTTAGTTGTTTACAACAGGCAGTTGTAATTATGTTGTTTTGAGACGCGTTATCTATTAAACATCTAACTGAAATATATTTATTGTCCTTATTAGACGCATAAACTTGAGCGGTTGATAAAAGTACAGTAGTATGGGAAGGATTTAATTTATTAAAAGAATCGCGTTCGTTATCATTATTCTTATCAACTCGCGCTCGGGTGCATAGCGACACCGGTTGAGGAGCGTCCGTAGCGTTAGAAGGAGACGCGGTCGAATGCGCGGGCGAGGCTGCGCACGGGAGCGGTCGCGGCGCGGCGCTGGCGGCGGCGGACGGCGCGATGCGGTTATCGCTATTATCAAGACGCGCCGAGTGAGAGGGACGCGAGTCGGAAACTATTTGTTGCGATTGTGAATTACTATCCAAATGCAAAAGAGAATGATGGTGTTTATTACAAGTTTTACAACTATACGACGACTTACACTGAGAAGCAGTATGCGTAAGGCTGAGGCAGTTTACACAGCCTTTTTTAGATTTAACAAAATCTAAACGATCTTTAGTATTAAGTGCTTTAAAAAATGAACAATTAAAAATCTGATAGTGATCAGATTTATTACAAAATAAGCAAGTGCTTTTATTATTATTATCGCGTGCAAGGAAAGCATGGTGGACTGTGTTTGAATTACGCGGTTGAGAACGAGAAGCGGGCGGATTATTAAGGTTGCTACCGACTGGGGCGGTTCGCGCGGAGCCAGCAATTGGCGTAGAAGTGCGGTCTAATATTTTTACTTGCGATTTAATAAAATCAACAAAATCCTTATAAGAAGGAATTTCTTTATTCCTCATAAACATTTCAAAGGAATAGCGGTTGCGGGATCTAACTTCTTTAAAGCTAAAGAAAGTAAGATAAAATCTTTCATATCTTCAATACCTAACTGTTCCAAAGCAGATACAGAAGCGTGGAAAGTTTCAATGAACGTATTTAAAGACGCGGAATTATTTAATGCGGGTTTAATATTGAATAAATTAGACATGTAGTGTGAACCTAATGCTCTTTTATCTTGATATTTTTGAACTAAGCTGTCCCAAATAGAATTATAATTATCACCGGACGGTATAATACCTGCCGTGATTTTTAAAGCATTTCCTGTTAATTTACCTACAAGATATTGTACTCTTTGAGAATTCGAAAGATCAGGATTTGAATGTATATTAGATTTAAAAGATTCAAAGAAGACGGGCCAATTTTCTATTTTTCCATCAAATGACGGAATTTGAATTGGTGGTAGTTTGATACGACCTTTATATTGGGA
Source organism: Polyploca ridens (assembly GCA_951394255.1). Classification (NCBI taxonomy): domain Eukaryota; kingdom Metazoa; phylum Arthropoda; class Insecta; order Lepidoptera; family Drepanidae; genus Polyploca; species Polyploca ridens. The sequence goes on along the minus strand of OX596246.1, from coordinate 6,484,211 downwards.
CGGAATAGTATTCTGCGCGGACACATTCGACGTAATATTTGTCTTACTGACGATAAGAGAACGAACCCTTTCTATTCGGGTGTACACTGTATCAAATGAAATCATTTTTTTATAATCAATCTTATATTCTGGATCAAGTTGCATATTTAACGCGTTAATTGTATCTAAATTGGCACTAAATTCATGACGAATTGTACTAATAATTTCAGTGTCCGCCATGAATGTCTCTGAGGAACGAAGGTCTGCACTCGCGGACGTGGAAATATTCTTAGAAGAATCATATAAGAACGATAATTGTTCAAAAATAGCTTCATTTTTAGCTTCCAATATTTTAATTTTAGTTTCAATAGCTTCCATTGTGAAAGATTGCGTAATAATAAATTGCAAAATTACCTAATTAAAGTAAAATGACGTAGGTAAGTAGGTAGGTATATCCAACAGTTTAGGCACCTACCTATATAGGTATGAAAGTTTATTTCAAGTCGACAGACAAGGCTCATAGAATGCAATTATATGCGTAGTAATAGTACAAATAGTAAGTACGTATTGCGGTTATTAGTACACCATATGATTTCGTATAATAAGATACGAATCGGTACCTATAAAATCTAAGTCCTAAAAATATGGAGGAGCGGCGGCGGTATTGAATACCTAACTACTTTTTATCACGATTGGCGTGGTAAAAATGGCGGGAGTACGAAATATCGTATTTATATAGTCTAAAACCTATTTATGAGGTATAAGACTTGCGTATTATAAGGTATATACCTATTTAGAGGCATAAAACCTATAGAAAGCGGGAAATTATACGTGATTTGATATGAAATTAAATTACTGTAATGGCTGACTCAAAATGAATCCGCTCGAAGGCGTACCAGAAAAAATGGTGGGTTTTTGCGTACAAATATCAATATGGAAAACGAGGAGCCTCCTAGGATAAAGGTAAGGACTTACCAGGAACTCCTATGGCAATCCACTGCACACAGCAACTATCACCACTATCTCACATCAAATCACAAGTCACTGAGTTTCACTGAGTTCAATTTACAAATCAACGCCTCCCGGTCGGCAGCGGTTTTCGTACTGTTTATTTATAAATCACAAAGTTTGATGTTTCCCGTTCGGTAGCGGATCTCGTACTGCCTTTTTGCGGCGTTGCGGGGCGCGCGCCTTACGTTTTGTGATGCGTCGCCGAAGTATGTAGAATATTCCCGAAGCTCTTGTCTCGCTTACACATATGAGGTGGGAAAAGGAGAGGAATCGGGAAGTAGAGGCTCGTCATTGATACTCAATATGAGTAGGTTTTACTATAGATATTATTATAGGTATTTTGGCCTAAACAGCCACCATCACAGATTTTCCGTGTTTGTCACCAAATATTAGATTTTGTCGGTAGTTATGAAAGTTCTTAGGTTATTGGTTATGACACATAACCGTTAACCGACAAAATGTGATAGATACATTTAGCCCCTTTGCACATTATAAGAAAAATGTCTTGTGTCTGTCTGTATGTCTGTCTGTATGTCATGTGAAAATATTTTTGTAGGGTCGACAACGCGCGATTGATACCCCAGTACCTACCCCGAGTGTAAAGAATTGACGTTAACAAACGCTTACTAATGCGTTTGCGTTAACTATAAATTTGTATGTGAGAAATTACTAGGTACCATGAGCAGGTACTTAGGCCGTAATCTTGTTTGCTACCTTAGTAGGTAGTAAGTAAGTACTAAATGTAAAAAAAAATGTTGTAACCAACTAGTTTCCCTGAGCAAGTGACTACCTAGTACCTACCTATATGTTCATTCCTAAGGTTCATTCATACAAAATTATTATTTTGTATGAATGAACATAATATAACCTACATAGTAACAAATGCGAAAGTACCTAACTCTGTCTGTCTGTCAGTTACTCACGCATTCACCGCTGAACCGATCGCGATAAAAGGCATGCAGATAGCTGAGATATCCTATCCCATGGTATGGAGCAGGACATAGGCTACATTTTATCCCGGGAATGCGGGTGAAACCGCGGGGGACAGCTATATAGTAATAATATTATAAATGTGAAAGTACCTAACGTCTGTAGTACGTAGTCTGTTTGTTACTCTTACGCCATCACCGCTGACGGACCACGGATGAAACCGATCACGAAGTTTGGTACGCAGATCACGGAACAAAAAAAAATTTTTTTTTGTTCCGTGACGCAGGTAGTATAGAGAAGGACATACATAGTCTACTTTTTATCCCAGGAACGTGGATCAAACCGCGGGGGACAGCTAGTATTACGGAAAGCTATTAGCCTAGGTGGATAGTGCTACCAACCAAGTAAGAAATCACGTTTGTGAGAGATAGAGAATTTACTAAAATATAATGGAAAGTCTATTTACTGAGATTTAAGCCGATGATAGCTCAGTGGCACTGACGTCGAATGATGATGTGTGATAAGGTCTTTGGTTTTAATCCTACAATAAACTTTCGGTGTACGAAAAGATCATGATGAAATCATAGCTCGGTGGTATATAGTACCCACACTGGCATACTTAATTCGTCGATGTCCAGCAGAAAAGCAAAAAGTGTGGACATAATAATTTCGACGTGGAAATTCCATCGAAATAGTATAAATAAATGCTTTGAACTTTTGGAGCTAGCAGCACTGACGACTGTCAGTGTCAGTCAGTTTTGGTACAACAACTTGTCAATGTCATTTAATGTTGAAGTTTGAAGTTGTAGATCTCTTCTCTTCTAGATTTTTTGCAAAGAAATATATATTTGATTGCTTTTTTATATCTATTGAGTAGTTATTATGTGTTGTGTAGAACCCAGGTGTATAAATTATAGGATAAGATTTGGTGGTTAAAATAAGATCGGTAAAACAGTACCAATTGCACTCATTCAGCTGAACTGGTAAGTTATCGAACGTTATCATAGTCATTTACATTGCAAACTAGTGTAACTTGTGCCAATGTATTTGTTTTATTGGGTTACAGTAGTTAATTTCATCAGCCACTATGTTCGCGAGTCTTAAGAGTAAGATTAAGGAGGAGACTGGAAATGATCTGAGTAAACTAACGAGTAGTTGGCGAACTGGGGCCTTTTTAGGTAGAATAACACTCAGGGATGATTCGGTAAGCTTTTTTCTGTAATTATTACGATCATTAATTCCACAAATCAAAATCAGACTTGCGATTAAAATGCAATATTCAAATTATGGAACACTAGCTGTCCCGCGCGGGTTCACCCGCATTCGTGAGGGATCGTATGTTTTCCCCGGGATAAAAAGTATCCCATGTGTTAATCCAGAACATATTCCATCTGTGTGCCAAATTTCGTCCAAATCCATTCAGTAGTTTTTGCGTGAAAGAGTAGCAAACATACATCCATACTCACAAACTGTTGCATTTATAATATTAGTAGGATTCATCTGGCCTCAACATATTAGAATTTTAAGAGTCAGTTTGTGAGGATCATGGAATCCTGACTAAGCTACAGGTTGTTAGTTCAATTTGCACCCAGTACAAATATTTGTGTTGTGGCATGAATATATCTATCTGTGTTTAGACTCGGGGTTTAAATATCTATTTAAGTATTAACCCCCTTGCTCATAAAACATTATTTAACTAATATACTGTTTAAAGGGTCACAAAAATAAATTCACTCTATTGTGATTGTCAAATAATGTGACATTATTTACGTGACCATTTAAACAGTATATTAGTTAAATAGCGCTTTATGAGTATATGTGAATGCCCTAGGATATGGTAAAGGAATATAATGCATATACCTCTCTTTATCATCAACCTTTTTCTAACTTGTAATTGACATGGTAGTTGGTAGAAATATTGATGACCATTCTTTAATTAATTGATCAATTTGAGAACTGGTTTCATTCAGTATTGATGATTGGTATGCATGGATTTTGTCATCTTGAACTATGTGATAGTTCTTTTAAATCCTCGTTTGCAAAATTTTATTCATTACCCCTATCAGGGATAAGGAATCCAATGGCAAATTGTGTTCTAGGTATATTTAAAGTTTTAACATAAAATGCTTATAATAGATAAGGTATTTATCTGATAACTTGGCTTGCGGTTAAACATATAACTATGACATCAATTGTTATAATAGGTCGCGCGTCCGTTGCGAGAATCAAGGTTAATATTATTTGTAGTTTGTTTTATTCATCGTTATTAATGCGTGACAAAAAAAGCCCAAGATGAGACCTAGTTAGATCGATTTTTCGCCCCCAAAACCCCCATGTAGCAAACATCGAAATCATAAGAGACATTTTCAAGTTTTTTTATTTTTTTTTTATTCTATTTATATTTTATATGGGCCTGCTTAATTTATAGTGTTATGTTAATTTCACTTGCAGTCTACAGCTAGTCCGTCAAGCTCGGGTGGACATGGAGATTCTACATCTGATGTGAGTGTCAATTGCTGTGTTCATTAAGTATTTGGTAGTATAATATTGTCTTTCATGTTTTTATATGGATATTAGTATTATGGACTCACATTGGGTTAATTGAAAGCATAACTAGCGAAATATGAATGTTAGTTGCAATTCTTAAATCATCATATATTTTCTTATTGCCAATATAGTCAATATCTCCACAACTGGAGTCATATCTTTCGGAGCGCACTGGTGGAACCATTGATCAAGCAGCATTGCAACAACAGTATGCAACACAGTTAGAAGCTAAACTGCGCGAGAGAGATACTTATTGGGAGCAGAAGATTGAAGAGTTGAAGCTTACACTTGCTTCTGTTCAAGGTGAGATTAGCATGTGAAGAGAAGGGAGAAGAAGTTACATAATAGGGTGTAACTCTCTTCTTCATCAAGCTATTCATGTTTCATCTGTGGACTTTTTTCACAATCCAGTCAGCAATTCTATAGATAGAGTTATTTACCAATTCCTTTAATTTTCCAGCATTAAAAGTACCACACAAATCCGGATATATAAGCATCTAAAGCACTGGAAATGTTTTTTATTTAAACATTATGAAAGTGTGCTAATGTACAGTCTCACATATTCAATTTTATTATTACTATAGATATAGAGTACCATAACATTTATAATGTTAGGTGAAGAAGCGGTGGCAGCACAGGCTGTGGCCCGAGCAGCTCAAGCTGAAGCTGCTAAAGCTGGTTCTGAGCGCGACACAGCGGAGCGACAAGTCAACGAGCTAAGAGCTCAGCTCGCTGCAGCGGAACGCGCCCAAGATAGACTTGATGCGCTTACGGTTCGTAATAGAGTTTTGATTCCTGGATAAATAAAGTTGGTAATGTGTGGTATGGAGTTTGGGGTAAAAGGGATATTAATAATGTTTTAATGAAAAGATGCAATTTCATTGCAATTATACAATGCGGGTTTTTTTTTATACACTGATGTATTATTTTAAGGCATAGGGCACAGACAAACTACAAATGAATGAATTAGTTTTTGCAAATACGGCCAAATAGTTTCCGATTATAATTTTGAAATGGGAAACAATATAGTAAACAAATATAGCTGTGTTTCCCTGTCTATTTGCAAGCGTCCATATGGCTACGGTAACCACTTACCACCGTACGGGTTGTACGCTTGTTTAATGATTTTGTGGTATAAAGAGAAATATAATATTAAACTTGAAAAATAAGGCGAAAAAACTGCATGGGTACATTCATATCACACTATATACGAAGCGTCTCTACAGTATCTGCAAACCCAATATCTAAACAAAAAACTTGAGTTTTTGTCGGTGAAGATTTTTTATCGGTAGAAATGAGCCGGTGTATTGTATTGTATCGTAGGAGGAATTAGAGCAGTCACGTAGAGAGTGGTCGATGGAGCGTGGCGAGCTGAAGGGCGCGCTGGAGGCGGCGGCGGCGCGCGCGCGGGACCTCGCCGACCACCTGGCCGTGGTGCGCGCCGCGCTGCCGCCCGACAACACGCACCATCACATGGACAACGATGGTAATCACATATTTAAACAAGAAATAATTTTTCAACACACTCGCTCGTAAAGTGACATTTATTGCAAAATACAACTCTGTTTTTTTTCCTCGCAAGTGTGTTGAAAAACGTCGTATGTCACGCGTGTGCATAGATTATTACACTCTCGGCTTCCTTATCGCTTAATACAGCATGGAGTGTTAATAACCAACTTTGCACACATGTATCATAATGTACTATTAACCAGTGCGGAAAGAAAATCATGGCGAGATCCATACATGGATTGTACAAAAATAATAATAATAGAAATAATTATTTATTTCCAATAATATCTATAACTATTACATAAAATTTTTTTTTGGTATAATTAAAGCACACAGTCATCAGACCTCAGTTGCTGAGCTAGGCTTAAATAAAATATAAAACATTTTAAAGGGTTTTGAATCACTGTCAATGTTGAGATTACATTACCAGCAACATGTTAATATACATGAAATATTTTATAAACCCCGCAAAACATAACAACTACATAACGGTTTAGGAAACGTACGTAATGTAGATAACATACCTTTCATACCTGATACCTGTAAATTGGCCGTCGGGACATGCTAGCAGGTATGCATACGTTTGAAGTACGTCCTAACACATTAATTTTTAATTCTATTCATTTTGTACATCAGAAAATAAGAATGGTCTGATGTCAAAGTCAAAGCCATTTATTCAATTTAGGCCCCAGAAGGGCACTTATGAAGGTCACATTTACTGAAATTACCACCGGTTCGGAACTCGGCCTTCAACTGAGAAGAATCCGGCAAGAAACTCAGCAAGGTTACATTTGGCCCTGGGATCCCGGACTATTATTTTAATTGAAAAAATATTATATAACAGATATGTTACAGATAAATGCGAAGTGACCGGTTGCGTGGATTACGACCGCGTGTGTCGAGAACGCGCCGTGCTGACGCGCCAACTGCAGGAGGCCAAGATGGCTCTAGCTGATGTCAAAACCTCTTGGAGCGGCCAAATAGCTTCTCTTGAAACACAGGTAATACTTATCTATTTTTACCCGACTGACCCGAAAGGAGGGTTATGTTTTTCGAGTTTATGTATTTATAAAAGGAGTTTCTAAGGCCTGATCATGTCTCAAGAATAGATCGTGTTAATCGAAAATAGACCTAACATCATTGGTGCAGGTTCCAAATTCAATTGTTTTAATCTCGACTCGAAACTTGACTTGAGCATTGATTGAAGTTCTAGGATACGGACCTTATTGACATACACGCATAGTTCAAACTGCAGGAACACACACAAATTTTTTAAACGTAGGTATCCACTAAATCGCGGATTCGCGGGTGAAATTGCGGATTTGAAAGCTAGTTTATTCATAAAAGTAAGAATTCTCTGTAAATATTATTTTATTATCGTAATATCTGACAAACTGTAATCCAGTGTGCAAATATAATAATTGTCAGTAACTGTTCACAGCAATAAATTCAGATATGTTTAAAATTGTGCATTTTTGGAGATATTATGTAGTTGACTTTGTTTATGTGATCATACAAATGTACTTAGTAATAGAGGAGGATGTACACAAAATTAATGAGATACTTGTGTCGATGAACCAAGTTAAGAATTTGATGTATGGTTCAAGCATTATGTTAATTAGATAAAAAGTTTGAGTTTTTAATTGTCTGTTGGTGAGTGTTTGTGCATGATGAACGGTAGTGCCGTGCTGTGTGCCGTGCTGTGTGCATGAGGCATGGAATGGTTTGCACATAAATATGCAATCACATAAAATATTTTATAAAACTTTGTGAATAGGTTTTTCTTTTTACGTGTAAGCAGTGGGCAAACATACATCGATATAAAATTTATAAAAATGTAGGTTTTAAGTTTATCTTACCTTATATTAGTGATAACGACACCGAAGGATTCTTTCATGCCGTTGAATTATAACATATTAATTTCGTTTGTGTTGATAGGTTTCAACTAGAAGTTATATAGTTAAACAGCTTACACTGGTACCTAACAAATTACATATGTGTGATTCGTTAGGTAGGTGATTTCAGGTAGGTAGATCCTGTTTAGGAACCCTTATGGTATGGTGCCACTGTCTGTCGGTGCGTCTGTCACACCGGTATATTTCAGCAACCAATAATGCAATTGATTTGAAATTTGGAATGGTTTTCAATATTGCGTACCCAAACATAATTTTTTTTCTTTACAAACAGCCGAACCTACATTTCAAAGTATTATATGAAAGACTCTAAAATAATTACGGTTGATGGATATGTAAATAAATATCACAGGAAAAGTAGAATCATGTTTCTAACTAGCAGTTTTTCCGAAATCATCAAAATTCCTTCAGAAACAAACTTAGTTATGCGGTCCAGATTTTTACCACAACTATGACCCAAACCAAGAAATTTGCATCCAAGGAAGGTACCCTTAGTGCGCAATTTAGACTCAGACTCGCTCTTGGCTGGTATTTTATTTTAGACAGTCAATCTAATGGGATATGATTGAACATGGTACGCATACATAGCTAAGAAGGGAAGGAAATTCAAGTGCAGTGTTGAAATAACACGGTGACTTGAGCATAGTAGCCAATCAAGCGAGTATCCAGTTTTCATAAATTGACCATTATTATCAGACGGAGGTATTTTACATAGGTGGCGCGACTATCGCGACAGGCGGGCGAGGAAGGTTCCGAAAGAAGAAGAGTCGAGAATGAGAAGAAAGAGGTGCAAGATAAACTGTTCAACATGGCTGCGGATTTGGAGAAAACGAAACAGAACTTAGTTAATAGTGAAGCTAAGGTAATTATCATTTTGATATTTATTTAATTATTATGGTAGTGTCGATTGACTGATCGTAAAAACACGTGTCCAAAAGAAGAGAACTTTTTGTAAAAAAAATGGTCTACAAATATACCTATATTGGTTGATTTGAATTCGAAAAGAATATGAGTGGAAAGAACATTGCTTAAGGTGTTATAGAAAGTAAAAAAGGCGGTCAGAAAACATCAGATAAGAACAAAATATTACAACAAACATATGCATGCAAACTTCCGATAACTTTGTTGTCCCATACTATAGTACTATAATAACGTGTGTTGTCTCATAGTTAACGCTTTCAAAAGCATGAGCTATAACCCATTATGCCCTCTTCGTGCATGTACATTAACATAGCTATAATTTCCATAACATCCTTATAACGTTCTCGATAAGGTATGTTTTCTGCTAACTGTAAATGAATCGTTGCGATTAATTTCCCGATCTAAAGCTAGGCGTTCCAATAACAACCTAATAGCGTAGGTCGTAAGTTTAACTTTACTACGACCAGGTGGTGCGGCTGAACGGGGAGGTGCATTCACTTGCGATGGAGGTGAAGTCTCTTCGAAGTACGGCGAGTCACGAGGGCGTGAGTTCAACCCTCTACAGCATATAGCAGTTATACTAGATTATATGCCGTATTCGCCTTAGTATGTGTGTAGTGACATTATTACGGTAGCTTTTGATTTAAAATAGAGCAAACAAGAAAATTATATCTCTTTTATATAAATCTCTTTTTTTGGACCCCGCTGTCAGCAAAAGGTGACACAAATTCCTACACGCGTCGCCTGGGTTAAAATTTTAACCAGTTAACCCGAAGTTAATAACTCAAACGCTGTATCAAAACGTACCATCAGGTGATGTAACTCCAAGTTAAAATGATAAAATTTAAGCCTAGTTTGAGGCAAGGCGGGCTTATTGTCTAAAAGTATTTCAGTGTACAATAAAAAACATACAATGGTCAAAATGTCATCATTTGGCGAAATTTGGTGCCAAGAATATTAAATATTTTTTATGAACCGTAATCTGGCACTACATATCCATAATTATTATAAGTCTGGGAATACAATTTATTTGCATTTTTAACATTTTATTTTATCAATCAGTTGATATGTTGAAAGCGTTTTGACCTTATTTTTTGTAGTCGAAATTGAGCTTTCCTTATTTGATTCATTTGCAATAAAATTACATTATAATTTACTAGACCGAATGGTAGTCCAATTTGTGGTAGTTTAAAAATATTTTTACTACATGTATAAATCTTATGAAAGATATTGCAAATGGACATTATTGTTTATGATTATACAGGGCGTCTCACGGCTATGCCATATGGAGGGAAAGTACCTTAAGAGGACTCAATTCGTCATACTTTTCATACAAAACCCCTGTACTTATTATGGCGTTGTTAAACATTTTTCGCTAGATATTTTGAACAAATTAGTATCTTGTGTACTATATCTAGCCTTGTATCTTGGCGTAATTTAAAAAAAGTGTGAAACAAATTCAGTCAAAGCCTCCGAAAAACAGCGTTTTTGCCTGAACTTTGGCCATATCTAATGTACCTATAAATTGTAAAAGTAAAGAAAACATTAAGATACCAGGCTTGCAAATGTATTGGAGATTCTAAATAACTAACTTTTTTTTCACAAACTTGTAAGATTTTTTCTCAAGAAGTATACTCCTGGAACAAGTTTTATGAATGCGAAATCATAAATGACGACCTAGCGAAGCGGCCGCGAGTGATCAGCGGAATTTACCGACTGATAACCGACGGCTCTGATGATATCTCTCTTTATTCGCAGTCAAACATTACGTTGGATGAAACAACAAGCTTTTAGACTATGCTCGCGTTGAAGTTGCGCCGGCCACAGAGGGCCGCCTTAAATATTGTAGATGGAACATTTTACTGAAAGAAGACATTATTTTAATTTAAAAATCAATTTAAACTGCTTTCATACATTTTTAAATAGTTACATGGTTGAAAAATCTCTGTAGCTTTATCATACCGATTAAAAGGCTTCATCATAAGGATTATTTTTTGCTAAATAACATAGTCTCAGAAATAAAAGGAAGACCGCGAATTTTATTTATTTTTCTCATGTAACGGGTTCGATTCCCGGTGCAACCATCTAACTATAAAAAAAATTAAGAATGCAGTTTAAATTGTTTTTTAAATTAAAATAATGTCTTCTTTCAGTTAAATGTTCCATCTCAGTATTTAAGGTACTTTCCGTCCATGTGGCATAGCCGTGGGACGCCCGGTGTATATTATATCAATATGCAACACTTGCCTAGCTTGGTAGCTTTGAGTGTACAAACAACTAAACCAAATGGAGTTTTAGAATTTTTGTTTTTTAAAGCTTATAAAGTTCAATTCAACATCCAAAAAAGCTACTAAAATTCCATTTGGTATTTGATTTTATCTCGAACTTAGTTTAGTTCCTAATTTATATTCAAACCTATTTTATTACGAATTTATGGTGTTTAGATTATTTTGTGCAATATATTGTAATATTTTGATAGATGTCCAAATATTATTCAGATAATAATATACAAATTTTGTTATTGAAACTGATATAATTATATTGCTCTCACGCAGACTTGCACGTTTATGTAAAATGGAAAAACTTGTAACAAAAAAGGATGCAACAAATTATAAAAACCACAGTAAAACTGTTGGACGGATCACTTAGATTGTAGTAGACGCGTATACTTAAAGATAAATCATGATATAAGTAATTTATATCACAATTTAATATTATCTAATCAATAATTAACAATCATAATATAAAAATTGTGTAAAATTGGAATGCTGGTATTGTCAGCAGTTTTCGACAAGGACCTAAAAAGCCATTAATTGGTGTGTACTAAAATTTTAATCTGATATTGGTAAAATGATTTGTTTTTAAATTTGGTCCTATATTTTGTATACGCGTCTGAAGGTAAATTCTGACACGTTTGAAGGTGTGTTTGCACAGCGCTTTAGCTTTCACATGGGTCTGATAATAATTGATACATCATTGTTCTCTTTGGCGCGTAATCATAAATATCGCGTTCGTAAATAGATAATGTACACATCACATGATAAAGTTCAGCTATGCCAAATAAAGATTGTTCCGTCAGTGTGTTGATGACACAGGTGCTGCGGCTACCAATTCTTTGTTCCGAGTTTAGCTTCACAAAGTGATATCGAATAAGTTTTAAGTGATAAAATCATTCCAAGTAAGTCATTAGATAATATTATGATATGTTTATTCTATTACAAAAAACGTACTTAAATATATGTTGTGACGCACGATTTTATCTAGAATAAATTATTTCACACATGTTTTCTTTTTGATTTTCTCCCATCGTGCATGGTGCTTGGCTTTTGATTATGAGGTTTGGTGGTTTGCATGGGTGTTCATAACCAAATGTTTTAATTAATTAAAACTAGTGCTATAAATGGTCATTAACATATTTAATAGTTCGCATGTTTGATAAATTACTTTCATAACATCAAAGTAGCATTTAATCAAATAATTATAACATAAAATATGGTTATATTTTTTTGAATTCATATATAATCTGTTTTCAGGATTAGAAGATATCGGTGACAGTTCACATTTTCCGGTTCACTCATACTACTTGCGAGTAACTAATATAATATTTTACAAAAAATATTTTAATTTCCATTTTATATCATTGCAAAAATACAATATATATCGCTATATATAACTAAGAAACAATTTCAGCACATTAATACTATAGCTTGATAATTTTAAAAATTAAGAAATAGGATGTACTTGAAATACTTGCTGCATGAAACGGAACATTGACCTATAGTGATTGACAATGCTTGATCGACAGGGAAATTCAAAAAAGTATCGATATATGTTATATCGATTATTTTTGAATTGGTTTATCAATATCGAAATATTTTTAATTACCAAAAAATTTCGATATATCGGTACGATATCAAAGAGAGAGAGAATATTCTTACATTATTCGGTAAATATCAATTAACAAACATAATTTCTCATAAATCCTGTAATAATTATCTGAAATTAAGAACAACGATAATAGTACAGTATGATACATATGTGCAAAGTTGGTAATTACACACGAGGCGGTATTAAGCAGTAAGACAGTGATAAGGAAATATAATTTGGAAAATAAAAGCACTAAAATGAAAATCGATTAGACTCTCTTTATTAACTTTCTCGATACGACAAAAAAATCGATTGGATATCGTTAAGGCGCATGACTATAATTGTCAAAAGTGAACTGTCACCGATATCTTCTAATCCTGAAAACACTATAGTAAAAAGATTTTTTCGCGGTTAGAACTAACAATTTTAAAATTATAGTTACAGTTTCCTTATTCAGATTATTTAACAAAAAACGCGTAGAACGTGAACGTGACTACTTAGCAGTCATAAAAGTATGACTAACATTACACCTGATTTTAATCATGTATTCGACTGTCGATGTCGTTTTTAATTTAAGTCTACAGTGGTTCGCCATTCGCGACGGGTGATGGTGGCGTAATTTGGTGAAATGTACAGTGTGTTTCGACTCAACCGGGCTGGCCGGTGAATGCTCTATACTTTCGTAATGCACTTGTTTTATACTTTGCACAGTTGGCCACATTAATGGTTGATTTTCACACGTATGTGAGAGGTGTTAACAGTATAACGTTGGTTTAGTTAGTCATGTTTGAGTGCTAAAAATGCATGTGATAATAAATTTAGTTTTGGAAACTGAAACGTGCTAAAGATATTGATACAGTGTTTAAAGTTTAGGTATATAGATAATTCTACAAAAACAGCGTTACTAAATGTAAACATTTCTGGTACGTCATTTCACGGTGAAGGTATTAACAAATACTCCGATAAACTAGTAATTTACTAGAACAAAATTTCGTTTATTATTATTACTATACACCATATGGGACGCATTATAACGCATGTACCAAACCTCTGTAGTGCCGTCAGCTTATAACGCCCTTCAAACTATTACAGGAGCATACGATGGACCTGGAAAGTCGTATAGAAGTGCTAACGGAAGAGAATAAGCAACTACAGGAAGCTTTAGAAAATGAGCGGACTTTAGTGAAAATATTACGGGAGAAGATTGAAAAGTCTAATAATCTATATAACGAACAAAAAGCTGAAGTGAATCATCTCAATTCTGTAGTCACTGAAATTCAACATGATTACGTTGATATACAGAGGAAGTATGATAAGTAAGTACTTACCATTTATATCTATATTTCATATGTCAACTCTATTATGTATCTTAATGCCTCGGTAATGACTTTGTATGCTTGTTTTCGATTCGCGCGGACAGCATACGAGCTAAACATAATACATAATACTAATTGTACTCAATTTAGCAAAAAATATAATAGCTATTTTAATATATTCAAAGAAAGAAGTGTGAGTTATTAATTAGCTGCAATAACGGTTATACTTATCTCCATTAAAAAAGAAACAGAAGGTTTAAGGCGCGGACTACGATTTTCACAGCACTCGTTCTTGACTGGAATAGGGTTGAAAATGGTAAATCATAAATGTGTCGACTCTATGAAATGGACTGTTATTTACATGTTTTCTTTAGATTATACAGAATATACACATTAAATTGAATAAGTGTCCGGTTAACATTCTAATATAATTCTGTATCTTATATATTCTTAAAAGTTAAATTGTAGTCATCACTGAAAATACGGAGAATTTCTACGCGAAAGATTTTTTTAGACGTAACTTACGAATTTTTTATTGGGAATATCAAAGCACTTTTTAATATTCTATTCGGTAAATATTTTTCTCAAAACCCTCTTCTATCCACAGTATTTTTTTGTGTTAGGTATTTCATTGCGTTACGTCATACTCGACTCTCAAAGAAACCCATATCCTACTACTCTAACGAGTTGATTTAATACCTCCTCATGTCCTTAAAAAGACTGAAAGCTTGCATTTAATCTATTGATTGATTTTACGAGCTCTTTTTATATCTAACCCTATCTCGTATAGTAACTGTAGGTAGATGTATCGATATAAAGATAAATCTAACATATACATATTTTGTCTTAACATATATAGCGCACAATATGTCAGTCAATAACATTGAAATGTTATTATCTAGCTATCTCTCTAAAATCAATATTATCAGAAAAGTTATCGTTCTAATATACCTAGGTTTGTTTTTATGTTGTTTCTCTATCGCACCGTAATGGCTGATCATTTTTGGAAGCACCTTGGCTCATAAGTAGATTATGCCCGGGATTTATAAATATAATACGGTTTGCCTCAAAGAAATATTTGTTCCCTCTGGAATGCTGATCAAACTGTGAGGTAGATGCTTCTGATAATATTCAGAGTGTTTTTTTATAGGGCATGCATGGACAAATCCTAAAGTATAGGAAAAATGCTCTAATGAGTCTCGAGGCCAATGTTGATAAAAACTAAAACTGTATATTTCAATTTTCGAAAAAGAAATTATCATAAATGAGAATCAAACGCGTTGATTTTGAAAAAACAGTCACCTGTATTATTACACCAACACATTGTGTCTCTTATAAGGATCAAATTCTGGGAAGCAATGTTAGGTGAAAATCTAATGAATATCTATTTTTTTTTAAGTAAATAATATTGAATTTTCCATACATTTATTAAATTTTATCTAATGTTTTTTTTTAAATCCAAGTTTACTGTTATAGTTTTTATCAAAGTTGGCCTCAAGACTCCTTTGAGCAGTTTTCGCTATTCCCTTTACTTTAATTCATACCCACTTGAAAGGTCATCATCTTTTATTGTATAATTAGAATTAAATAACAGTAGACAAAAACATTATTAAAAATCAAAATATCATAATCTGATCTTTAAAGTTATTTATTGGACATCATATTACCTACTTAACGCCCTTTAAATCCAATATGAAACGTTAGATGTCTGTTTACAGAGAGAAACGTGAAAAGGACGAGGCGCTATTGCGAAACGCGCACATGTCTCAGACGATAGAGATGAGCCAATGCAACGTGCGGTATCAGGAGACCGAGATAGCTGACTTGAAGGCGAAGATTACGGAGCTCGAAGTGATTATTGCGCAGCATAAAGAGGTTAATATCTACTTTACTACCTACTACTTATTTTTAAATTATCAACAGTAAATAAACGGGGCACGAAAGAATTACGGGACTAAGGCGACACGTGGGCTAAGTGTGATTTCGCGGACTTCTTATGCAGTATTATTGTTTCTTCAAAATGTTTGGTTCTAGCAAAATTCATATTGTAGAATAAAAACATGGTTAAATTTTGAGTCCAGATTCCAATCATTGAATTTATACACGGTTTATTTATGAATTTCAAAATATTTTTTTGGGACTTCAGTTACGATTTGATTTTATTTGATATTCTATACGAGGCTAAGAGTAACCATGATTAGGGTTCCGTACCCAAAGGGTATCAACAGGACCCTATTACTAAGCATCCACTGTCTGTTCGTCCGTCCGTCTGTCTATTATTATATCATGAACCGAAATAGTTAGATAGTGAAATTTTCGCAGAATGTGTATTTCTTGTATCGCCGCTATAAAAACAAATAATATAAAGATTATATAAAGTAAAAAAATAAAGCGGCCAAAAAATACAAAAAACGTATTAGTACGTAAACGCACTTTGTCGGTTTTTGTTTAAATATAAGTTAGCATAGAGAGTTATCATCAATATTAAATGTTAAATTTCAGAATCAAGCGGCCTGTATGGTAATAAAAGAAAACGAAGTGGCGCGTAAAGCGGAGATCGAGCAGCTGAAGACTAGAGTAGACGAATTAGCAGAAAGCGAAAACACACTCAAAAAGACTATACAAGACTTAGAAACTGAAATCTGTGATAAAAATAAGGTAAGATACAAGAGAGAAAGAGTGAAAAGATACAAGATAGATTCTATCGCGATTTATTGAAATAATTTGTTTGTGCTTTGTTTTCAGAAAATAAAAACATTAGACAATCGAATATCGGACATGAAGAAAACACTTCAAAGAGAACTGCAGAGTAGTAAATCAGATCTGACCTCCGTCGAGGAACAGGACATCAGTAGAAGGTACGTTGTTCTATTCAATATAGTTAAACGAAGAGGCCCTTCTGTGCATACCATCTTGGCCACATCCAAATAAAGCAAACCAAATGTATATGGTTGTGAAGTAGTTTATTTATAAATCAGGAATGCACGATTTCTTTCACATTCAATAACTTTTTAAATAAATAAAAGTCCATTTTTTGGATCGCTGCCTCAAGGTTGGGAAATGTTTGTGGCTTGCTTGCGTACCTGTGATTGGACAAAATTATAGAAAAATTTTGCACTAAGTGAAATCACAAAACCTTGCTGTCCAATTAACATCGGTGTGACGTTACGTATTTTCACCATATTTGAAGTGAATTTTAACAAAATTGAGGCGTTATCCACCGCATATCCAACAATTATAATCGCATTAGCGATTATAATTGTTGTTTTATTTTGTTGCTAATGCAACAAATAGTAAATTTCAAAGTTTTCCTGCCATTTACATGTTTTTTTCCGTTGTGCGTTCCAAATGGGATCCCATTATTTATTTAATAAAATCTAAATTTAGTAAGATCTAAACATTATATTATTATATTGACGGGCCAGCTGGCGTGGTTGGTTAAGACTCTGGTTAACATTCCACCTATCGCGCCGCAGGTCGCGGATTCGATTCCCACACAGGACATACATTTGTGTGCATGAACATGTCTGTATGTCCTGAGTCTGGGTGTAATTATGTATATTATGTATGTATTTACAAACAAAAAGTTGTATATGTATTATATCAGTTATCTGGTTTCCATAGTACAAGCTCTGCTTAGTTTGGGGTCAGATGACCGTGTGTGAGGAATGTATTTGGATATTTATTATATCATGTAAAACAACATAGTATATTCTCTATTTTCAGATACTTAAAACACGTGGTACTAAGGTTCCTAACAGCCCGTGAACTTGAAGCTAGACAACTAACGCGAGCGCTATCAGTACTTTTACGTTTATCTGCCCACGAGGAGGCGCTCCTGCGGGCCGCGCTCCCCCCCAGAACCGGCATCGCTGCCTGGTTCCCCTCCCTTAACACCTGATCCTATACACGTTATATACCCTAGATAAGGGATTAAGCATTCAATTGTGGCTAGATGGCTGCGGCTAATGAGGGCTATCGTTTCTGTGGCGCAGCTAACGAGTAAGGTCCTATCGCAGTCGTTGAAATGTACATATTTATTAGCGCGGCAGGGCCTTGATAATAACCAAATAAATAAAATATTGAGTATGCCACAGTGTTGCGCTGTCCCGTATTGTTCCAAAAAAAGAGGACAAACTCGCATAAAACAGTAGTTGGTAGCGATTCGCAAATATGTCTGTCATTATTAATCGGGAATGGCACAAGCTTTACAACAATCATGAATCATTAGTGAAATTCGCCATGAAAAGTTTGCAAACAGTAAGCGTTCAGTACATTTGATATTTCTAAAGACCTCACTCTACACTAGCGCCACTCGCGGCGAATTCAAGCGCGATAGCCCTCATTGAGCGAGACATTCCAATTTTGTTTTTCGTTTGTTAATGGGCACTAGTACCTGGTGGATAATTCTGCAGACCTCACTTTCCTCCGCAACACAGCTATGTCATTTTGGTCCGCAGATATCTCCAGTGGGTTATACGATTCGGGGGCATTTTTTCAATAGATGGATGATATGATATACCGATATGACAGTTAAAATTTTTTACGTCCCGCCAAATCTGGCCTTTGAAAAATCATGTCTTACTGAAATATTTGTAAATACTCCTATAAATGACGGTTTATATTCTAAGCCCTTTCCAAAAGTTTCACAGTTTTATTGGGCTGTAATTATGATTTCTTTCAATTCAAAATTCAAATAAAATGTCAATAAGTAAATTGTTTATTGCTTTGCTCGTAAAGTATATAAAATAAAGATTTGTTCCTATTTCATACACATGTAAAAGTGGTCAATTTTTATTTAAATTTGGCTAACATTTGAAGACGATCTTTTTAATCGTTATTTTTTCGGATTGCTCCACAGCTACTTCATACTTGATGTCGTTTGCTAAGAAATATCGTATCAAATCTTACAGGTATCGATTTACAGCATTATAAATAAAATAGTCGAGCGGTATTTTTATATTTAAGGGACATAATCAAACCTCTGTTATGCGATGGTACTGTGAGGATTTGTTTGGTCTATATTTTATGAAGAAAAGTATTTTTTGGTGCTGTACTCATTTATTTTATGACTTTATAATTTTAGATTATTTGACATATATCTTGTTATTTCTGTTTGTATCAGATTATTTATAAATCAATATTTTATATGGTTTGTTGATGAAAAAATGGGAGGATTGTTTTATGTATTCTCTGAACTATGAATGGGTAACAAGTAGTTGCTTTATGGAACATGTATTATTATCATAATTATTATTTTTACTATAAATAATAACGTTCATATTTGCCCCGAATGAAAAGCTGTATTACGCGTAATTTATAAGGTAATGTATTTTTGAACAACATTGTAATTTATACGAAATGATAGTTTTATTTTTCATTAAAGTTGCCTTAATAGTTGCTAGTCATTACGTGAGTTGTGTAAACGAATAAACGTTACATTAATATAGTTTTGTGTTGAAACTGTTGTCATGATTGTAAAGTCCTGTCAATTATTTCGTTTGATAACACAACAATAATTACTTTAAATTGATTTAATGTTCGTGCGAGTGTGATTGATCGAGAGATATATAATTAATACATTTATTAATAAGAACACGCTGTAGATCTAGGAAATAAGGTCTACGGTACACGCTTTAAATTATCACATTCACACTGAGAACTCTCAGAATCTCAGTATAAAAGTAAAAACACTGCCCGTTTGATACTAGATTAATGTCTCGCTATTTGTTTATAAGATTAAACCTGTATATCTGTCTGTTATAAAATAGAACATAACAGTTAATCGCTTGGCTCGCGGTTAAAAATATAACAATGACATCAATTGTTATAATAGGACGCGCGTCCCTCGCGAGAACCAACAGGTTAATTAGGAGTGTAATTAAAGGAGATTGTTATTTTTTGTAAAACATTCCCTTAGTGTCCTCCAATCAATACTTGTATACATTTACAGCAACAAAAGTTTGTAATCCGTGTAGATAAATAGATATATACTGTATTTACGTAAAGATCTGTCTAAACTTGTATATTGAGTCTAGTCTTAGCTTTTCAAAATTACTTATTTGTAAAAAGTTTAAATTACTTATTTGTAAAAAGTTAAAGTATTTTTTATTCCATTTAGTTGCTTGCGCTCAGTATACATTTATTTTTATATAAAAGAAGATTATATTGTTTAAAGGTCGTATGTAAGCTAAACGTTATAAATAAGCCTCGCTTTTTGAAAGATTCAAATGAAAATAGGAAGTAAATAATATTGCGTGGATGAAAAGGCGCGAGCGTGATTTGATTCGGTGCTCTATGATTTTATTAGCATCATTTTGCATCGACAAAGTTCGCAAAAAAAAATTTGAAGCTAGAATGTGCTAGCTTACATACGACCCTTAATATTTAATGAATACTAAGGGAGGCGAAAGAAATTATGTAAAAGTCTTAATTTTGTTATGAAAAATATTTATTTGCCATTTATTTCTGTGTTGTTATTTGAGAAAATTTAGAATAAAGTTATGAAAAATTATACATTGCTTCTCATTTTATTTTAGGCTTTTCCTAAATATACAGGGGTGGATACGATAATAAATGAAACCACGTAAAGTACTTAGTCATAAATACGAACAACTTTTACTATGGGACAAACTTCGAAATCGCAAAGAAAAAAACAGCTGTTTCATACATAGACGAGGTGACATTCACCTTTTGTATTTATGAGTTGTTTACGTGGTTTTATTTATAGTGAAGTATAGATATGGCTAGTGACGGTAGTCAGTATTAGAATAAATACGATAGTTTAGATGTTTGTCCCTCGGGAATCGCGGATGAAGCTGCGGGACGGAAACTAGTATGGTAATTTAATCGTCGTCTTCTTTATCGATTATAGACGGAGATCTCAGGCTCGCCAGACGTTACTTATTTTCTAAAGGAAAAAATTTAAAATTGAGTAGTGTTAGTACGTACTTCAAACGTATGAATACCAGCTAACTTGTCCCGTGGGCCAATTTTCAGGTACCAGGCATGAAAGGTATGTTATGCACATTACCACAGATATTTAAAAAAGTCGGATATATTCTCGCTAACAAAAAACTGTGTCACTCAAGTCGGCCACTACGCTGTACGTACAAGCCGGCACGCACACATACACACATTAGTTGAGCGCGAGTAATCGACTCTGTGTAAACGGCGACAGAGTCTAATTTCCCGCGGAATAGCGAACTAAGGTGTGCGTGAGAGGTCGCCGACTCCATAGACACAGTTTTTTGTTAGCGAGAATATGTCCTCCGTAGTCTGTGCACATTACGTACTTTTCTTAAATTCTGCGAACAGATACTAATGATTGATACTCAAAGAACTATTTCAATACGCAAGGGCATTATTATATAAACCGGGCCTAAATATACTATCTGGCTCGCGGGCTAAAAGGAAGGTAAGGTATTTAAATGGTAATGGTTGGTAATAAATGAAATTACGCTTTGACATTTCAATTGTTTATGTATTTATTTACAACTTACATAATAATTTTGTTGAGTTATTTGCAAAGGCTTACTAGATTCTACACTACAGTGCAGCGGATTTCGTTACAAGGCACAAAAATTTAAAAATATAAAGTTTTTAATGGTACTATTGCCGTAACCTGGATAATTGAATCGATAACATTTTTCATGTGGGACCTTAAAATTATACAGTGCCTAAATCAAACAATACGTAGGAACTCAACACATTAGACAAATCAAGTAAACACCTTATTTGACTAGATGGTGGAATGTTATCTATTATCTATACTATCTATAATTTTAAGATACTTTACTATTTTCTTCAACATGTGTTCGAAATCAATAGAATATTATGTATTATTTATAATATTTAATCGTAACATATATTTGCATATACGTATACTTATATACAAATTGTACTAAAAATACCTATAGTAGGTAATAATGTAATATTATTTAGTTTTTATAAAGCTTTATGATTCATTGGCAATGAGAAAGGGAGATAGGTAGTACATAAATAAAATTTTCCTTAGATTTTACTGTAATAACTTAGCATTATAGCATTTGTGACATGCTAAAAAATTCATGGTAAGTACCCCTGTGCCTTATTAAAAATACGATCTCAAATAAGACACTTAAAATAAGAAGCGTGAACATTCTCAAAATATTTATCTACTATTACCTACGCCCTTCCTACATCTAAATAATAATTAATTACTTATTGACTTGCCTACGATTGATTTAAATAACAATACATCACAACGTTTTATCCCATACACCTTTACACACACTTTTACAAAGTGGGCAACCCTTTTTACAAGCTTTTTATTAACTTCACACACCGCTTACTAGGTAATTTATAAAATCACACTTCCCTTCCACCGATATTTTTTTATAATTTTAATTAATATTGTATGAACGTGAACAACAATTATATTCGTGAGTTGAATTATCTTATAATTTAAGTGGTGGTAAGTCTACAGAACATAATTTTATTGCAATTTATAAATTCTACATGTAAACTGCAAATATTTTGGATAGGATTATTATCTAAATTTCTCTCGAATTTTTTGGTACGAAATACGTACGTACACGTATACAGAACGAATCATAATTACTAACGACCTTTTCATAAAATAAGTAGAGGTATCAAATTTCTTATCACATAACTAAGATAAACATAAGATCAAGATAATTCTGAGTTTTTAATATTCGGTGTAACTACACTTTATGTAATCAATACATCTGCAACAAGGACATTAGGTATACTGTGTAGGTCGTGAGTTAATTAAATATTAAAGTTACTTTTACAAACTGTAATTTTGATAATTCATCTCGTAATAGGCCAACGATCCTCATTGGCTTGAGCTTTACATAACTGACTCACACGAATAATTTAACGTAGACCGTTCGGTCTTTGTATAACGAATTAAATGTTTACTTTAATGTCCGCTAGGCGGCGCTTATAGCTTTACTTTACTGTTACAGATGTCGCTGAAGAGTTGTGAGTTGATTGGTACGAAATCAGCGTTGGATCTGAAGTATAGCGGTTCCTTGATCACGTCGGGGTCGAAGCCCTCCTTCTGGTACTGAAGCTTCTTCAGTTTGAATGTGCCTGTCACAAAAATTATTAATAATTAGTTAGTTAGTCTTTTGTGTTTACAGCCGGTCAAATATTTACTATTAATGATTATTAATAGATAATAGATAACAGGGTGGAAAATTGAGACGGCAGAAAGGACCTTAAAGAGTTGAAATCACGCGAATCACTATTTCTTACTTTCTGAGTTATTGCTATGGGCATTTACAAATTTCGAGAAAAAATACAATAAGTGAGAAAGCTCTAGAAGCGGTTTAAATTTTTTGTGGAATCTAAACTAAAATTAAGTAAATATAGTACATGTAAACACGTTCAACACATTTACACGTTGCGCTTGTGTAGTGACGTCGCACTGCATGTGCATCATGAAAAGTCTGTCCGTCTCTCTCGCTCGCGGTCAAGCCTACGAAGTTATGAAGGAGACAGTTATTGTTTTACTTTTGCTACTCATAAATATAGAGTGGTATTTTTTGCATTCGTCCATTAGACATGACTAACTGATTAGAAGCAATAATGTAATAAAGCATCCTATATCGTTGCACATGTGTGAGTACTGTGTACGTGCCAGCTTTCGTTAACCGACCTGTATCAAGTTGAAAATCTGTCTGTTGTCTTGAAAGTCACAACTTATAGCCGTTTAAAATTAAGTAGGTACTGACCAGTAATCTCAATATCGTTCATGATACGAAGGAACAGTGGCCTGGCGTATGAAGGTAGCGAGTTGTCAAGGTCTTTCGCTAGTTTCTTCAGGTCGAGTGAGTTGGTAGGATCCGCGATGGCGGCCATGCCCGCACGACCTTCGGTTTGCGGGATCTGGAAGTAAACGATACCGTGTCATATGGTTGGTAAGGGCTTATACTATGGCGGTGTCTTTGTGGACATGATGAGTAGTTTTATTTTTAACTGAACGATAAATTAGCGCCACAGCTATTATCTGCTTCTGCCTGTAATGAAAATTACTACACCTATCATAATTGCTCTTTTACATTCCTCTTCCGTCATTGGGTCTTTGACGCTCAAAGCCATGGGCGTGATCCTAAGGCGGTGGCGACATTCTCGCCCTTCCACTTGTAGGTGTCGCCGGTGCGGTCGCGGAAGTATTAAATATAACTAACCGAGACACCATAAACAACGCAAGGCTTCTGTCCGAGCGCGGGGCTCATGACGTCCTCGACCTCGGCGGTGGCGACATTCTCGCCCTTCCACTTGTAGGTGTCGCCGGTGCGGTCGCGGAAGTATTAAATATAACTAACCGAGACACCATAAACAACGCAAGGCTTCTGTCCGAGCGCGGGGCTCATGACGTCCTCGACCTCGGCGGTGGCGACATTCTCGCCCTTCCACTTGTAGGTGTCGCCGGTGCGGTCGCGGAAGTATTAAATATAACTAACCGAGACACCATAAACAACGCAAGGCTTCTGTCCGAGCGCGGGGCTCATGACGTCCTCGACCTCGGCGGTGGCGACATTCTCGCCCTTCCACTTGTAGGTGTCGCCGGTGCGGTCGCGGAAGTATTAAATATAACTAACCGAGACACCATAAACAACGCAAGGCTTCTGTCCGAGCGCGGGGCTCATGACGTCCTCGACCTCGGCGGTGGCGACATTCTCGCCCTTCCACTTGTAGGTGTCGCCGGTGCGGTCGCGGAAGTATTAAATATAACTAACCGAGACACCATAAACAACGCAAGGCTTCTGTCCGAGCGCGGGGCTCATGACGTCCTCGACCTCGGCGGTGGCGACATTCTCGCCCTTCCACTTGTAGGTGTCGCCGGTGCGGTCGCGGAAGTATTAAATATAACTAACCGAGACACCATAAACAACGCAAGGCTTCTGTCCGAGCGCGGGGCTCATGACGTCCTCGACCTCGGCGGTGGCGACATTCTCGCCCTTCCACTTGTAGGTGTCGCCGGTGCGGTCGCGGAAGTATTAAATATAACTAACCGAGACACCATAAACAACGCAAGGCTTCTGTCCGAGCGCGGGGCTCATGACGTCCTCGACCTCGGCGGTGGCGACATTCTCGCCCTTCCACTTGTAGGTGTCGCCGGTGCGGTCGCGGAAGTATTAAATATAACTAACCGAGACACCATAAACAACGCAAGGCTTCTGTCCGAGCGCGGGGCTCATGACGTCCTCGACCTCGGCGGTGGCGACATTCTCGCCCTTCCACTTGTAGGTGTCGCCGGTGCGGTCGCGGAAGTATTAAATATAACTAACCGAGACACCATAAACAACGCAAGGCTTCTGTCCGAGCGCGGGGCTCATGACGTCCTCGACCTCGGCGGTGGCGACATTCTCGCCCTTCCACTTGTAGGTGTCGCCGGTGCGGTCGCGGAAGTATTAAATATAACTAACCGAGACACCATAAACAACGCAAGGCTTCTGTCCGAGCGCGGGGCTCATGACGTCCTCGACCTCGGCGGTGGCGACATTCTCGCCCTTCCACTTGTAGGTGTCGCCGGTGCGGTCGCGGAAGTATTAAATATAACTAACCGAGACACCATAAACAACGCAAGGCTTCTGTCCGAGCGCGGGGCTCATGACGTCCTCGACCTCGGCGGTGGCGACATTCTCGCCCTTCCACTTGTAGGTGTCGCCGGTGCGGTCGCGGAAGTATTAAATATAACTAACCGAGACACCATAAACAACGCAAGGCTTCTGTCCGAGCGCGGGGCTCATGACGTCCTCGACCTCGGCGGTGGCGACATTCTCGCCCTTCCACTTGTAGGTGTCGCCGGTGCGGTCGCGGAAGTATTAAATATAACTAACCGAGACACCATAAACAACGCAAGGCTTCTGTCCGAGCGCGGGGCTCATGACGTCCTCGACCTCGGCGGTGGCGACATTCTCGCCCTTCCACTTGTAGGTGTCGCCGGTGCGGTCGCGGAAGTATTAAATATAACTAACCGAGACACCATAAACAACGCAAGGCTTCTGTCCGAGCGCGGGGCTCATGACGTCCTCGACCTCGGCGGTGGCGACATTCTCGCCCTTCCACTTGTAGGTGTCGCCGGTGCGGTCGCGGAAGTATTAAATATAACTAACCGAGACACCATAAACAACGCAAGGCTTCTGTCCGAGCGCGGGGCTCATGACGTCCTCGACCTCGGCGGTGGCGACATTCTCGCCCTTCCACTTGTAGGTGTCGCCGGTGCGGTCGCGGAAGTATTAAATATAACTAACCGAGACACCATAAACAACGCAAGGCTTCTGTCCGAGCGCGGGGCTCATGACGTCCTCGACCTCGGCGGTGGCGACGTTCTCGCCCTTCCACTTGTAGGTGTCGCCGGTGCGGTCGCGGAAGTACAGGTACCCGAGCTCGTCGGCCACCAGCAGGTCGCCGCTCACGAACGCCGCGTCGCCACGACAGAACACGTCGCGGACTAGCTTCTTGCTGCTGTCTTTCTGTAATAATAAAATAAAATTTTAATGTTATGGAGGTCTCACCCTCAGGGTCCATTCGCACAGACCGGCTAGGAGAGGAGAGCATTTTAACGCGATTAAAATACGAGCTTTAGAGTAATTGAAATAAGGTTTATTTTTATATTTCACTTCTTTTGTAAGCGCGTTAGGACGGCTCTCCAATATTCAATGTAAAAGTAAACCTTATTTCAATTACGCTAAACTTCATTTTTAAACGAGCCTTGCGCGGGCAATGCCGCGAGTAAGCTCTCATAAGAGGTGCCAGGTGGATGACACCTACATTTGAAACTGCCTGCTTAGGGATCGCGGTTCAACTGGGTTGTATATTATGCAGATCGCCGAATAATATTCGTGAGTGCTTTGTTGTGGCGCCATCTTTATTTCTGCGTATGAATAGTATTCTGTGTCTTTGTATCATTGATAGATGTCGCTACAATGTCAATCTTATACATCGAACAATTAACCCAAAGAAGCGCACGCAATTACGTTAATTTTGATCGAAATCTATTCCACCAATTTCCCACTACCGAAAATGGCGATAATGCGCTCTGATTGGCGAGATTATACAGGAAAAATCTTCGTATTCCCTTTCGCTCGCAGCAAAACATTCATATACTTATTTCACAAACAGATAAAAAACAAGTTATTTACCTTGTCCACATATCCGTAATATTCCCTCGACGCATTGCCTTGAGCAATGAGACCGATGAACATGCCAGGCTCATCTGTAAACCACAATTAAATATTAAAAACAAATTTTAACGAGTTTTAGAAATAACGTCATATTTGTGTCTGCACGAGTGATTATGAAAGGCGAATGTCGCTCAAGCTAAAAATACGTTTAATAGAAAAAGCTGTTGTTTTCGCAATCCTTTGCAAAATTTTTTCAGCATGACGATCCCCAATTTGATTTAAGATAAAAAAGTACATAGGTACACATGTATGGTATAATATTGAAGGTGTATATGGAGGTGCAAGGTGGATGACACCTCCATTTAAAAGGGAAGATCTTCCGCCAGGCTGGGACATCGTGCCTGGGGACCGCGGTCCAACTGTACATGTCGGACAGTTGTATATATGCAGATCGCCGAGAAATCTTCGCAAGCGCGATGCAGGATGTAGTGGGCTTGTATGCGCGATGTATGCACGATACAGGATAATGTGGCGGCACGCCATCTATCTATCGGCGTGTGAACTTCGTTATGTAGTGGTTCGCTACATCACTCCCTTCCTAGACCAGAGGTCGATCTATAGTTGCGTCATTGCGTTAAGCTTGCAAGTGCCAGTGCTGCTCGGAAGTCTGCGGTGAGTCGAGACTGAGCGGGGTTGCTGCGACGGGTTGAGCCATGGGAGTCCACGTGGTGCAGAGACTGCCACGCCGGAGAGGGTGAGCCAGCCGAAGAGATCCGGACGTGTGCTGCGGTGGACTGTGCGGGCGATGAGTGCTGTCGCTGTGATGAGCCTTGCAGGACCAGGAAGCACGGTGAATCGGCTGCGTTGGAACTGGTTAAGGCGAAGCTGGCTTGCTGTGTGACTGCTTGCCGGTGGGGAGTGATGAGCTTGGAAGTTGCTCTGAAGGATGCCACTGCATGTTCAGTGATTGGAAGGGTTGGAAATTATTCCCATTCCATCACGTCGGGGTCACCAATATGGAGGTGCAAGGTGGATGACACCTCCATTTAAAAGGGAAGATCTTCCGCCAGGCTGGGACATCGTGCCTGGGGACCGCGGTCCAACTGTACATGTCGGACAGTTGTATATATGCAGATCGCCGAGAAATCTTCGCAAGCGCGATGCAGGATGTAGTGGGCTTGTATGCGCGATGTATGCACGATACAGGATAATGTGGCGGCACGCCATCTATCTATCGGCGTGTGAACTTCGTTATGTAGTGGTTCGCTACATCTACATACAAATGTATGGTATAATATTGAAGGTGTACATACACAATGTATGGTATAATATTGAAGATGTACATACACATGTATGGTATAATATTGAAGGTGTACATACACATGTATGGTATAATATGGAAGGTGTACAGTACATACATATGTATGGTATAATATTGAAGGTATAAAATATACAGCCATAGGTTTAGGTGTATAGGGAACTCACTTGGCTGGCACCTGATGCAGTAGCCATCAGGGCCTCGTATCAGGTTGCCTTCCTCGTCCGCCTTCACCAGCGCTATGGGGTGCAGCGCCGTCGGCACCAGCTTCGGAAGGAAACCAACCGCTCCGAGTGTGTTGTCTACGTTTACTGAAAATAACATGACAATGGATTTATTGACAGTTTTCTTATTAAAGTACTCAGTAAGTGTATTACGTAACTTTGTTGCAATCATATTCAGATTGAAACAAACTCATAATCAGTAGAAATATTTAGGGATGGGCAGGGAAAGAAAAAAAAGATGGGAAGAAAAGAAAAATACGGGAAAGATTGAAAAAATACGGGAAAATTCCCGAACGGCAGGAAAATACTCAAGTGGCTTTTTGTACCTAAAAAAATTTTTTTGATGCTTTTGATTGTTATTTTAATCATACTCGCTGTTGTATGTACCTACATTACCTACGCGCGGACCCACGCGGACCTTGGAGTATCACACTTCCCGACTTCGAGTCGGACGAGTATGTACTACTGCGGCGTGGGAATTGTGTGGGACCGCCGCCTGTCCACCACAACCCTTACACCCCAAAACGTCACTTTTTTAAACTCACTCCTTCATCACAAAAAAAAATGATTTTTTATTGTATGATATGTGTATGACCCTAATAGAAATCTTGTTAAATGTTATTCAAACGATTTTGTTAAGGTCTCTCTCGCTCTATACGCAAAATCT
Source organism: Polyploca ridens (assembly GCA_951394255.1). NCBI lineage: Eukaryota > Metazoa > Arthropoda > Insecta > Lepidoptera > Drepanidae > Polyploca > Polyploca ridens. The sequence goes on along the minus strand of OX596246.1, from coordinate 6,454,867 downwards.
AGTAAATGTGACAATTTGAGTATTTTCCCAGCCAATGGGAAAATTCCCGGGTTTTTTCCCACCAAATTGGAAATTTACTCGAAGTTGGGTTATTCCCGGGAACAAACCCAACCGTAGAAATATTACAAAATCGAAAATGGTTACTTTTGCAATGAAGCACTGTTTGCATTTTCAGTTACCAGAATGTAAAAAAGTATTCAGAAAACTGCTATTGAAATTCATTGCAACAAAGATACATAATCGCCTCGCAGTTATACACTTTAATAAAACAGTATATCATTACAGTTATCTAGTTTCCATAGTACAAGCATGCTTATTTTGGGATCAGATGGTTATCCCATACGAAACAAGTTTGTGAAATGTGGATATTGATACGTATCAATTAATGACTATTTATTGAATCAAGGACTCTTTATTTCAAAGGCCAATAACAAATATTTTTAGAAGATAAATTATTCTACAAAAATATGTAAGAATTTGATAATTAATCTCGTTACTAATTGCTTTATTTTTCATACCCGACAACTTTTTAAAGTCATAACAACAAACCAGGCCAAAACAGATAACAATTTATGTATTTCAATAAAGTGTGAGTTAAGTTTAATATTAGTAGGTACCTATATATTAATATTTATATACTTACTTATATTGGCGTTGCCCTCTGTCGCGCCATATATTTCATTTATCTGGGGCACTTTGAACCTAAACAACAATGATTTATTTGTTAAACAATGAAAACAAAGTTATATCCTAAAGGACCACGAGATAATGCTTGCTACATGTTTTGAGGTCAAAATCTAACATCATAAATGTAGGTAAATATTATTTTTCGATATCATACCTATATCGGTCGTTGGGTTCGAATCCTACACATTGACACAGATTACTATACAGATAAACAGCTCCTAAGAACGCGAAATGGTAGGTACTTCACTACATGCGCAGCGATGTGTGCGTGAGCGCTCACCGACGGGTTCACGTACGAGAGCCGAGAAGTCGCTTCGGGTGTTTCCGGCGAACCCGAGGGTCCGAGAGTCGGGGGCGACTCGCGACCGAGCGGCACGCCTCGATACCTACATCGCTTGCAGTACGTCGTCGCTCGCTGCTCGTTACCGCTATACTTTGTTTTTAATAATTTCAAGAACAACTTACAAACAAAATGATTATTTATTGCAGTGCGTTTATAAATAATTCCAGGAGGAATATAAATATATCCAATAATTTATCCAAATGAAGTAATTTTCTTACTAGGTAGGTATGTAGGTACGAGTAATATTTTTAGTGGTGGGCGAAATTGGACTCATGTCATCTAGACACGTGGTAGCGTGTCAAGCCAAGTTCAAGATATATTTTACTTAATGCATATATTACAATACTTATATGTATTTAAACTGTTATAATTTAGGTACATTATATAATAATATAGACACTGTTATTTTAGGTTTTCAAGTGTGTGATAATGACATTATTTTCATTGTTCACAATGGTACAACCATTGTGAACAATGAAAATAATAATAATAATTAGGTACAGTTGGACATTATATAAAACGTTAATAATAACATTCATATGTGCAATAAAGGAATTTCATTCTAATTCAATAATTTATCCAATGTTAAAAAAAATCTAATACAAATTTGCCCTCATTACTTTCGAGTAAGAGTTCATATTAGTGTGATCAAAACGCCATTATTTGTGTCATATTGGTATTATAACGCCTAATTGTAGTAGTTTTGGAGATTGGGTAGTGGAATTCTTCAATGGGAAATTGGGAACTAGCAAATTCCACGAGTTTGGGCGAGCGTGTCGTAAGACTAGGCTCGTTGTAAGTCTAAACTTGACGCCGCGATGATAACGTGCAAAGCGGTTAGGCTCGGCTTGCCTAGCGTAGACGCACCTCAATAAATTATACTAATAATTTATAATTATTAAAAAAATTACCCAGCTTTCTAATTAAATTTATTTCCTAGTGTGACAGCCCTACAAGAATAGGCTAATATAATAGACGTTTGTAGGGAGCTGTTGCTCTGTATAATATAATCCTCTGTGACATTGATATGTGGTAAAACTGTGACGGAACTAACAGCTGCAGTGTATTATGAACCTTATAGTAGTGATGACGGTTGATTGTAAGTTTTAAGCATTCTTTTGTTAATCTTCGGGGCCATATTTTCTTTTCTGTGCGAACGAAGATTCACGACGCGCCATATCAGTTGGATACTACTGTACGTAATACTCTTGTAATACTTCAGAATATAATGTGGCTTAGGTATGTTTTCGTGCCTAAACTGTGAATTGAGCCAGGCCTGGCCTTAGTTTTAAAACGTGATTGAACTACCCGACCCCGACATATAAACCTACTAATCACATGCTACCATTATGATAATACACTCTTTGTTTATTGAGGTAAGTAATGCATTTACATAGATAATGTAAACTTGGTCACCAGAACCCTAGTGTGAGTAGGTACCTACAAGGAAAGTCTATAGATAGACCTACATGTATGGCAAGAAGCGCAGAAGAATTATTATCCACAAACTCAATCGTAGATAAATTAGTTCACTAATACCTACTCGTAGAAATAATAAAGTACTATTACTTATATGTACAGTATTACCCAACTTATATGGCGCGTCGTGAAATTTCGTTCGCACAGAAAAGAAAGTATGGCCCCGAAGATTAACGAAAGAATGCTTAAAACTTACAATCAACCTTAGATCACTACTATAAGGTTCATAATACACTGCAGCTGTTAGTTCCGTCTCACGGGCAAGTCACGCCCCTCCGCACGGCGCGCGCTAACATGACGGCAGCTGCGAACAATAGCGTTTCCCGCGCTTTGAAAATTTATCTTCTGCGCAGGTACATCGGTAAGCCATATTAATTGGGTACTACTGTACCTATTTTACCAACACCATGAATAGATACAATGATAGCGAAGTATGACACTTTATGTATGTGCAGGGCCGGCTTCAGTACCTACCGCACCTTGGGCTATTTGCCCATTACCCTTACTCTCTCTATGCTCTTTGTCATAATTTCATGCGTATTTTAATCGAACCTCTTGTGACTTGCAAATAAAAACCGACTCAAAGCGGAGTGGAAACGAAGGCGACGAAGCGATAGTAGTGCAGGTGTAAAATGCTTTTAAAAATCAATAGTTATTACAAATAACACTTGTACTTCTGATTAGATTTAAACACAAGGCAACCTAATTCACCAAGTTTTAAGGCATCAAATCAAATCATCATTTATTGCAATCATGTGTAGGTACAGAGGATCAGAGGCATTTTGGCATCCTATCTACATTTCGGGCGCCATTTTTTTTAATGGCTGCGCACTGTTTTATCTATATGCGTCGATTGAGGCCAGTCAAACGAACAAAAAATTTAAAGGGTGTCTACGTCCTAAAACGTCATGTAAGAGATTTTTTGCAAAAAAGATCGATGTTTGACAAATTCAATAACCATGAAAAATTACTTATTTTAAATGATTATATACGCATTCTATGGTGCTAGAATAGCTGGATTGATTTATTATATATCATACAAGCTATTTTTAACATGCAAGAAACATCCTTACTGGACCCTTTGTGTGAGAGTCCGACATGCACTTGGCCGGTTTTTTATTGAATAGAAACAGACTTGCCACTATGTTAGTGTTTTGTTGATGAGAATAAAAACTAGGTATAATGTGTAGTGTGGTGCTGATTCTTTTGTTTACAACTAAGTTAATTAAGTCTCACTAAGTATGTCTCTTTCTAACAAAGAACTTAAGAAAAGGATATATGAAATTTAGTCCTGTCAAATTAGTCCAATGCTTGTTTTTACTCGACTGATCCGGAAGGAGGGTTATCCATATAAATTTAGTCGCCATCTATCGCGGTTACGTCTAAATACCCGCAAATGAAGGCGGCAAAGACTAATTTGACAGTTTTAAAATATTTTCTATCCTTTTTCAATAATGTTTGTAAGAAAGAGATTTGATGTGACCAAAATTGGTTTAGTGGTATTCACAACAGAATCGGCACCAATGTATGGCGATGTACCTGTCGACGATCTGTTGCCAGATGGCGGGTCGCATGCCGTTCCCGACCATGATGCGCACGCGGTGGTGCGCGTCCGACGCGCGCGCCGGCTGCGCCAGCAGGTACCGGCACATCTCGCCGATGTACTGCGCCACCTGTACACACACAACACACCATCTACACTAAGGGCTCATTTTTCAATGGCCAGTTTACATTATTTGGCTCAAATTCTGAAATTAAAACATTAAAAAAAATACAAATTGGAATTGGACATTAATTACTCAGTAAACATACATATTTTATATCTATTTAATTTCTCGAAGTATATATGTACTGTAGGTCGCAAGAGCCGGGCCCTAGTCTGCGCGGGCCACCCACCCTACCGCCATTGACTGAGTCCTCAGTGTGGGTGGCCCGCGTTGGCTAGGGCCCGGCTAATAAACGCCACCTCGACTATATGGCCAGTCCGACCCTGTCAATAACAATAAAAGATTTTCTGTTATTAATAACAGATGTTGTTAATTTGAAGCAAAGGCCAACATACCGTACAATCATATTTGATGCAGTCGGTCCAGTAGTTGGAGGCGGAGAACTTGGCGCGGATGACCGAGGGTATGCCGTCGATGAGCGCGGCGCCCGTGCCCACCAGCCCGCCCGCCGTGTGGTTCAGCGGCAGCGAGTTGTACATGCGGTCCGACGGACGCAGACCCAGCATGTGCACTGTCGCCACCATTATTAACAGGTACCTGGACGTATAATAAATAAATATATTTACTTGATGTATCTTCAATAGCCTAGAATCCTGAAAAATTCCATAATTTACATTAGACAGGTAGCTATTTACAAAAAACCTTAAACCGACTTCAAAGTACACTAAGAAGTAATCAAATCCTGATCTGATGACAATGGGACCAAACGGGAAGCGCACCCTTTCAAATAGAAAAAGAATTTTCCAAATCGGTTAATAAATGACGGAGTTATGAGGTAACAAACATAAAAAAAAAAAAAAAAAAAAAACATTCGAATTCCTCCTCCTTTTTTTGAAGTCGGTTAAAAAGTACGAAGATTATGATGTGTTGAAATTTCGTTTGACGTCACTTTGTGGTACACTTTTTACTCAAAAGTGAGCACCGACTTCCGAACTTTAACGCGCATTATATTTGTAAAATTTAATGATATTGGTAAGGAAAAAAATAAGTCTTATAATTTTTAATAATCTAACTGACTGACTAATTAGAATTACCTATTACTTTTGACTCAGATATGATCCCTATTAGGTTGGAACGTAATGTAAGGTCTACGATAAGGATCCATTTGAATTTAACTTTTCAACATACCCTATTAGAGGAAATTTCTCCTAATTTATCCTATTAGAGAAAGGAATACCCACTATTTTTTTTTAGATTAAACAAAACAAACTTTAAAGCAATAATTGTAATATTCTTTTTGTATCGAAGCAACGAATGTTAATCCTAATTAATATAATAAATGTGCTATAGTGAGTTTGTTTATTTGTTGAGGCCGCATGAAATAACATATAGGATATTGTTATCCCAGAAAAATATTTGATCCCTCGAAAATGCAGATAAAACCACGGGAAAAACTAGTAATATTAATTATTGTTAGACTAATAAGAATTGAATAACAAGACTATTAAGAATTGAATTATTACTCACTTAGAATTTGGCAGTAGAGCAGCCTTAGGCATGCCAGTGGTTCCAGAAGTGTAGATGTACAACAGAGTGTCTTTGTATCCGGGCTTATCAGTAACGATGGGGTATTCTGGAGGGTGCTTCTCCATTTCAGCGCCGAGGTCGACCACGCCCGGTTTGCACTGCCCATACAGTTGGAACAACTTCAGTCCTTCTGGCAGTTGGCTGCGTACTTCTTCAATTGCTGCATAAAAACAAACAAATATTTTAATGTAGTTAATGGGCACAAAGATTCAGAATTAAATAGAACACCACGGAAATAGAGTAAAGCCGAATCTGTAATTAGCATTTTCAAATATAATGTATCAGATATAAATGTATCGAGGCACTTACAATCAGCAAGAACCTCAGAAAATATGATGGCTTTGGCCTTAGCGACTTGTACGCAATGCAGCAGGGGCTTATGACGCAGATTGCTATTGATGAGGGCCGATACAGCGCCCACTTTCGCGCAGCCCAGCCATGTCCACACATACTCCCCACAATTGGGCATGAACACGCATACCACGTCTCCGCGCTTCAAGCCTATGTGGTCCTGCATCACTCGCGCCACTTGATTTGACTTATCAGCCATCTGAAACAGAGGAAGAGTTTTATAGTCGACTATTTGTCACAAGTTTAAACTGTAAAAGAATATTCGGTTGTGAACAAAAGCTAACTATTTGGTTGTTACTTAAATTGCTATATAATGTACATGTAATTGCTATATAATGTGTCGGGGCTACAATGTTCAACCTACATGGCTATAGTCCCCTTACTTCTCTGTGGCTATTGGTTATGGTATATGACCAGCTGAAGAGATTTGTAAGACTAGTCAGGAGAAGACGAATTTTGGAAAATTAATGCTGGCTAAAAATACGCAGACTAAGACCTGCAAAGACAACGAAAGACGATAAAGAACAATTCAGAGGAGATAATTTTTGATATTACAGTGTGACCATTAAAAATTACTGAAATTACTGATAAAAGCGGACTGAAATCCTAAGTTATGTTATCGATGCCTTGGTTTATAATAAGGGCAATAAAATTCAGCTCAGACAGTCAGATCCTACGCTGAATCCGGCCCTGGTGTACATCACCGTTCAACATTTTATGGGCGTGCGTGCGTCAATGAACACATTGAGATAGTATTTATTTTAGTTAATTTTACATTACATTTAACTCAGGTAGTGAGGATAGAAGTATTATGTAAAGCTACAGATTTATTATATAAAAGCGAACATAATAATTGTTTGTTTAATAGTAATATTTGTTTATCATTAGATAAAGGTTTTACTTCAAAGTTTAGTTTTAGAGTCAGCCGGTAAATTTCTAAAACCAAGGTCTTGTTAGTGAGAACATTCCTCATTTATGTAATTGGTTTTAACTATTTATAAATAAAAATACGATGTTTATAATTAAGTAGGTACCTAACTAACATAAAATTTTATGTTTTATTAGTATTATCTAATTGGTTTCATTATTATTAGCTAGGTACTTAATAAAACTCTTATTACCGACTGAGGCAACGCACAGCCAGATTTAAAAATTAAAGGAAATACCTATTATTCCTTGATTAGGTAACCTACGTGCACAATGAAAGGATTTCTCGAAATTAAACCCTTAATAAGATAAAAAAAAAGGAAAGCTATAATTTCTGGTGTGGTACCTACGTTATTATTATTTAGTGGTGTGGGGTTATTTATTTTTTATCTTTTAGGTCGGCATAAATTACCGCATTTAGTTACTAGTTAAGTGCCTGCGAAGGCCTACTATTTGAATAGTGATTTTGAATTTGAATTTGAATAATTTTTTAAATATTTTATTTGTTAACGTTGTTTGTCAAAGATATGTAACTATGCAAAAACCCAATATCTAGCACTGGTAGTCGCCGAGTAAACTGAGACAGAGACACGGACGTAAGTTTGTGTAAGTTCTGTGTGCTCCGTTACGGAACCCCAAAAACAACTTACACAATTTTAGCCATATTTGGAAAGATAATAAAAATAAAATAAAGACGTCATATAAATTAAGTACTGACCATCTACTTATAAGATTTTGGTTGCAGACAATGGATAACTAAGTTACAATACTTAATTTTAGGAGCCATTACTTAAAGTTATTCTACATTTCGATCACGCGCATCATTTATTCATTAAGTCAGGTCAGGTCAGTCACTCGCAGTCACCACGTCAGGTTGGTAAAGTTTGTCACTCAAAGATCGGAAATAGAATTCCGTTATAGCATTATACTTAGTTGTTCATTTATTTATCATACGGTACGTGTAGTGTAGGATTTTGTGAGCCCTTTAGACTTGTGGTATATCCTCTGTGCTTGTGGCTCTCACCTATATTTTAAAGGATCGATTCGCAACTCTATACTACCAGAACGTTTTTTTGTAAGCCTTATATTTAAAACTAGCACCCGACCCTAGGTTTTAGCCGCGTTCCCGGGGGTTCTTTTGGTCCCGGGATGAAAGTATGTTTACCCTATTTAAAGTATGTGTGTAGTCTTAGAGAATTTAGAACATTCTCTAAGGTGTATGTGTGCCAAATTTCAAACAGATCCATTCAGCCCTTGATTCGTGAAAGAGTACCTAACAACATCCATACAGGCATCCTAACAAACTCTCGCATTTATAACATAAGTCATCATCGTTTATAATAAATTCAGGCCTAGTTTTGACAATGCAGGTATATTGTAAGAGAGATAGAGCGTAGCATTTTCTTGTTCTAAGAGCAGCTCGATTGGGGATGTTCCTCCACCTCATAGAATATCACAGCGAATAACAATGTTGTATTTCTGCATGTGAGTGAGGTTGCCAGGGCTCATTGGGGAGGAGGGAAGGTTCGGTAACGCGTGAGTGATGCCCGCGTGTTGCAATTGCAAGCTTGTGATCACAAGCGTCCATAGGGTGACGGCATAGATGAGGTGACGGTGATCGCTTACCACCAGGCGGGCCGAATGCCTGTTTGCCGACATAGACATATAAAAAAAGACCTAGTTCCATAGGTAGGTAGGCAGATAGTGCAATCCTTTATACCTTTCAAAACGTAGTCGGCAGTTATACCTAAATCAACAAAAACTACAATATCATGTTCACCAGCAAAATATACATCATTAGTCTTCTAATACCTATCTATTTAGTATGTAGTTAGCTAAATAATAATGTATGAGGATAACAAGAACCTACACACAACGTGTTTCTTTCAGTGATAAGACGGTTTGAGCCTTGTTTCAATGTCATGCCACTTATTGTTTACAGCTATTGTATCTATAGGCATAGATCTCGAACCCATAGGTACGCTTCGGAAAATGAGTAACGACATGTTCACACTTTGTCTGGATTTTATTCTGGAGTGCAGTAGTGTGCGAGTGCCCCTCAGAATTGTCACTTTGATATCGACAGTTAATCGTAACTCACCGTGAGTCACTCACGGGAAGGAAACCTCTTATCCTGTGACGATGATGGTGCTGTGTCTGTTGTTTACAAATAAAGTAATGTAGTCTCACTATATCTCTTTCTAACAAAGGACATTAGAAAAGGATGTAAGAAATTTAGTCCTGTCAAATTAGTCCAAAAGCTTGTTTTCAACAAAAATTAAAAAACAACAGAAACGGCAACATTGATAGGTACCTATCGCGAGATTCTTTTATCAAGCTACATTTCATACCTGCTTGAAAGTCCACGTGCGGTCTCCGACAACGATGAAGCACGGAGCGTCTGGAGTCTTCAGGGCCCGCCGTGTGAACAGCTCAGCCACGGTGGCGTCCTGCCGTCCCCATCGCTTCGACCTGATCATGCCATTCGCATACCGCCATAGGAACCTGGGAAATACATACGTGTTACGTAAGTACAACTACAACTGAGATTAAAATGATTGGATTCAACCATTGTCCAAGTTGAAAAAACAAAGCAATTTCTTGAAAGTTGTCTCCATGCTGGGGTAAACTTGTTAAACTATTAAGAGGGGTTCCTAGCTGCGAGGAATTTGAAAAATAGGTATTTGAAGATACTATTGCCTTCGCGCTATGCCGAGTGATAGAGACATCTGCAGCTCAGACCCATTTATTCACAAAAAAAATTACGAAATCTATGTTTCGTTTTCCCCATTTTCCTCCTCGAAAACTGTGCCGATTCAATTATTATTACATTAAAATTTTAAGTAAGGGGTTATCTAGGTCCCTATTACTTTATTTTATGTTAAAATCTTTTCGAATTTGTCTGGTAGTCCTTTTAATCACGGCGGAAAAATAGGGCATTTATTATAATTTTTAGAGGGCCATAATTTCTTTAATAAATTAGTTGCAGAAAAAAGGAAGTACTTGCCTAAAGCAGAACTTGATTATATGAAAAAGAGGCATTATTCAGGAAGAAAACAGGGGAATATATTTGTATGAAATAATCGCAGCCCAACTCAACTATTTGGCAAGTGATGTGATAAATCATCGCCAATAATGCCTACAAATGAGTGGAACTAGATACAAAGGTTACGTAAAGGCTAGACTGCAAAATAGTCATCAATAGAAGTTATTAGAATCGACATAGCGCTCGTACAAGTATAAAAATGCAGTATCGACCCGGTTACAGGTGACACGTGTTTTGAGACAAGTTTTTCCCATTGACTAGTGTCGGCAGGTATCCAACAATTTCATCGATATCACCTAGTTCTGTGATTAAATATTTATAAGAGAAAAAACATAATGTTTGGTGTGACTACCAGCAGCTGCTGAGACCGTTGGAAAACAAAACTACACATGGAAAAATGCACGAGTAGTTTTCCGCTCTACTTAACCGATCCTAGAGCCTTCATTAGCATTAGTGTAATTACTCTCAGTACCCATAGTGTAAAGAATTGACGTTAGTAAACGCTTCCTAATGCGTTTGCGTTTACGATACTTCTGTATAAAAGGAGTTGGCACAGCGCCTCTAGCGGAATGTCATGTTACAGTAGTACCCAATTAATATGGCTTACCGATGTACCTGCGCAGAAGATACATTTTCAAAGCGCGGAAAACGCTATTGGCCGACAGCTGCCGTCATGTTAGCGCGCGCCGTGCGGAGGGGTGTGACTTGTGAGTGAGGCGGAACTAACAGCTGCAGTGTATTATTAACCTTATAGTAGTGATCTAAGGTTGATTGTAAGTTTTAAGCATTCTTTCGTTTATCTTCGGGGCCATACTTTCTTTTCTGTGCGAACGAAGATTCACGACGCGCCATATAAGTTGGGTAATACTGTACTAATTTCTCCCATACGTTAGTATGGGAGAAATTTCTCCCATACTAACGCAAACGCATTAGTAAGCGTTTTTAACGTCAATTCTTTACACTCGGGGTACAGAGTACTTATGTTAATTATGGTATTACATATTGATGGGTTTTTAAATGCCAATGTCACAATAAGGTCTACGAAGAAAATCAATACCCTTGCGATGGTTTGTACAAATTTTAATCAAGGCTGGCTGGTTGGCTAATTATAATGCAGAAAAGGTATAGTTACCTACACATTTAATATATGTATTTATCCCGGTAGGAACTAATTATAATTGTTCCACACTCGTAGTAGGTATCATTTCAGGTCGATAATACAAATGATACTAGTGCTAAAAAAAAATATAAAAAAATACTTTATTTTTTTTTAATAATAAAAATTAAAAAAATTATATTTTGAAAATCATGTAATAAGCTAAAGTGTAGACATAATACTCAAGGGGAGTACGAGGGAGTAAAGGGGTGGGGCGATGGCGGCTTTTGCCTAGCTCTAGTCTGTGCACGTGCCTAGTAACCATACTTTGCGGTAATTTCATTTCAAATTTAATAAGGTATTTCTCAACATAATTACAGTATTTAATGGAATTAAATTTTTGGGGAATATATATTTTGTACTACCGCTCCTGGGTCGCTTGTCGCCGACCAAAACAACACCCTGTATAATAAAGTGCTCTAATGAAGCGCGAATGTCGGTGTTGAATATTAAATAACAACTACAGATATAGGTAACTATTCATCTATGTAACGTGCGGGTGCAATGCTATAGGTAGGTACCTATTTATTTTTATAATTGCAAGTAACATTCTGGAAATAACGTAGTTAACATATTTTCACGTGGACCGGCATAAAATATTCAAGGATGTTAAGTTTCAAATATCATGACAATCACATGAAATCAAATAGCCACACTACAGCCACGAAAATTGGCCTTAATCTGCAATGTACCCAAATGAGACATACTCACATAACTCCAGGACACATAATCGAAGTCATACTTACGATTACGTAGCAACTATTTAGTCATCTGTGCTTACAAGACGAATAACAAAACTAGGATAAAAAACATAAACATACAATAAAGTCTTATATTGAAACGGGAAGTAAGTAAACGGACCAGCATGCCGACTCAACGGTAAATAATGAGGTAGGTAGTAGGTACTCTTCTAATCATATCCGAGGAATGTTACAGCTGCAATGGAATATCAATGCATTATTATATAACTATGACTAGATTCATAAGAATACGCTCTAAAAAGTATCTAGTTATATATGTATATCCTGCAGGGGCGTACGAAGATGAAATATAAGAGATATCTATAACTTCAAACTGTGGTACTAGCAATTATCTTCGGGTTTAGAGGCGTCATGCTACGTAACCACCTTTGGGTACAAATTGAATTTACTATTAGTGAGATTGTTCTCAATCAAACGCAGGCCTAATCGATAAATCGATGAAATATTAATTTCTTAATTGATACCTTCTTATTCTAACTCCAATTTAATAATAATAATAATATTCTCATAACCGGCTCTTACCCTTGATCAGAGTAGAGCGAAATTGTCTTTTGGCGCCCTATGGTCGACACATCAACTGTCCCGCCCGCGCCTTTTCCAACAAAATTTTACTATTCGCTCGATACTAATTTTCACATTTCGATCGCTCTACCTGTGGCTCTACCACGCTCTACTCTAGGTCTACGGCGCGCACGATATATTTGATATCTATACCTACACTTACAAATTCAGTATTAGATCTTGTGGAAACGACGCGGCAAAGTAGGTATAGGTACATATAATAGAATAGACTGTACCCACCAAGGTGTCCACGGTTGAGTTAATAGTTCAATCGATCGATTCAATAAGGAACTTAGTTATTAATTTATTCAGTTCATCAACTGGAAATGTGGAAAGACTTTAAATAACATAACAGAACAGGTGTAATGTTAGTTCATGTAATTTTCGAGTTGTGCATGAAAAGGAGAAGCCATATTGTGCTATACACAGCAATGCGGCGCGGCGTGGCGCGGCGCGGTGGTGGTCGGCCGAGTCACGCGACACTGACGTACCACATCATAATAATCCAATAATTAAATGAAGACCAATGTGATGTTTATTGTATTAAAGTATGTGTTGTCCGATGATAAACACAGCTGGGACAAATGTATGACTTTATTTAAGGATATATTATTTTGCAGGGTCGGCAACGCGGGAGTGATACCCCTGGTGTTGGAAGCGTCAATAGGATGCGGTGACCGCTTACTAACAGGTGGGCCGTAAGCTTGCTTGATACCTTAGTAATATTTAAAAATAAACTAGAAAGTTATTACAAGATATATATAACTTAGACCTGCCCTGTGCCCATGTATGAAAATTTTTTGGGGGCCTTCTACCTGACTGCGGCGAACCCCAAATGGTGGATTTCTTGGTTACCCACGTTCGGGGCCCCTGTAGCCGGGGGAAACCGTATCTTTGATACGGCGGTATAGCTACGCCCCTGCTTTTTAGCTAAGATACAGTAACATTTTCTAGCAAGCTCTTATGAAACCAAGTTTAATATTTTTATCACTAGACATGGCAAGTAGCGGTCCAAAATGATTGATGATAAAATATTTGCTTGTATATGTTCGTCACGGACGCTCTTATTTACTTATCACCGGAATGAGGACGCGAGGTGTTTATCGTTCACGCAGAAGCAAGAGAATAAAGTCGATGTTATTTTATTTTTATCTGCAGTATAAACAAGCCTCCACACTGTTTCTGTAAGAGTAAATTACACTGTTCTCGTACAATAATATCTTTAAACAACGAGAAAACTAGAGAATTGAAAAAGGAATTGAAAACCTTTGCCCTGCCCTGTGTGGATTGGCTTGTAAAAATATTATTATACATATATTTTGAAAGGCGTTTATTTATGATCCTTATCTTTAGGGGCAATTCCATTCCCTAGCAGGCAATTTATTCAAAAAAGAAAATAACTACCTACCTATTTTATTTAGAATCAAATAACTACGAAATAGTACCTACATGAAAAGAAAAGTAAAGTTTTATATTCTTTGAAATTTTTAGTAAGTTGAAAATCCCTGTAATAAATGTTACAACCAACAATGATATTATAATAAAAAGAGGGTTACAACCATCAAATTGATTAGTAGTTGAATTTGAACGGACGCATAAATATCTAACTTATATAAATTAAATTCTTTATAAAGGAATCGTTAAAATTACGTCATTTTAAAATTCTCCATTGCTAAAATCGCTTTTCATTCGTATACTAGCCAGAATGCGATTGCGGATATCGAGTTGTCGGAACGCTAACGTGTGGTTTCACCTAGTTTATTATTGGTACATACGTACAGACGGCGTAAAACGTACGTCGACTAAAGTTCAACTCAAAAATAGCCAACGTATAAACAATGTATGCGACGACCAAGATCCGACTCCGGAAAGGTCACTGAGCGTCAGCTAAAAAAATAAGAAACGACTTTGTATCAAAGTAGCATGATTAAACTACTTATTGTCACTTTGTTACCATGCAGAAGGGTTGCTCGATTCCAAGTGCTAAATGCTATTATTAGAAGTCACACTACTAATGTGCACAAAGAAAATGTTTGGCAGTATTCGTACATCCGTTATTAACAATGTCTTGGTCACAATGTAACTACTAGACATAATGTATTATTTACTAATTATTAATATTTTTAGATGTATATAGGTTCTTTCCACCCGATATCTTTTAGAAAGTTATTATAGTGTAGAAGAAGAACTTATTTTTTGCTTTCTGTTCGGTAAAATAATTGCAGATTTTTTTATCATAACTTTATTGTGTTCTATGTAACATTTAAATAATAATAATGCATTATAAATGCACCTAACCTAATGATGATATACAGTTGTATAAATTGCGTCGCATTTTATTTCATTTTTTATAAAATAACATACAAAAGGATGAATAATATTATATTGCCGCTTGAGAGTGAAGTCTTTGTTTCGGACACAAAAGAATTCGTACATAATGTAGATGTTATTGTTTATTTTCTGCATTTTTTAGTTAAAAAGATAGTTTCCTAATTATAGATAAGTACCTATAAAATAAACGTGAAGCGGCCAAGCTCAGATTACCGGCCAAGCATAAATTAGATATTACTAAGGTACTATTTAGAAACCCACTTTTGTTTATCGTATTGCTTTTTTGAACAAGTAGGTATATGAAATGCTTAATAACTCATGTTTAAATTTAAATAATCATGGACTCTCAAAACAGCTTGCAGATATTATTATGAATTCACTATTCGCGACAACGCTTAGCCCACAAACCAAAAAAGCTCATCTAATCGATAACATGTTATGTATGTCGTAATTTTATATTATAAGTACAAATAAACTTATCTGACCATTATTATGTCCGCTTTTACATCCGAGAGATGAAAACCACATTACGGTTTTCATATGAACAGGCGAAGATTTATAAGCACTAAGTTATAACATCAACGGTTATAACAGGTTATAAAACCGCAAGATTACGTCTAGCCAACTGAAGTGCCCTACATACAGCCACCATCGACCCGTTTATATACATGAAACATGTAAACATAGTGTGTAGGCAGACAGCGCGGGATGCCCACCAGAGCTGAAGACTAGTGATTCGACGCGTCCACACCACTCATTAGTACCACTCACGATCATTAAACGGGTGTTCTAAAATAGTGTCATACAAATTAGAATAAATTGGATGTATTGTATTATCATTATAACTAAAGCAAACAGCGACTTCAAGATTCCATTTTGCAACGAGTTTATAAATAAGCCCTAATATCATCATCTACCTACCTACATCGTCTATGAATACATCACACATAGGTACATAAGTACCTACGTAGCAAAAATTGCATGACGCTCTGTACTGATTTCGTATCAACATAATGTACAGCAAATGGTCGTGATGAGTATGATTGAAAAATTATATTTTTTTGTTTTCACCAACCTGAAGATTTTTACTATTTACCCAACATCAAAAATATACAGTTCAGTTAGATAGGTACTCATACCAAATCGAGTAGATTGCTCGTCCTGCTCATCAATTAGGTAAATAATCTTCGAAGCTAGTGGTGACGCGTAACGCGGCGTAGCATAATGTAATGGAAGGGAAATCGATACATTTTCCAAGGCATGTGCCAACTACCATGCGGCAACCCTACCGTATCGTTAACCTTGAACGAGGGCGAGTTCAGCTCGAGCAGGAAGGATGCTCGGTACTAAGGAATACAAGGCCATGGACCGTTTCAAATGCGAAGTGATTTTTCAGACTTTGTTAAAATATTTACGCAGTTAGCAATAATATTAAATGTAGCGGTCCCCGCGAGTGGCACATTGAAACTGGGCCAGTTGGAGCTGAGCTCAGACCTGTGGCTCAGATTCACGTTGGCGTCAACGGAAGTATGTTGTGTCCCGAATCTTCAAGTAAGTCTTGCAAAACAACCGAAGATGCTGTCGCGCGGTCACAAGATATTGCACAAATTGTAGGTACGAGCAAGATTTCTAAAAGTCAAGGAATCACATTCGTAGTAGTTACTATTTCCACGAATTACCTATTTAATATTTTTCTCAAATAAACATGACAACTGTAAAATATTATGTCAGAAAATGTCAAGTGCAACAAAAAACAAGTGCTATAAAGATGTGATATCATTGCCGATCAAAGAATAAAATTATACTTACTTAATACTTAAAGCAGAGGATTCAGTCCTATCTACCTGACAGTTCAAACGATGGAATTTAAGTATTTAGTTAGAATATTATTTATTATTATTATTACGAGAGAGTAAATTAATTATACAAAAAAAAAGTCGAATTGAGAACCCCCTCCGATTTTGAAGTGGGCTAAAAAGACAGAAAAGAAATAAATTGAATTTTGAAGGTCGTGATACCTTTAATTTAACACTTTATTGTAAATTTATTTTAATTGATATAATTTTTTTGTAAGAAAAACTGTTAAGAATTTCTTTCTTGCTTTCCCCCATTTCCACCACCAAAGTAAGAATGCTTCGTCTACACACATATCAATTGCATTGAGATACAAACTTGACATAATCCGGATTTATGTTAAGTTTGTACCTCATGAAACTACCTATCATGAAACTGTGCGGTAATGTAAAGTAAAAAGCACTAGTGAGTAATAAGCTGCATTAAGACACTAAAAACGGTGCAATAAATGTCACTTTACGAGCAAGTGTGCTGAAAAATAAATTATTATGGCTTAAAGTTTTAGAATTTTTAACATAGCTTTATATTATTCAAACAAGCACTTTTCGATATTTAATCAAGGCAAATCATTTATGAATTTAAAATGAGGTTATTCTTAGACTTAGACACATTCAAAACAAGTAAGACAGAATAGGTAACATGGCAGGCAAGTGCGTGTCAAACAGTAAGTCAAGTCAGTACGATGTGGTACAGTCTAACACACCTAAAACTAAACATTATGCAAAATACATGCTTTATATTACTAATAGTCTCTATAATATAAAGGCCATGACAGTCAAGACGGTTTGACAGATATATTTGTTCGTCTACTAACTAATAGGTACCTATAGAAGTGGCAAGGTGGCGATTAATATTACACAGAAAATATAATTTATTGATTGAGCTTAGCTACCTGTTATAAAATTTAGTTAATATTTGGATACAAATGCACTTCCCTGAAAATAATCCTACCAGCGGCGCCCATGTTCTTCGACAAACAACGATCACACTCGCTCGTATTTAGTCTATGTGTCGAACTTAAAATGCGAACTAGGCTTGCCTAGGCCAAAACGTTATGTACTTTAAAGCTAAATTATTTAGATTCGTTCGGAATTCCACGACGGAAATTGGAAATGCTCAAGAATGGAAATTGAAATTATTGGCATCGTCAACATTAATTTAATAAAGTCTATGAAACTAAATTGTCAGGATTTCATAGGTGCATTGAGCTAGAATCATGATTGGAGCTTTACAAAAACTTAAGTGGAGAATTTTAAAGAAAAAAAATAATCAAGTACTATATAAATGGTGAACTTTAAAACAATTTGTCGATATCTAAAGAAGTGAGATTCTACTACAAATTGATTATCGTGAAAGTGGAATCTGCTGCCCTAAAAACGTAGAGTTACGCAATATTGCTGAAAGGAATTCATTTCCCGAATTCCCAGCAGATCTGACGCAATTCCTATAAATTTTGGTAAAATGGTCACTAATTTCATGCAATTCAATTCATTAGCTGATTCTAATTTGATATTAATGTTACAACACCAAAAATAAAAAACCGTAATTTACCGGTAAGTTTTTCTATTATCATTTTTAAGTCGTAAGAAAGAACTAATAGAGAATTCACGTATTAAAATTATGATCTTAAACATTTGTAACTATAAAACGTTTATAAAACTGCAATTACGTATCTAAAATGGGAATTTATAAATGATTAAGAAAATATTTTCAGCTTCGACTGGTAATAATAAGTTTGCTAGTCTATGGTCGGTCGATGTCACTAAGTTATATATTTTACCTACATAAAGGTGGTAAATAATACTAATATCTTTTGAATTTTATCAATAGTTCTTTAAATAAGATAAATTCCGTCATTATTTAGTCTAAATAATGGATTATTATGAATAAACAATCACGTGAAATGTGCAGGGAAGAAAATTTCTGTGTAGTACAAATAACAAGAAGAAACATTTCGTTCATTCGTTATGAAGACTTTATAACTAAAAAAAGCCGAGTATTTGCGAAGACAAAGGAGTAATTGCATAAATATCCTCTATACATGATAAATCATTATGAGGACATTTCACCAGAGTTCCATGTTGAAGTTTCTAGTTTTATGAGAGTGAGTTCGTAAATATCATCAATAACAGCATAATGTAGCATATTCCCAACCTAATCTCAACAAAAGAATATACTATTATTTCTATTTATACCATAAATTATTGAATTATAAGCCCCAAATAATATGTTCAACAGAAACTAGGATTTTTTTATATGAAACATGCAATGCATGTAAAGTGCATAACTAAGACCATTATTAACTTTCCCTTGTTAGATAGGTGGTAGGTTAGGTAGATGATACCTACTAAGCATGATGTCAAACAATAATATAATCAACAAATAATATTACTTTCAGGTTATAAATTACCCGAAGATAAAGATAATTGTACATGGGATTACCAAAAGGATATTTATATTATAATTACTTTGGCATCTGTCATCAGGGTTGGATTCAGACCACCAGAAAATTATTGTCTATGGAAAATAAAATTATACTACTTGTCGAAAATAATACTACGTTTCGCATTTTTCGCCCAGTTTGTTATGAATTTAAATAAAAATGCATTTGGAAGGAAATTTTAGTTTTATTGTTATTGTACAAATCAACCAAATTTAGGCAAGTAGATGTTTCAGCCAATTCGTCAATCGGAACTTCGTCTTTGGCATTGACACGACATAGCATGTCGTCCAATGGAATAAATTCAATACACATTAGGTACATTTACTTTCTTTCACAGCATCGCATGAAAGTATTAGGACTCAATAGAGCGATTTACTACATCTACAACAACTATTACAACTTTATTTCGTAATTAAAGTAATACTTTTTAATTTATTTCAACCAATAACAGTCAATCGACCTAAAGGTAAAATTATGGTATTTTCGCGTAGTATAATGGCATTACGATACTACATACTACACACCACAAAATTATGGTACAAATAGTATAATTATACTACGAAATCCAACCCTGTCTGTCATCATCATGCTGCTAATATGATGGGGAAAGGACCACAGAGAATTTGGGAGTTGGCGTTGCTATCATGCCGTAACATTACCTACACTAAACTATAATGTTGATAATACTGTAATAAAAGTTACGCTGATTTATTTACTTTTGTCTTTTATTTAACCTAAACAAACACGCAACCCCTATGTGTATCTCTTTGTGTCACTGTGATTAGTCTTCGGCAATATATACCAACACAGATATATATATACTCTAGTAATACCTTTGATAGAAAGTAGATCTGTGTATATAAAGGCGATGATAGCTCAGTGGTAGTGACGTCGGATACCGAGATGAAGGTCCCGGGTTCGATTCCAACAATGAGCTTGAGCTTTCGGTGAAGGAAAACATCGTGAGGAAACCATAGCACGGTGGTAGGGTACTTTGTAGTACCCGCCTGGCTGGCTACCACCCTCAAGTTGAAAATCTGTCGCCAAGCACCTTTCGGTGTGTTCCGATAGCTGCACTTGAGAGCCAGTTCCTTCTAGGCTTTGTGTGCTTACCACCTTCGGCCGCATCATCACTTACCATGGTGAGATTGCAGTCAAACACAGGCCTATAAACAGTAAAAAAAAAAAAAAAATAAATAAATAATATAATTCCTCAAAACGCTAAAGCTTATTCTATCAAAATTTAAGCTGCAGATCTTAAAGCTTTTTGTTATTATTAGTTCTAATCTTTATAAAAAATCAAATGTATAAGAAACTAGTCAGTTGCATGTAGCATGCAGTCGCATGACAGATGCACGCACAGCTCAAACCGCAGAGTACAGAGATACTTGAACTTTTGCACACATGTTCCTTATAACATAGGCAACTACTAAGGTATTTTCGAAATTCAACCCCTATGGGGATAAAAGGGGTTTCTGGGTGGAAAAATAGTATAATATTAATCATGTAAAAATTACGATAGTACTATGTTAGGTTATCACAAAATTGATGGTAAAAGAACTTTATTGGTAGCCAATAGCTTTTAACATTCCACAAAATGGTTTATGGGTGTTAGAAAAACCTCGAAATTCCCTCATTATTCATTGATTTTCAACAAAATCTCTAAATTGAATTGTAATAAGTTGCTCCTCGGTATCCTCTTATGATTCTACTGTTTGACACAAAAGCAATTCCTATTTAGTGAGCCATTTTACGAATCTCCATAGAAAACTGTCAAAAAAATGAATTGCAGAATTAGAATCGTATTGAGATCATATCCTGAATTGCCTACTAAGTGACCATTTTACGATTTGTAATTCAATTCCTAATGGGAACTCAATCCGATTCGGCGTTTCCTTCCTTTTTAGCCCCCCTGTTAGAAAACAATTTATCTGGAAAGATTTCATTTTTGTAACGTGCAAATTGTATTTAATAGCCAAAAATTACCAATTATCTATTAAATAAAATTAAGCACAGTCAAGTAAGAAGGAACAAAGAACACTGTGTTGTAGTCTTAGTGGTTGTAGAATTGCCGGGGCGCAGGAATTTCAGCTCTCTAATGTATTTGTTGGTGAATCAGTAATTCTGTTATTATACCCACAAGTAGATAGATCCCTATATGTATAGACTAGTATATCAGTTACGTTATGTAAATGTGTTGGAAAATGGACAATGACTTGGTTAGAAATAGAGCTGGACGGATTTAACCTTTTAGCAATGTTATAAATAGACGTTATCATTAACGCTATTGTTTCTCGCGACATTGCTAACGAGGAATTTATTCGTTTGGATTCGCAGCAATAAGTTACCTGAATAAAAAATATAAGAGTTTTGGAATCATACAACTAGGTAGGTACCTGCAACTAATAGTGCGATACCTTGGCCAATGTAGAGGGAGCAATAGCCTCGAACGACTGATAGTGACAGAAGATTCGAGGGCAAAATACCCAGGTGCCGCAGCCACAGCGATCTCCGTACTGGAGATTCCTATCAGCGATGCACTCCATCAGAAAACTGATCGTATCATAAAGAACGGTGGACAAGTTAAGGCGTACCATTCTAAGCATTGAGGGGACGATGAGGCAGGGAGGTATATAGATATTTATTTATTCAAACATAAAAATAATTGGTCGAATTTCCAGCACTGGGCGAACGCACGATATTCGTTATTTACAAAAAAAAAATAGTAAGTATTTAAAAAAGTTGGTCGACTATGGACGACAAAAAACATTTGGTAGCCATTTTTTTTATTCGATTAAAAATTGGCCATCAAGCGACTGCTATACCTATATTATAATATTGTTATATGATAGTTTCAATGTACACAAAATGAGCATTAGTATCTAAAAACATCTTATTATAAGTAGGTACCTAATAGAGATAAAAGTTCATTTCAGCTATTATTTCTGAATACTCCAATGGCATGAATATATAAATATTAAATTTTTTACCACAAAATTTTACTTAGTGTTTTATTGATATGCAATGTAATGATCTATTTACCTACATTAGATAAGTACAGTGTTTTGAACAATGATTGCGACGCCAATGCAAATTATGAACTGAATTAGGTATTAACCGACTGCGGAACAAAATAAAATGTAGGTAAATTTTTTTTTAGGCTGTACAAATTATACTTAAAGGCAGTTTTGTTTGTCAGTTATAAATCAAATTGTAACTTCTATGTGGTTCAAAGACACTGGCGGACGTGATATTCCGGAAAAAGTTTCCCGAAATATTGACCTAGTTGCGGAAATCTCATTTATGGAATTCTACTCACGGAAATATATCAAGAGTTAGCTAATGTATAAGCAACACGCCTTAAACATTTAAATGGCATGTTATTGAAGTCGGTTTATTCTAAATGAATGAATTGATGAATACACGGTACGTTCTAATATGTCTAAATTGAGAATAGGATAGAACTTGGACTCTATGATTTACTACTAGTTCCAAAGTCAAACCTTATAATGTTTAAAATAAGTAACAAAGTGAATTAATCAGGATTCTAGACATGTAAGGTCGAATAACATCTGTTCAATGGATGGATGATAAGTTTTAGAGTTTGATTAGCATCCCTTTAGGTCAGGTATCTTTAGGTTAGGTCGCTCAGCTGGTGACCTCCTTGTGTATCTCACGCACCGTTGGTCACTCGCCATCGAGAGCCAAGGTGAGGCTTTGGCAGTGAGCCTAGATGTGGCGAAGGCGTTCGATCGGGTCTGGCACAAGGGTCTTCTTACGAAGTTACCAGCATACGGGCTTCCCGAGAGATTATGCAAGTGGATTGCCAGCTTTCTGTCCAGCAGATGCATAAGAGCCGTCGTCGATGGTAGCTGCTCCGATAGCATGGACATAAATGCTGGCGTCCCGCAAGGCTCTGTGTTGTCCCCAACACTGTTCCTACTGCATATCAATGATATGCTGCCTATTGACGGCATTCATTGCTATGCGGACGACAGCACAGGGGACGCTTATTACACGGGCCGTGCAAATATCCCTCGTTCCGAGGTGGAGGAAAGCCGCGAACGGCTGATGTCTGAAATCGAGAGTACATTAACTAGTGTCTCCGATTGGGGTCGACTAAACCTAGTCCATTTCAACCCCACCAAGACTCAAGCCTGCGCGTTCACCGCTAAGAAAACCCCATGGTCTGTGGCTCCACAATTCCAGAACACCTCCTTGAACATCAGTCAAAGCATCGGGATCCTTGGCGTCGACATTTCTAGCGACGTTTTGTTCCGAAGTCACTTGGAAGACAAGGTTAAGCTGGCATCCAAAAAGCTCGGAGTGCTCAACAGAGCGAGGCAGTACTTCACATCGGGGCAAAGGCTACAACTTTATAAGTCACAAGTCCGGCCTCATATGGAGTACTGCTGTCACCTATGGGCGGGAGCACCTGGATACCAGCTTGGGCCTTTAGACTCGGTTCAGCGACGTGCCATCAGAATTGTTGACGATCCCGAGCTCACAAGCGGTTTAGAGCCCCTTAGTCTGAGGAGAGACTTTGCCTCCTTATGTGTGTTCTACCGCTTGTACAACGGAGAGTGTTCTAAAGAATTGTTCGACTTGTTGCCCACTGCTACCTTCTACCATCGCAACTCTCGCCATCGACGGGGAGTCCATCCTCACATATTGAAACCAGAATTGTTTCGAACTGTGCGGGCTCAAAGGAGCTTTCTTCCGCGGACGGTCAGATTGTGGAATGAGCTCCCCGCCGTGGTTTTCCCAATGGAGTACAGCATGGGGTTCTTCAAAAAGGGCGTGAAGAGATTTCTTCAGGGTCGGCAACGCGCAAGTGATGCCCCTGGTGTTGCAAGCGTCCATAGGCTACGGTAACTGCTTACCATCAGGCGGGCCGTATGCTTGTTTGCCACCTTAGTGGTATAAAAAAAAAAAAAAAAAAAAAGGTAATATTTTTGAGAAATCAGAAATCTTGATCTGCAAACTTGAGTTCTTTTTGTTGGCAGAAAGGTCGCTTGGCTCGCGGTTAAAAATATAACAATGACATCAATTGTCATAATAGGACGCGCGTCCCTGGCGAGAACCAACGGGTTAATTTGAATATGTCCATACGCTTATTAGATTTATACAGAAACTAAGTAGTACCGAATTGATTTTGATGAGGATTGGCAAAGGCATAGGAACTTGAACCACGGAGATAAACATACAATTGTTATTCCATATTTCACAAGCGTAACCCTCGGTTTCAATCCGAGATAACAAAGCTACAGCTGAATAGCTAGATGAATTAGTTATCACCTTGCAAATAATTTTGAAATAATATATTCATATACGAGACTCTACTGGAGTCGCAAAAGGAGGAGAAATGCTTTGCCAGAATGCAATACTGCGATTTCTTCGGGGATACAAACCTATCAACGATGTTCAGTCTTCAGGCGAAACGCATAAACAGGTTGACACGGGCAATACTCAAAACGTAGTTTCATAATGAAGACCGGTAAAATGCGGTATAACACGCGAAGAAATTAGTTTTTTTTTTATATAGGTATAATTGGTGCCGTGACCGAGTAGCATGAAAATGGTTTCATCCGCTTGGGCACAACGACCGCATCTTCCACTGTGGTGATTACCGTAATTTACAGAAAACGTAGCAGCAAAGGTAGATTATAAGATTTTTATGTGCTACCAGATGAAAGTATTTTTGTACTTGTAACCCGTTTTAATGATAGACTCTTCAATAATCAGAAGCTAAGTACAGTAACTGCAACTGTTATCGGACTTCTTGCTTCTATTGTTATAACTACGAAGTTAAACAAATAGAAGCGTAAATAAATTGTGCTCGCTATTTTCCCCAGCCCGAAATTGGAATTTAAATATTTATAAAGCTTCGCTGCAGAAGTTTTTCCGGATTCCTTGAAAAGTGTCGGGGTAGAATAAAGACTATCCCCCTTATTCATAATCGCTTTTTAACTAAATCAGATTACCAAATGTCACGTGTCAGATAAAGACTTCGGAATTTTAGCTAATCAACGTTTGATAACTTCATTATGAATAAGGGGGTATGTTTGTTATTTGTAGGTATTGCTATCTTTAGTACTGACAAAGAATGCTGAACTCCTAGATTATCTGATTCATTATCAGGTGCCTTATAGCAACAAAGAACTAATGTAAGTACCTAATGTACTCACAGTACAATTAAATTGGTCGGTTTGGTATTTACGATAGAAATGACTTCAAACTTGTATTCACGATAGTTGTAGAGTCAACACAATAGACGTGTTTGTTATTTGCTCGAGATAAAGAGTAACAGCAAATAACAAAGTACGTACCTCGTACTTACAAGGAAACCTGTTAGTACTCACACCAATCTTTAAATTCAATGCATCAGTAGGTGTTAATCAAATGGTGGAATACTAGAAACCTAACTGAATTACATGTGATGTGAGGAATAACAACTAAATGTAGCCTATTCCATCCGGACGGCTGTCGGATTTAAAATAACTCTACAACCTTGGATAGAAATAAAAGAAGTCAATGTAACTCATCCATCAGCCAATGAACGGACTAGTGCGATTTAATAAACGATATTTTCTTCCAAAAAAACGCACGATAACGCACAAAATTTACCGACTTTAACATTCGGTTCGGAAGTTTACTTTTGCCTGGCCTACTTAAGTTACTAATATTGCATAACAATAAAAACTAATATCATAATCACGTTCCAATACCCTAAAGCGGAGGCCGCTCTTCAGCACATTTCACGACAAAGAGTGATTCATTATATACTTGCAGACAACAAAAGAAATATATCAACGAGAATATGAAATCTCAGAATACAGATATATTTTTATGCCCACTCCAAATCGTTCGACAACCTTTATCTGCCTATTGATTAGGTTATCAAGCAATATAAGTTATATAGAATAGATTGTAAAGATAAATATTTGTATTGGTGTTAATAGTAAAGGTAGACAAGATTTTATAGTGAATTCAGTTGTACATTTATGAACCCGCATTATTATGATTCAATTAAAAAAGAAGGTCTACCACAGATATCGTGGCATTAGAAATTAGCTTCATAATTCATAAGTCGTTTATGTGGCTTTTACGTTATTCAACTGAAATGGTAGCTCGCTCCGTAGCTCGAATTGTTTATTAACAACATTAAAAAAATACTATCTACGTAGGTATTTAACAAATACTATCCAGCCAGATTGAGGTAGGTTAGGTTATACTATAGTTATAGGTCGGGTACACGGCGGGTCTCATTACCTACGAGGTCCTTACATGACGGTAGCTCTTTACTTACTTAATACTGTCTTAATAAATGCGAATGTTAGTGAATTATTATGACTCAACGCCATGAACCGATTTGGATTAAATTTGGCACGGCATATCATCAATGCTTTACCTATATGCATGTAAATTATTAAGTAGGTACATCTTTCGTGAACGCATGTAAATCACCGGGAATAAAGCGTATTAGGTAGATACTATTTTCCATTCAACGCATGCTAGGGGTTAAAACGAAACTTATAATAAGTACTGATAATAAAATTCATTAACTATTCTACTACTACCTATCAACAATAGCAGGCTTAGAGTAATAAGTATCTATATGTATACTCTAACATAGCTGGCAGGCAATTCAATTAAATATGCAAAGGACGTCTCATCTCGTGTCTCCATAACTGTTCACTGACGACTTCCGAATGTTTTATAATATCGTTCTAACTTATTTATTTATGCAATTATTCAATAGCTGAGGAAGGATATTGAGTATTAAGGAAATTAGCTAGGTTATACCGTAGCTGTCTACCTATCTACAGCAATGCGGCTATTTGCATTCAGAACAATCTTAAGACCCAAAACATTCAATTTTGACATCTGCTTACTATTAATAATTTTACGTGATAACGGAGACCCATAATTATAAATATTAATTGTTCTCTTCCTGAGAGAACTCGTGCAATAAAGACTAATAAATGCAGACAACCGTAACATAACAGCCGACTCACTGACCATTGTCGCACTTGTTATTGTTGGCATTAAAGCTTACTATAATATTGATAACAACGAGGAAAAATATTATTATGTAGCCAGTGTACCAACAAGGATGGTATTACAACTAATTTCACGGAGTAAAATCGATTTCACAGAGTGTTTTTCGTGAACGAGCGTTAACGCGAGCACGAAGGCAACGACGAAAGAAGGTAGTCGAAACAAAAAAATAGAAACGAAGAAGGTACTCACTTGGTGTCTCTCGGGAGTGTTTTGATGAATACGTAGATGTGTTTTCTGTAGCGATAAACGCAGGGTGCGATCGCGAGGAGGGCGAATATCGCCGCCTTCGACAGCGTGCTCAGCACGGCGGCCATCGCTGCGGCGAGTGCCATGAGAGCGACGAGCGCTGCCAATATCGCGTCCATGCTGGCGAACAGCCCAGTAGGGCGCACCGCGAACTAAACACAGGTGACGTGAAACAATTCAGTGAGCCGATCACAGCGGTGCGGGTACGCGCGCGTCCATCGACACTGGAAAGGTATGTGTAAATGCGGGAAGGACGCGTAGCGTGAGCCGCCGCGGCCGCGTCAGGCGTCAATGGCGGTGCGGTGGCGGAGCGCCGCCGCCGTCGCCGGCTCGGAGCCTCGGAGCCCCCCTCGGCGCCAGCTGCACATGCGCGCATAACAGCTGATCCCCAAACGGATGGCGCGATATACACCGACCCCAATTAATTCATTGAACGTGTGTAAAATGTAAAATAAAATATAACGCTGTGAGACTGCGTTGTGACGTTTCTAAAATTTGCTCGAAATTTAAATTTTTTATAGATCTAATGGCATAGACAATTAAAAAGTCGCTCAGTAAAAATCATTTTTTTCTGCTGGACAAGAAGTAATTTCTACAAAAGCGTTGGTGCATAAAACACAGTGCAATGGTGTTCAGGTTAGGTTAGTTCTCCAAGTGGGTACCTACGCTGTTATGCAGCTATAAAATATCTATTATTATTGCTGCTAGCTAGTACAATGAGGGATAACGCGCTTAAATTATCCGCTAGAGGCACTAGTGTAGCGTGGATCTCTATCCCCTATTACAATACAATATAGTTAAAATAGAAGAAAATATGCACAAACCTGTTAACTTTTTTAAAGTGTGTCTTTTTTAAAGTGTAGTGTTGCCAGAGGTCCCGTTTATCCTTCCAGCACCCTGAGCAGAAAATCCCGCAATTTCATCTAAGCAATATCATATAAAAACGCACGAAGCTTGGGGGCGGCAGATTATGACTCGCATTATTTGAATAAAGGATTCCAACTATTGTTATACCATTCTTCATTGTCCCAGTTCTGCGTTTTCTACTAAGTCCCGGTATTTAGAAAATTAGATCAGGCAGCATTAGTTGTAACCCTGTATACCCTGATTTCTATGTAAGTACCTTGTTTATCGATAGATGTACGTACATAGTATGGTCTCATGGTGAAAGTAGTTATTATAAAACTACATCCCTAACAGCTGCTGTAAAACGACAAAGCAAGTTCTTATACCTACTTAGGTACTTTAGAAACTACTCACTCAATGATTCGAGTTTAAATTATCCACATCCTTTGTAACTGATGATTCACAAAACTTCCTAATTTATTTTAAGATACCTAAAGATAATATAATGAACAATCAATTTTGATCTCAATGTATGTACATACAAATGTTCAATAGTCATATTGTTGAGGTTTGTGGAATAATATTATGATAATCACATTATATTCAATAGTACTACGTTACTGATAATGCTGACCTAAATTACTCGTAACATAACTTATTTACCTAAATTACCACTCAGTTGCTATAACAAATGTCGTAGACATCCTATGCATGATAAAAACGGTTATTCTAACTGGCCGGTTAAGACTACTTAATTCACCACAAAATGTGGAATAAAATTACATCTTGACGTAAACTGCTTAAGCTCCTAAGAGGAAAATTAAAACAACAATATGTATGAAAAATATACATTTATTACTATTGTAAATATTCCTTTATTTCCAACATTACCCACGATATAAAATAATCTTAAAACTAAATCTCAACAAAAAGCAAAATCTCAGTCTTAAAACATTTGAGACTGGAATGACCGATACGTTATTGAGGCAAGTATATTTAAATTAACATTTATCTATTCATTCGAAATCCCAGACAAAAATAAAATAATTTTAATATGAAATTCAAAATCACAGTAATTATAAAACAGCTCTTTTATCAGATCTACATAAATATTAAGGATACATTTTGACATGATCTCGTGGTCTCGTGGTAAAGTTATCCTCACTAATATTATAAACGCGAAAGTTTGTATGTATGGATGTTTGTTGCTCTTTATTTTTTCTTTCTATTTATAATTTTGCATGCTATTCTGTAGCCAAATGTGTATATTAAGAGAACATCTACATTTTACGTAATTTCTGGCGAAATAAACAATTTCGTTTCATTTCACGCAAAAACCACTGAACGGATTTGTATGAAATTTGGCACACAGATAGAATATGTTCTGGATTAACTTACTTAGGATATTGAGACGCGTGACTATGGAGCCGCATCGCGCCTTGAAACATTTTAAGTTGGTTACTCAAAAAAGGTATACACACTAAAGATTCTTCAAATCAGATTACTGACGAGGACTCTCTATTTTTTTTTTCTATGATTTCAGTCATAGTTTCTATAAAAGATCTGTATTATTGTACTAAGGTTTAATCTAATGTATAATTATAATTACAAACAAAAACAATAACCCTCCGACAACATTCCAACACCATAACTATTGCTATAACTCACTATTTTTAACAACTAAAATACAACATTATTTTAAATATCCTCCCACCAGTTATCTTATAAAACAAAAACATAATTTGAATATTTTGTTATTTGCAACTAGATAAACTAAACTTAAACTGTAAAAACTGTAATGTTGTTGTTAAACTGTAATTTTTAATCGAATAAACGTTTACCTAAAGACATACTAGTAGAATCAATTCCATTTAGTTTTAAACAATTTTATCTTTCCTAAAACTGATCACGATTACAAACAAATAATAAATCTTTATTGGTAATAGATAAATTCAATATCAAGTTATAATCTAAAAATGCATGTAAGTATTATTACTTGTATTTCACACAGTAATTACATATTAAATAGTATTTCTGTAAAATGCAGGGGTGTTTCAAATAAAGGTTACTTTATCATAACGTTGTATTATTTAAATAATTAAGTACGACATCCCTACCCCGTTAATTTACGAGTATATTAAGCAGATCATTATTGATTTTTATTATACTTCAATACGAATTACAAATGGTTAATAAAAACTAAATATGTCATAAGTTACTCTGCAAGCCTGGCCAAACAAAAAGTAATTATAATATAGTTAGTTTAAATGACCCAAATCGTTAGAATTGAAACTAAATTTTTTTCTATAGAATTTCAGCTTTGCCCTTTTTCTACGTGTAAGAGTTAAATTACCATAACTCGTATTACTTTTTTAACGAACTGTTTAAATAAAAGTAAATACAAAATACATATGTACATATTATAATAATATGTATTAACATAGTACATATATAATGATGACCGAATATAGGTACGTAGGTACATATATTATTGCATAACTTGCACACCGTAGCGGTTTTTTTTGCAAAAGTATTATTTATTGTCTAAACTCAATAGGATATGCAGTGTACAAGTTATTAAGCCTTCCTCTGCCCTGTCAAAACAAACCAATGAAAAATATAAATGAATTAGATTGAATTGAAAAAAGAAAACGATATAGTATCTATAACTTAACATTATCTGTGAGTCCAAAATAATATAAATTAAAGGCAAATATTAAAGAAATTAATAATACATTCAGAAATATGCAATAATTGGCATAGAATAAATAAATTATATACATTGTATTATAGATAACATAATTATTTATTTACAGATAATCTTTATTATTGTTTCATTATATGTTTACATTCTTATCAATATAAATAAACTATAGAGAGCTATAGTTGATTTAATATAGAGTCTGGCAAACGAAAGTTGAGCCTGGCTGTAATTGAAACTCTTTACATGGCAACATTCTATTTCGTCATCCGGCATAAAAAGTGTCAACTAGTTTACCATAAACAGTTTTGATACTAACCCTTTATTCATAATGGCTTTATAGCTAAATCAGTGTTATAGTGTCCACCTTCTTATTCTTTCGATCACCTTAATGTTCTACAATAGCTAAATGAACTTCTACGGTCGCTAATCACTGAAACATACGTGTTCTACGAAGGTAAAAAAAATATAAACTAGAAAAAAAAAAAAACAAAAAAAAAAAATTGAATATAATATAATACGCTTAGTTTGGGATCAGATAACCGTTTGTGAGGAATATCCCAGGATACTTATTTATTTAAAAGTATTCTATATAAAAATAGAATATAACAAGTTTATGCACAATTTTAAATCATTTACATGCGAATATTATTTAGGAAAATCAAACATAACTTAATATTTATAAAAAAAAAATTGTAAGGTATCAAAACAATTTATTCCTACTATACTTAGTGATACCACATCTAGTTTTTTTAAATTTGCCGCGCTTTTTCAGGTTCTACTTTCGTATGCCAGACTATAATCACATACATTTGAAAATTTGAGATATTTTCTTGGAAAACAAAAGAAAATTTTACTGGGTAGTTCGGGTAGATTTGGGAATCCTACAATCAGTCAGTCAGTCTTTCATGACAAGTTGTCAAGTCATAGCTTTATGGAAAAGTCTTGAGCAAAGCAAAAACATAGTATGGAAGCAATATTGTGATATTATATTCGATTATTTGAGATTCAAAATCGAGCTAGTAAATCATCCAAATTGACATAAGATCATCAGTATTTGTTTTTTACCTATAACAACACGCAAGCCTTAACAAACACTATTATTTTTTACAAATCACAGTCTGATTTGACCACTTATAATTTTTTGATGCTCTTCTGGGCCTAAAGGAAGATATCGTCCTAGTTTTAGGTCTAGATAATAAACTTTATCTGTCTTTACCAGTTTGGGGTCGAATGCTTCCTTTTGGAGATCTGTCTTCTTCATTTTGAATGTACCTGGAATATAATAAGTATATCTTTATATATAAAATTCTACTGTACGTGTGTATGTCACAGAACTCCTCCTAAACGGCTGGACCGATTTGAATGATTTTTTTGTATGCGTTTGGGTGGCGCCCTGGATGGTTTAGATTCACAAATCAGCCCGGCAGATGGCACTGCAGTTGATAATATAACCTAGATACCTGTGTTACATGGCTTTACAACAAAGTGATCCTATAAGGGTTCTGCTTTATTCTTTTGAGGTACGGAACCCAAAAAAAAATAAAATGTAAAATAAACATTGAAAATCAGAAGAACGAAAACTATAGAAAAGTACTAAAGTATGCGAAAGGTATGAAAGAAATGAAAACAATTTTTAAATCAATTAAAGCCCAAAAGGTATCAACTGGTTCTATTTAATATCACAGAGGTAAAAGTAGCGGTAAATCTTTATGTGATAGTACTGTTGAAATTCTCTTCTGGTGAAAATATTCCTTTATGTAACTAACGACGAGGATTTGATATAATAGGTCTTTACCTATGAAATTGCCGTTCTGCAGTACTGGCCATTTCAAATCAAAATAATTTTTGTTTGGCTAAGAATTCTAATTTCAAATTAATTTTATTTTAAAAACATGGAATTCTTTTTCCAAAAGTAGTCATTTGTTTATTGATTAGTGTTACATTTTCATCGCATTTCAATCTTTTTCGTCATCATGGTTACGTTTAAAATTCGAGTAATTATGGAATATGAGTACCGTCGTGGCAGCAACGCGGCACAAGCGGCACGCAACATCAACGACGTTTACGGAGCTAACACTACAAACCAACGCACCACCTGTTATTGGTTTGCTCGCTTCCGTTCTGGGAATTTCGACCTTAAAGAGCTCGCGGTCGTCCGAAGACTTTGGTCGACAATGACGAATTAAAGGCGATTGTGGAAGCTGATGATACACAATCGACGGCTGAATTAGCAGCAGCTTTCGACGTTAGCGTCAAAACAATATTGGTCCATTTGCGTCAAATTGGCAAGGTAAAAAAAGCTTGACAAATGGGTGCGCCACGAACTCAATGATCGCCAGCGCAAAGTACGCGTCGAAAAGTGCCTTGCACTGCTCAACAGACACACAAATGAAGGAATTTTGAACCGCATTGTTACCTGCGATGAAAAATGGATTCTGTTTGATAACCGCAAGCGCTCAGCAAGTTGGATCCAACATCCTGGTTCAGCACCTAAACAATGCCCTAAACGAAAACTTACCCCTAGAAAAGTAATGGTCACTGTTTGGTGGTCTAGCGCCGGTGTGATTCATCACAGCTTCTTACCAAACGGGGTGAGCATTACTGCAGATGTGTACTGTGAAGAACTGAACACAATGATGGAGAAGCTGGCACATCTCCAACCAGCATTGGTCAATCGCTCGTCTCCGCTGCTCCTGCACGATAACGCGCGACCTCATACTGCACAGCAGACGGTCTCCAAGTTGCAAGAACTGGGGTTGGAAGTTCTCCGTCATCCGCCCTACTCACCAGACCTTGCGCCTACAGACTACTACTTTTTCCAGAATTATATAACTTCTTGGCGGGAAAAAAATTCAATACCCGAGAGGCAGTACAAAATGCCTTTGAAGAATTTGTTGCCTCTGGTCCAGCTGATTTCTTTAAGAAGGGCATCAATAAACTGCCACTGCGTTGGCAAAGATGCATTGATTGCATGGGTGATTACTTCGATTAATACAAATAAAAAATACATGAAAAAAAATCGTTTAAATTTTTTCACACAAAACGGCAATTTCATAGGTAAAGACCTAATATTTAAATAAACTACGGTCGCGAGTCCGTAGGTATATTATACGTGCATAAACTGTGAAGTGAACCACGCCTGATATAAGTAGGAAAAGTAGAAAATAAGAACAGGATTCAGTAATTAAATAAAAAATAAATAGCCTGGGACAATGTTCACATTCACTGTCATTTTTGAAAACTGATCTACAACAATATTACGCGAACAATAATGAAATAAATAACTATAATAATTAAATAGATAATTAAATCTGTTCTCATCGTTAAAATAACAAAAAAAAAAGAGTAATTAAATTAATTTTTGATAAGATCAAATAAGATAAGGTCATCAAGACGAATAATTATAATTTAGTACCTACAAAACTAATCAAACTTAAATTATAAATATGTATTCAAGCTAGAGTTGTTTTATATAAGATTGTTGTTTTTTTATGTCTAATCTTTGTGAATTTATCTCCTGACAAACTGAGTTATTCTGAATGTGGCTGTAATTATTATTCTATTGTATTGTTTTATAAGCATCATTTATTTTTATATAATAAAATTGAAATTAATTAGATAAGCAAGCCTGAGAATTTAATTCATTATGTGATCATTCAAATTAAAAACTATGATTATAATTTTTTTCATGGGTCGCATTGACTTCTTGATGGGGCAGTTAGGGGGCAAATGAATAGGAGGACTAATAATGAATTAGGTAAATTATAAATTATCCATCTATCTTTTATTTTTTTATACTACTTAGGTAGCAAACAAGCATACGGCCCGCCTGATCGTAAGCGGCTACCGCAGCCTATGGACGCTTGCAACACCAGGGGTGGGTGTTACTCAAGCGTTGCCGACCCAAAATATTTTATTCAATATACTACAATTCTACAATATATTTTATTCAAACTGAAAAGGGCTGGAAATTGATCCTACATGGCATTTTCTTTGTACAATTTAGGATCTTGAAATCATATATATTAATAATCACATTACAAAACGAAGTATCGGTGGGTTTCCGGTAGTCGATTAACAATGTTATTTTAACAGAGTTTTATGACATCGTTAAAATTCGCAACTAGTCACCAGACGATGTTGGGTAGACAATGTTGAGATAACATGTTATACACAACTAGTCAATTGACCTTCAATATGTCAAAACTTACAACAAATTGTGTTTTCACTTGATAAGTCAAACAAAACCCGGCCAAGTGCGAGTCGGACTCGCACACGGAGGGTTCCGTGTAATATTAACTAACTCAACTTTGCTATGAAAAAAAAAACGCCAAAAATATTGAATGAAAGGTAAATTGCGGTTTACGATTTATGACGTATTAAAAAAACTACTTACTAGATCTCGTTCAAACCATTTTCGGTGGAAGTTTATACACACATGTGTGTACATCATATATTTATTTTAGTTTTATCATTATCTTATTTTAGAAGTTATAGGGGGGGGGGACACATTTTACCACTTTGGAAGTGTATATTATAAACCTCAATATAATTTTTGAAGACCTATCCATAGATACCCAACACGGGTTTGATGAAAAAGACATTATTGAGTTTCAGTTCTAAGTATGGGGAACCCCCAAAATTTATTCTTCTATTTTTGTATAAAATCTTAATGCGGTTCACAAAATACATCTACTTACCAAGTTTCAACAGTATAGTTCTTATAGATTCGGAAAAAAGTGGCTGTGACATACGGACGGACGGACGGACAGACAAACAGACATGACGAATCCATAAGGGTTCCGTTTTTTGCCATTTGGCTACGGAACCCTTAAAATCGACTTGTTTGTTTGCGAGACGCGAGCGGATCGACATAAAACATATGTCTTGTGAAGAATCGTATAATAACTTGATTAGAGTGAGAATACAACTCTCGACAAAATGTTTATAATTGACTAGTAGGGTTAACATGTCAATGCAGTGGATACGTACAGCCCAATTAACATTGTTACAAAACTTGACCGGTAAACATCATGGGTGTTTATTGTTGAGCGTTGGTGTTTATTGTTTAGTTTAGTAGAAACGTAGGGTGAGCGCGATTTTCTGCCTATCTACGGAACGGATTTTATTTCAGTTTTTACGATAAGTATTTATGTAGGACGAAAGCTTAGATGTAACAAAAATCCATTCAAATCCGGATTGGTAGTGGTCTGAAGAAATCTTACCAGTCATATCCAAGCAGTCCATAACCCTGATGAACACAGGTCTCGCGTACACGGGCAGATCTCTTGCCAGGTCCTTGGCTAATTTGTCCAGGTCTAAGGTACCGTCCGCGTCCACGATGCCACACATACCTGCACGACCTTCGATGTTTGGTACCTGCAGGAAACATTAATATACAGTTGAGTTAATTTGATCCACATAATGCAAACAGACGACTAATGTCTAACACCACCAGCCGATTATATGCCTTATACGAAAGAATTATGCTCCATTTTGGCTACGTTGCGTTATGTTATTTGGTCACAGTGTGAAGCGTAGGTATATGAACGGAGTCAAAGTAGACTTCAGTTAGAAGGGCATATTTTTCACGATTTGTGAATTTTTGCTAACCTGTCGAATGAGTTCAGAGTCGGGAACTAATTTTAGAAAAAAAAATGCACTATATCTCTCTCTATTTTGGACTGACAGGAAAGAGATATCAGGCTGAATACGCAACCGGACAGATATTACGTGACAGTGGATGCGCCACTTGGCTCATCAGACCATTGTCTCGTCCGGATGCAAGTGCCTTGTGCGCGGTTCGATTCGCTTCGGCACCCGGGTGTCGCCGCGTGTGGCATCCAGGTAAGTCAGCAAATTGGGATGGAATGCTGGATGCTGGAGGCTGGAGGATGGAGTGATTTCTCTACATCGTACCCGTGGAGGCAGCTATTTGCTTCGCATCAAACAATCCTGATACCTGTGATCCAGCTCCCGTCGCTGTAGCCATAGTGGCGGGTATGGAATCCTATATATCTAACTGGCTATAGTAGCCGCAAGGGTGAAGAAACAGCCGTAAATTAACCGGCTCTACAATGAAGCTAGACGTAACAAGCAAACTTTGTATGAGGTTTGGACCACGGCCCGAACTAATCAGGATCCTAACACACCTGATACGAAGTGCAATAAGTCGAGTGGGCTGGCAAGATGATATACCGGTAGTGGTGCTGAAACAGTGTACTCCTGAATTGTCCTGTAATAACGCGCCTTTTCGTGCTTTTCTACTCGAAAATGAAAGACCTGTCCGACCGACTGCGGAAAACTGCTCACGTGCACCCAGTGCTCAAAAAGGGCGACAGATCAGACCCGACGAAAAACCCCATTTGCTGTGGCTCCACAATTTCAGAACACGTCCCTCAACATCACGAAAAGAATCGGGATCCTTGGCGTCGATATTTCTATCGACGTAGTTATCTAGAAGACAAGGTCAAATTGTCATCCAAAAAACTTGGTGTTAATAGAGCTAAGCAGTACTTCTCATCGAGACAAAGACTGCAACTTTATAAATCGCAAGTCCGGCTCCATATAGAGTACTGCTATCATCTGTGGGCGCGGCACCTGGATACCAACTTGGGCCTTTTGACTCGATTCAATGGCATGCTGCTAGAATTGTCGATGACCCCGAGCTCACAAGCGATTTAGAGCCTTAGTATGAGTAGGGATGCCTCCTTATGTGTGTTCTACTGCTTGTACAACGGACATGTTTACTGAAGAATTGTTTGATGCCCACAGCTTACTGCAACTTGGCATCCTATCGCGGCAAGTCAAGCTGAAGAATTAGCTCTACGTCTTGTTTTTCCAAAGGGAGTATGCAACATGCATTCAAAAAGGGTGTGCGGAGATTTTTTCAGGGTCAACGCACGATTGATACCCTTGTGTTGAAAGCGACCATAAACTACGGTAAACTTATTTGCCTCATAAACCTACTTGAGTATTGGCTCTATATGTTGTGAAGGGAATCTTTATAATATGGTAGTGAACTACGTCTGAAGAACGTGGTTTCGAGTTCAACATGGTATAGTTTTGTATGCAAGATCGACACTTACCAGTACCCCATAAACAACAGCGTCTCTATGATCGGCGAACCTGGAGATGGCGGCCTCCACTTCAGTGGTGCTGACGTTCTCGCCGCGCCACCGGAACGTGTCGCCGGTGCGGTCGCGGAAGAACAGGTAACCGAACTTGTCTGCCACTAGGATGTCGCCTGCCCAAAAAATAAACACATTTTTCATTCACATCAGAGAAATTATTTCAAGAACAGTCACGCTCATCATCATGATATTTAGACAGGGAGACTTCTGAACACAGAACTCCCCATAAATCATAACAGACGATCTTATGCCCAGCGTCTGACTGGGCAACTGCGCCTTGTCCGCCTGAGACTAAGCACGCTATACGGTTTATATTAGCATTTCTGTGCATTAAAAATGTATGTGTCTCTCTCCTGACCTGTTTCTTACAATATCGGCACGGCATTTAGTATGCATGATACCGAAACAATACCGGATCGTCGTCACCTACTTACTAGTCGATATACTTTAAGGCAAAACAACAACATCACTGTACCATCATTTAGTTGCAGAAATGGACACCAGAAATCTCATTTTCCATTTCATTTTGTACCCTATTACCTAAGTAATTGCCACCATCATCACTTACCCGATATAAACGCCGCGTCTCCATGTTCGAACACGTTTCTGACAATCTTCTTCTCAGAAGCTGCCTCATCCACGTAACCATGGAACTGCCGCGACGGGTTGTTCGGCTGGATCTTGCCGATAAACACGCCTGGCTCGTCGGGTCTCGCTAGCTGTTACAAATAATACACCTTATTAACATCATTTGATTTTATAATTTTGTAGACCGTTTCGATGATGTTTTATTTGTTATGGTGATTAAAGATATGACACAAAAACAATTAGTTTCTGAGATACACAAATGTTCTTAATATGCATCAACCTTTTTAAAAAATGTTAATAATTGGTATTCATTACAGCATTTCAAGTTCATGCCGAGGGTGCAGCTGCTGGAATCGAGCTGCAACGTCAACTTCATGGCATTCGTGGCGAGTTCCAATCCAAAGTGTTTTCTGCACCTCATCATAGAGGGAGACTTTTAGCTGCAAAGCGTGGTGTTTCGTTCTACAACTACTACAACTTCTAGCAACTTGAGACCCAGATTATCATACATAATTTTCACATTGTGATGTAGAAGCAAATTAGTGAAAAACATTTTTTTTTAATTTATATCACCGAAAATACTTTTTTGTTTAAATAAATATTATTATCACTTTTATTTACTTCAAAATTCAGCTTATGGATCCTTTCAGCGTTTTTCTCAAAGACTTGTAGTTCAGGACTTACCCATACTGGCTAGAATAAGAAACCTCTATATCTATGGGCCAAAGTAGCCTGATAATAAAGAATTATTATTAATGTCAGAGATAATACAAACATTTATTCATCACTTACTTGACAAAGCCCCTTGGAATCCCTGACTGGCTCCCCAGTCTCTTGATCCACTTTGATGATGGCAATAGGGTAGACGCTAGGGAAGATTCGGGACACGAAGCCGATTGCTCCTGGTGTACCATCCGTGTTTGCTGTCATGCATAATATTATACTAATAATGATTAACTTAATGCGCCGACACATTGTACCAAAATATTTTAAAAACACAGTTGAAAAATGAATATCTCGGGGCACGGAAGTGCTCCTCGCCAAGACGAGCTAAGCGAAGCGCAAGGGCACTACCTACCTTTTCTTGATGCGCTTCATCGTTTTTTTGAACTCTCATAGTCTTGTAAACTTGGGTTTGGATTATACCAGATAAATAAATAAATATGTTTCACTCTTACCGATATTGGCATTTCCCTCCGTAGCGCCATAAAATTCGATGACCTCCTTAACTTGAAACCTCTTTAGAAAATCGTTCCAGATCTGAAACAACATTTGACACGTATTTGCCTTCCAGAATACAGGACAATAAAACGACCTTCTTTTGAAGTAAGATAGATAGTAACTCTTGATGCTATTAAGGTTTATAATAGTCTGTATATATGCGATTATTTTCGTGGAAACGAGGCTTGAGGGACGTCCAGCCTGGGATATTAAAATTTTATAATTTACTAGCTGTCCCGCACGGTTTCACCCGCATTCCCGAGGGATCGTATGATTTCCCGGAATAAAAAGTATCCTATGTGTTAATCTAGAACATATTCTATCTTTGTGCCAAATTTAATCCAAATCCGTTTAGTAGTTTTTGCGTGAAACAGTAATAAACATCCATACATACAAACTTTCGCGTTTATAATATTAGTAAGTAATTAAGGATTGCCAAGTCAAAAACCTTTCCATGTTAGAAGGAATACCTTTTTTTTAAAGAAAATGTGTCGGCCTGTTTTTGAACACAATCTCATCATGGTCAGTGATGACGTCACATTTCAATAAAAAATGTATAGAAAGTGACGTCACGCGGAACTTTAACGGGCTATATCTTCATCATTTTTTGTTTGATTGACGAAAAAAAAATACGTGTCCAATATTTTTTGATAATCTAACTGACGGACCAAATATATTTTTTTAGGAAAGTAGCCAATTCTCGAAAGTGGTAAATCAACACGGAGCATCACTCACGCGTTACCGACCCTTCCCCTCCCCAATGAGCACTGACGAAATTACACACGCGCAGGGACACAACAAAGTTGTTTGGCTGTGGTATTCTGTAAGGTGGAGGTGGAGGTGTACTTACACAGTCAAGCTCTTTGAGTGAATAAATTCTACTTCTCTTCAAACATTGGAATTTAAACAATAAAATTAAATAAGAAGATTTACCTGTGGCCTTAGTCCATTGCCATAAATAACTCGAACTTTGTGCTTTGTGTCAGCAGGCGACGGTGGCGTGGCGAGAATATACCGACACATTTCACCGATGTAGTGCGCAGCCTGTAAAAAATATCATAATAACTACCTTTCAAGATATGCGGCAATGGCACCAATAGACTATACAAAACACACACTTCATTAAATTATTCTGCGAAAGCATGGTTCTTAACAATTTTTTAACTTACGGCAAATCCACAATTTTTTTTAACTATCGTATCTACACAATGTATTCACAGATATGTTATAAGATTATTTATTATAACGCTTTGGATGCTATAATTCTCTTTCAAATATCTGTCTAAATAAATCATATATTTTATAGAAAATTATTACATACTATTGACTACATAATGCCTCATTTTGTTAATATCAAAATTAAAGATTCAGGTAACTTCATTAACGTAATTAAATTTGAAAATGACCCCATGACCTCGCGTACTAGTTTATATGGACTTATTGCATATTATACATATCGCATTGTCTGCTTGTAGGTTACTATTAATCATTTGCGATAAAACATGTTGTCTATTGATTATTTTTTACCGCCACAAGAGCGTTTTTTAGTAGCCAATAATGATGACGATAGTTAATAATAGAATGAGGTCAAAACTCAAATCAAGTCTCAAGAATAGATCGCTATAATCGAAGATAAACCTTAAATATCATTGGTGCAGGTTCTAAATTCAATTATTTTAATCTCGACTCGAACATTCTTGACTTGAACACTGATTGACGTTCTAGAACACGGACCTTAGTGCTTACTTTATCTTTTTTTTTTTTTTTTTTTTATACCACTAAGGTGGCCAACCAGCATTCGGCCCGCCTGATGTTAAGCGGTTACCGTAGCCTATGGACGCTTGCAACACCAGGGGTATCACTCGCGCGTTGCCGACCCTGAAGAAACCTCTTCACACCCTTCTTGAAGAACCCCATGCTGTACTCCTTTGGGAAAACCACGGCGGGGAGCTCATTCCACAATCTGAGCGTCCGCGGAAGAAAACTCCTTTGAGCCCGCACAGTTCGAAACAATTCTGGTTTCAATGTGTGAGGATGGATTCCCCGTCGATGGCGAGAGTTGCGATGGTAGAAGGTAGCCGTGGGCATCAAGTCGAACAATTCCTTGGAACACTCCCCGTTGTACAAGCGGTAGAACACACATAAAGAGGCAAAGTCTCTCCTCAGACTCAGAGGCTCTAAACCTTTTGTGAGCTCGGGATCGTCGACAATTCTAGCGGCACGTCGCTGAACCGAGTCTAAAGGCCCAAGCTGGTATCCAGGTGCCCCCGCCCACAGATGACAACCTAAGAAAATATATATGTCTAGAAAGAGTATCCCCATACTACATGACTTTTAAAAAGTGGCCAACTTTGCTACATCTTATCCTCGCGTTACGTCATTCTGCTTGTCATAGTGACGTTTATACCAGTTACCAGTTCTTGAAAAAAATCCAAGAAAATGGGGAAAAATATATTACGGTGTCGATATCTTTTTAAACTCCGAAAATAAAAGTGGAATCGGGATAATACATGATAATAAGAATAAGATTAATGGCGCCGATATAAATTAATACTTATTATTTTTACTTTGATGTCAACGAACAGTAATTATTTGCGTTGACGTTTCAAATCAAGCAAATCAAGTCAATTTTTTTTTTTTTTTTTACTCTTTATAGGCCTGTGTTTGACTGCAATCTCACCATGGTAAGTGATGATGCGGCCGAAGGTGGTAAGCACACAAAGCCTAGAAGGAACTGGCTCTCAAGTGCAGCTATCGGAACACACCGAAAGGTGCTTGGCGACAGATTTTCAACTTGAGGGTGGTAGCCAGCCAGGCGGGTACTACAAAGTACCCTACCACCGTGCTATGGTTTCCTCACGATGTTTTCCTTCACCGAAAGCTCAAGCTCATTGTAGGATTCGAACCCGGGACCTTCATCTCGGTATCCGACGTCACTACCACTGAGCTATCATCGCCATTAAGTCAAATCAAGTCACATCGAGTCAAATCGAGTCAAATCAAGTCAAATCGAGTCAAACCGAGTCCAATCGAGTCAAACAGGGTCAAACCGAGTCAAATCGAGTCAAACCGAGTGAAATCGAGTCAATAAGTCAAATCGAGTCAAATCCAGTCAAATTGAGTCAACCCGAGTCAAATCGAGTTAATCCGAGTCAAACCAAGTCAAATCAAGCAAATCCAGTCAAACCGAGTGAAATCAAGTGAAATTGAGTCAAAACAAGCAAATCGAGTAAATCAAGTCAAACATTTTGGCTAGGTCCAGAGATCTTCACTACGGCTTCTCCGAATGATATCTATCCATTGGCTTCTTAAAATTGGATCAATTGGTATTCTGTAAAAAAAGTCTTATTATTTAAGTCAGTTATTACAAAATTAAAAAAAGGTTATTCGACACGCGTGTATGTAATATTATTGGAATTTGCAACATATTCACAATTTAAAATAGTATCCGCCATATTGAACTATTTAGTTATTGGTCCGATTGCTCTCAAAATTGATATTTGAGAGGCCCTTGGACCATATAACATAAATTTTTACTCAAAATTTAAAAAAAAATTGCCGCCATATTGAACTATTTAGTTACTGGTCCGATTGCTCTCAAAATTTATATTTATGAGACCCTTGGACCATATAACGTGAATCCATGCTAAAAATTAAAAAAGTGTCCGCCATATTGAACTATTTACTTACTGGTCCGATTGCTCTCAAAATTGATATTTGGGAGACTCTTGCACCATATAACATAAATCTTTGCTCAAAATTGAAAAAAAGTGTCCGCCATATTGAACTACTTAGTTACTGGTCCGATTGCTCTCAAAATTGATATTTGAGAGAACCTTGGACCATATAACATACATTTTTACTCAAAATTGAAAAAAGTGGCCGACGTATTGAACTATTTAGTTACTGGTCCGATTGCTCTCAAAATTTATATTTATGAGACCCTTGGACCATATAACGTGAATCCATGCTAAAAATTAAAAAAGTGTCCGCCATATTGAACTATTTAGTTACTGGTCCGATTGCTCTCAAAATTGATATTTGAGAGACCCTTGGACCATGTAACATAATTTTTTGCTCAAAACTGAAAAAAGCGGCCGCCCTACTGAACTATTTCATTACTGGTCTGATTGCTCTCTCAAATATGAATTTTGAAAGCAATCGGACCAATAACTAAATAGTTCCAAATGGCGGAC
Organism: Polyploca ridens; assembly: GCA_951394255.1. Lineage (NCBI taxonomy): Eukaryota > Metazoa > Arthropoda > Insecta > Lepidoptera > Drepanidae > Polyploca > Polyploca ridens. The sequence goes on along the minus strand of OX596246.1, from coordinate 6,410,676 downwards.
ACTTTTTTGAATTTTGAGCAAAGATTCATGTTATTTGGTAAAAGAGTCTCCCAAATATCAATTTTGAGAGCAATCGGACCAATAACTAAATAGTTCAACATGGCGGCCACTTTTTTGAATTTCGAGATAAGATTCATGGTTTATGTTCCAAAGGCCTCTCAAATATCAATTTTGAGAGCAATCGGACCAATAACTAAATAGTTCAAAATGGCGGCCACTTTTTTTCAATTTTGAGCAAAGATTCATGTTATATGGTCCAAGAGTCTCCCAAATATCAATTTTGAGAGCAATCGGACCAATAACTAAATAGTTCAATATGGCGGACACTATTTTAAATTGTGAATATTTTGCAATTCCAATAATATTACATACACGCGTGTCGAATAACCTTATTTTTTTAATTTAGTAATATCCGACTTAAATAAAAATGTAATAAACAAAATGTGCATGGTACGCACATATACAAGTTTACATCGTACGCCTATGCAACGCGGCACTACGTAGTTCAAATGATTTTAAACAGATGGCTGTACAGTTTACTTGTATGAAGAAGTATTTTACAAAATGTTCCGGTGACCGCATCCATGGTTATATACATCACTGACTATGATGGAAAAACCGAAAACGACAAACACGTCAACTTAAAAAAAATAGGTCCGCCATCTTGAAATTCAAAATGATATTCGTAATTAGCTCGAGGAAAATCTTAAATTAATACCCATTTTGATTTTTTCATTACTGAAGCGACTACTTATCTTACATGACATAATCGTCATTAGTATTAAAAAAAAAACATTCGACTTTCCACTCTAAAATTCGACTTGTCCACCGTCGCTTTTGATTTATATCAGTATCTACATACTCGTATTTAACTATTGACTGATATTACCATGGGAGTTTTGAGTTCATAAACTGGCAGCACAGGCAACACATAAAAAATGGCGCTTACTCAAAATATTTATTTTCGAAACATTTCAATGGCTTATATTGCAGAAACTAATAGGAAATATTGTTACTTACCGATGATAGGTGAGTTTTTTCGTTGGTCTAGATCGACCCATGTAGTTTTTATACACTTTTATCACACAAAACGACATTTTGAAACAATACAATTTTGGTGAATTTGGTTGTGTCCCAGTGACGACTCGACTGACACTGAAGACGGGAAAATGATTAAGCCCCTAACAGTTAGGGGCTTTTTTTATCTACGCGTAAACAGCTTCGTAGCTCCGTCTGGATATATCATTAGTCAAAGATGACAACAGTACTCCATATGAGGCCGGACTTGCGACTTATAAAGTTGCAGCCTTTGCCCCGATGTGAAGTACTGCCTCGCTCTGTTGAGCACTCCAAGCTTTTTGGATGCCAGCTTAACCTTGTCTTCCAAGTGACTTCGGAACAATACGTCGTTAGAAATGTCGACGCCAAGGATCCCGATGCTTTGACTGATGTTCAAGGAAGTGTTCTGGAATTGTGGAGCCACAGACCATGGGGTTTTCTTAGCGGTGAACGCGCAGGCTTGAGTCTTGGTGGGGTTGAAATGGACCAGGTGTAGTCGACCCCAATCGGAGACACTAGTTAGTGTACTCTCGATTTCAGACACCAGCCGTTCGCGGCTTTCCTCCACCTCGGAACGAGGGATATTTGCACGGCCCGCGTATTGAGCGTCCCCTGTACTGTCGTCCGCATAGCAATGAATGCCGTCAATAGACAGCATATCATTGATATGCAGAAGGAATAGTGTTGGGGACAGCACAGAGCCTTGCGGGACGCCGGCATTTATGTCCATGCTATTGGAGCAGCTACCGTCAACGACGGCTCTTATGCATCTGCTGGACAGAAAGCTGGCAACCCATTTGCATAATCCCTCGGGAAGCCCGTATGCTGGTAACTTCGTGAGAAGACCCCTGTGCCAGACCCGATAACCCAAACAAACATACGGCCCGCCTGATGGTAAGCGATTACCGTAGCCTATGGACACTTGCAACATCAGTGGTATCACTCGCGCGTTACCGACCCTTCCCCCATCCCCAATGAGCTCTGACGACGTTACTCACGCGCAGGAACACAACATAAAGTTATTTGGCTGCAGTATTCTGTAAGGTACTTCCCTCGAGTCCCTTCCCTTCAGTCGAGCTGTTCTTTGAGCGAATAAATTATCTATCCACCCTGTATATTCTGATACTTACAGTAGCATTATATTTCGCGCAGTCAGGGAAATACTGTGAAGCTGAGAACTTGGTCTTGAGTACAACTGTACAGCCCAGCACGAGGGCCTGGCCCACGCTTATCACACCGCCCGCGGTGTGGTACAGAGGCAGCGGACAATACATCACGTCCGTACTTCTGAGCTTCAAGAAGTGCAGCCCAGTGCACATGAACACGAATCTAGAAAAGACGAAAATTTTAAGAAGGGTATTATATTATAACTAGCTGTCCCCCGCGGTTTAACCCGCGTTACCGGGATAAAAAGCCTATGTCCTTCTCCATAACATAGGGTATCTGCATGCAAAATTTCATGATGATCCGTTGAGTAGTTGAGGCGTGAAGGCGTAACAAACAAACTAACTTTCGCATTTATAATATTAAAGTTAGGACATTGATGATTAACAATTTATTACTGTCTGCAAACACCAGGTCCGAACTTGAGAGCCAGTTCCTTTCTAGGTATTACCTTCCACCACATCATCATAAACCACATCATGGTGAGATTGACGTCAAACAGGCGCAAAATAGTAAAAGGGGTGCATTATACGTTTGGCCTCCTTGTTTGACTGTGGCAATGTATAGATACACTTATTTGAATGATGTTTTTAGTTTGAAAACGGCATTTACGATCATGGAGAATGACATGTTTGATGGAAATTACTAAAACTTGACACACCCTTACCTTGAGTTAGTTATAACCGCTGCTTTAGGCAGTCCAGTGGTTCCAGAAGTGTAGATGTACAGCAACTTCCCCTGGAAGCCATCGCCATTAGCTGGAGTCCAAGGCGCCGGGGGTGTGGTCTCGAGTAAGTTGATTAAGTCGCCGACACCATCGCCGCTTTCAAGCGATTTAGTGTTTGATGGATTCAAGGGACGATGTGTAAATTTGAACAGTTTTATTGACGGATTCAACTGGCTTGTTACGTCTTGCACCGCTGAAATAAATAATTCTTGAGATTATATTGGAATGTTTATTTGCGTGAATAAGGTTAACAAAAAGAGGTGGTAAAAATCGAGAAGTTCCAGGCTTATTCTACCGAGCTTCAAATTCAAAAATCTTTTGTTCAATTTAGGATAATTTGCCCTAATAAGGCACTTAGGAACGTTACAATTGATTCTAGCACCGGTATGTAATACTCTTGAACTGAGAAGACTTCCTTTAAGAAACTCAGCAAGGGTTTTTTTTATAATCTTAATTAATATACATTTACCCTTTCAAATTCAAATTTTATTGCATTCATGTGACAAATTCAAGATGACGACAGGATGTGTTTTCATTAAGGCAAAACATGAAACCCTGTTAGGGCACAGCTTTGAGTATTTAGTTAAAGCAAATAAATACAATATAATGTAAACTTATAAAATTTAAATTATGGTTTTAAATAATTAATTTACTGCATTACCTATTATTATTGCATTTAATTGATTTTACAACTTACAATTACTGAATATTCAAAATGTCAGGAATAGCCTTTGACCCCTTTTTGCAAAGGAAATAAAAATATGTTTCAAATTTTTTCTTTTGTTGTATGTTTGGATTCGAAATTTCAAATCAATAGCATCAGTGGTTGCTGAAATATACAGCTGTGATAGACGAACAGACGGAGTGGCACCATAAGGTTTCTTTTTACCTTCTTGGTTGGGAACCCTAACTAGATAAAAAAAAACAGTTTGAAGCAAAAACAGTAACTAAGACAATGTGTCATACTCATACATACCTTTTAAAATAAATGTCACATTGTAAGTATTTGCTTGAAAAAATTATACTGATATTGTTTGTAAAATAAGTAACAAAGCATAATTTTTTTTTATGTATCTTAATACATTTAAATATACAGACAAGATTACCTGACTGATATTCCTCAGAGAATATTAATATATCACATTTAGCGACGTTTATGGAATGTGTGAGAGCGTTTCCTCTCTGGTTGGTGTTAATGAAGGGTGTGATGGCGCCCAAGCGAGCGATACCGAGCCAGAGCGCAGGCTGTTGAGGACAGTTGTTAAGAAGGAGCCCCACAATGTCTCCCTTCTTTACACCAAGGGATTTCATCACAGCTGTCACCCGCAAACTGTAATCCTCCACCTAAAACATTCCAGCTAGATTCAGTCATACAAATATTAGAAATCTTAAAAGTAACAAGAGAGAGTTACACTAGTCTGTTACCTACTTTCTATAAACTTTTATTGTAGCTACTAACTTTAGTCAAAGTTGAGTGCCTCCAGTCATCATAAGGTAGGTAATATGTATTTGTGCTTGATTGTTAATTGGTAATCACAATACAAAATTAACTATTAGAATATCTCCTTCCCATCACGCCGCACGTCCGTAATTCCTACTTCGAAAATGCATTTGTCTGCATGAACATGACTGCATGTCCTCAGTATGAGTGTAATTATGTATATTAAGAAGGCCCTTCATGGCCAACGCAACTTCAGATATTTGTCAAAAGTATAGAAAACATCTTGATCCGACATTGCAAATGTATTGGAGATTCAAAATAACAAACTTTTTCTTCACAAACTTGTAAGATTTTTTCACAAGAAGTGAACTCCTGGAACAAGTTTTATGATATGCGAAATCATGAATGACGACCTAGCGACGCGGCCGCGAGTGATCAGCGGAATTTACCGACTGATAACCGACGGCTCTGATGCTGTCTCTCTTATTTCGCAGTTAAACATTACGTTGGATGAAAGTACAAGCTTTTAGGCTATGCTTACGTTGAAGTTGCGTTGGCCATGAAGGGCCCCCTTAAGTATGTTTTTACAAACAAAAAGTATTAAGTATATACAGGAAAAAAATTTTCACAGTACGGATATTTTTTTTGGTGGTTCAGTATCCGTAATAGAACACATTTCCATTATTTATTCAATACTTTATTTTTTCTTTTTGACTTTACTTGAAAACAGACAAATATGGACATTCTATTCGTAATCATATCAATGAGAGCGTGTAGCGGCCGCCGGCCGCGCGGCGGGTGTCGGAGGGGGTGAAACTCCCTCCCGGCCTTCCTGGCCGGCCGGTGCTCGACCGACAGTCTCATAGAACATTTATACTGGACAGTCTGCGCATGCCCACGCGCCGCGTAAGTCGTCACGTGTTTCGTTTCCGCGCAAGGACCGCGCCGCGCGTGTTTCGTACATACCTACATCGTCCGATCACGACACGATGTCTTAATGGTGCGAGTTTATTACGACGAATGTATGTCAGTGAGAGCATACCTCGTATGCAAGCCCATGGGATCCGTAGCCCCGCGGTCCCTAATGAAAATACCATTTTAGCAGCCACTGAAGGCTGCTTGATTACGGGTAGTTCAAGACCCCGAATCACGCACAAGGGTCTGGCAGACTGCGACTGGCGCTCGAAGTCCAAGAAACAATTTTTGATTTCTTTGGGCGAGATCCAAGAGCCGGTAGCTACGATGCGGTACGTGTACGTCCTAGACGAACGAATTTAAACGACTTAAAGTTAAAAATAATGAACGCCTTTCGTGAAGTGAAAAGTTACACTAGTGTTCTGAACAAAAAGGCCATTTATTCAAACGTGCACGTTTATGCCTACAAAGAGGAGGCTTGATTTTGAACAATTATTACAATACAGTGATTAGTGGGGGTAAGCAATTATTTTTAATTAACAAGTTTAGTGATAGGTTATTTTTGACTGATAATAATACTTAGTTGATTCCTAAGTACCTAAGTAGTAGTATGCATACCATACCATTAAGTAGTTTTCAATTTATTATTTTTATTATGTTTTTTTTATAAGTGCCTTAATTTAATTGATAATACTTCATTTTTTGCATTTTGATGGTCTAAAGCCCATGAAATTATGAAGGAATAATTGGAATTATTCTTCAAATAACTACAGGTCACAGCCAAAACTTTAAAGTGCTAGACATTTTCGAAACTGATAAATAACCCGCGCACAGCTGATAGTAGGGGCCACGTTCCGCTGCCCCCGCCGCGGCCGCCCGCTGCGCGTTCACCATAAAAAAAGTTTCAATTTAGACATCTTTCGGTACCGATAACTTTATTTTTTTGTACTAAGACATATAAAAATAAAAAATAGGTTTTTCATAAAACTCGTTTAAGTTTAATTTGGCAAAATTTCCGTACTGGATAAAATTTTTTCCTGTATAGTATATCAGTTATCTATTTTCCATAGTCAATAGTACAAGCTTTGCTTAGTTTAGGATCAGATGTGTGTCAAAAATAATTATTTATTAATAAATTGACATGATAATGTCTTTGATGGACAAATTACGTATATTTATAATAATAAATACCTAACTGTCATTGATACAGTTTAACATGACCTTATTGGTCCTCCTTGAATTCATTGTATCTAGTTAAATACTTGCATACTTACAATGGTTAATTACACATTGCAAAGAATAAAAATTATACCTAAATACCAAAAATTGAGAATTCTGAATCTTTCAAATGTTAAATGATGATTTTGTAGTTTGTTAAGTCTGTGTTGTGTTGACATTGGATTTATTATAGGCATTAGCATTTAAATAGATGTATGTCAGGAAGGAGGTCAATAAAAGAATAGCAACCGGCTGGAAAAAGTACTGGTCGCTAAAATACATAATGAAAAGTACAAAACTAAATATTTCCATCAAAAGAAAAGTTTTTAATACATGTATTCTTCCATGCATAACATATGGTTGTGAGACGTGGGCCCTTACTGAACTGCACAGATCCAAAATAGCAGCATGCCAACATTCAATGGAGAGAAGTATGCTGGGATTGAAAAGAAAGGATAGGGTTAGATTAAAGGCTTTAAGGGACTTAACTAAAGTATCGGATGTCCTACGCAAAATTGACGATTTAAAGTGGAGATGGAGAGATGTCAGGGCACATGATGCGAGATACCCAAGATAAATGGAGCAAACGCGTCACAAACTGGTACCCCAGAGAGGCAAAAAGAAGTCGAGGACGGCAACATAAGAGGTGGGAAGACGAAATAAAAATAACAGCTGGTCCGTACTGGAGGAGAGTCACAAGCGATAGACGGCAGTGGAAAGAATGAGAGGAGGCCTTTGCCAATAGGCACACTGAGTTAAGGGATATTTTGTAGTTTGTAAGTTTTAATTTTTCCTGTTCTACTCGGAAATAAAGGCTATTTTATTTTTATTTATTATGTCAGGATTAGCATATTTTTTAAATCAAACAATTTTCAAATATTGCTTCCTATGCTTTCCTCTCATACTGGGATTTAATTATAAAAATAATTATTTTAAAAAGCCACAGCCATAATTTCATAGCAAAAATTTACTGAAGGTGAATATGCATCTGAGCTCAGGTTGGAAAGGGCGACTCGAGCAAGCAACGATGCACTTGTTTCAGCAGCTATATGGTTCAGTTTGATTGTTGTTAATAAAATGCTTTATCTCACCGCAATTATTTAGGTTATTTACTATGGTGTAGCAAGTAGTAATAGAAAAATAATGATCATTAAAATTTGGCAGATTTGAATTTACTATACAGACAGTCTAAAAATATTATAATTTTTCAGGACAAGTTAGAAGTTATTCAACAAGAAATCAAAATCTAAAAGTAATTTATTCAGTTTAGGCCCCACTTATGAATGTTAAGTTGTACATACAGTGGAATTTACCACCAGTTCGGAATACACTTAAACTGAGAAGACTCCGGCAAGAAACTCACCAAAATAGATAAATGTTTGTTTTTGTACACACCTGTTTGAAGGTCCATACTTCATCTTGGAATAAGAAGCAAGGTTTATCTGGATGTCTCTGAACTGTGTCATGGAATATATCCGGTAATGTCAGATCCTTCTTGGCAAGCTTCCGTGTTAACCATAGTATCTTGATGTAGGAAATTAAAGCTCTAAAAGTACAAAACTGTGTTAAAACTTAAGAATGTATGAATTTAGTCATAATAGCTAATAATAATGTAATGGTATTGTATGTATCGGTTTACACATAACAATTTTATTGGATTATGATTTTCAACCAGTAATATTATTTTTTGATATGGTATACATGCACACTCACAAATAGCTTATTCATGCAATATTGGACTCCATGTGGCATGGTAAATTTTTTACTAGGTAATAAATCTTTCAAAATAATCTTATGTGATTATTAACATTCATATTAACAATCAGACTTGTAAAATTAAGTAACCAACAAAGACTTACAACATTTGTAATCAAGCATGAATAAGGTAAATGAAATTGTATTAGCTAAAGTTATAATGATGAATGATATCTACCTGGTGTCTCTAGGGGCGGTCTTCAGGGCTATGTACAAGTATCCTGAATGGAATATGATTCCGTATAGTAAGATGAGGCTAGCAGTGAAGGCTAGCGTGCAAAGGAAGCCCTGGTAAAGCCAGACGGCTACAAAGGCCGCAGTTATAGCGGCAACCGCTAACATTGTTACGACTAGCTTTCGCAGTGAAATGCGGCTGACTGCCGATCGCCGACCCACTGTGAATAAGTGCTTCGTTCGTTGTCACACTTGCACTCACTCGTAATTACAGCGAGTTTTTGATTGCGCGACCAAAATACTAAAGTTAACGGGACAATAGAAACACTCACAACTACCAATTTACTGCCCGCGAAATTTATTTGGTTTGACCGAATTTGAATTTATCAGCAGGATAAAAATCAAAATTTACAATTGGAATCTACTATCACAAATGTTATATATCAAGAAAGTTGGATAGAAATGGAATACTAATTTCTCCACAACCACCAGCATGACCAGCACCAGCTGACAGTCTTGTGACAGTCAGTCTGTCTGACACTAGTGTTGCTGCATAGCAATAGTGAAACTATCGATAGTCTATCGATACTATCGTGACATTGGAAAATAGTCACAATATCGATAGTACTATCGATTGTATCGATACTATCGATATCGCAGACCGACCAATACTATTGATTCAAGGCAATACTATCGATAGTATCGACACTATTGAATCTCGATACCATCGAAAGTATTGAGTATCTATTCACCTAATACTATCGTTAGTATCGATTGGAATCTATTATCACAAATGTTATATATCAAGAAAGTTGGATAGAAATGGAATACTAATTTCTCCACAACCACCAGCATGACCAGCACCAGCTGACAGTCTTGCGACAGTCAGTCTGTCTGACACTAGTGTTGCTGCATAGCAATAGTGATACTATCGATAGTCTATCGATACTAACGTGACCTTGGAAAATAGTCACAATATCGATAGTACTATCGATTGTATCGATACTATCGATATCGCAGACCGACCAATACTATTGATTCAAGGCAATACTATCGATAGTATCGACACTATTGAATCTCGATACTATCGAAAATATTGAGTATCTATTCACCTAATACTATCGATAGTATTGATCTATCGATAGCTTGACAAAGTATTGTAATATATGTTTTAAGTAAAAGATATCTCGAACTTGGCTTGACACGCTACCACGTGTCTAGATAGATGAATGTGTCCAATTTCGCCCACTACTAAAAATATTACTCGTACACTAGTACCCAACTAATATGGCTTACCGATGTTTCTGTGCATGTTAGCGTGTGTGATTGTTCCTGTGCCGTGCGGAGGGGCGTGACTTGCGAGTGAGACGGAACTAACAGCTGCAGTGTAATGCGTTTAGCGAAACGGACGCGCCAGCCCAAGTCGCGCCGAGCATCGCCGAGCCGTTGCCTTCACACGGCGCCCCGCGCCATGAGAAGCCACCTTTATTGGAAGACAATACTATCGAAGTTTGTCAAGCTATCGATACTATATTACTATCTACTACTATAGTACTATCGATATTGTAACTAGTTTTCGAGGTCAACTATCGATAGTCAAACTATCGATATTTTGACAACACTGTCTGACACAGTTTTTTTTTTTTTTTATTTGTTCAATACCATGGATCACTATAATATAGTCCGCACATTCACTTTCACATAGTCCGCATGATCAGTCATCGTCCAGTCATGTTTTAGTAAAATGGTGGTCATTGTACTAAAACTTTTCACGGACTTCTTGAGGCAACATGTAAAATCACGATACACATATTCATTTCATTTCACTTCATTGGTGCACATGGATTGATCTGTATTGGATAAAATACCACCGATAATTTGCATTAAAACTCAAAATGCACGAATTTATGAAAATAAAATTTTAAAAAAAAACGCAACGTCACTCTGCAAGTTCCCGCCAAAAAGTAGTTTTTTTTTAATGGCACTTATTTAACATTATGCCAATGTCAAGTTTAGAGTCGAATTTTAAGTTGTTGTCAATCAATTTGTCAGTTGGGCGATTACGTTACTTTTTTGCAATAAGTTTCAATCATTTTCGAATTGAAACCGGTTCATCGGTTCATATATCGGTTTTTTTTTTTATAACTTTTTTATCTTCTGGTGACAAATACAAATAGTGCATTATTGGAAATATAACCATTTTCGATTTATTATAATATTTGTATTTCTATCGATTACGAGGTTGATTCATCCGAATCGAATTGCAACAGAGTTACCTAATCCACGTGCTGTCACTACACTAACTCGGTGTAGTTCTTTTGAGTCTTAGAACTTATGTAGTTTAAGTTCAAACAGTACTTGGAACTAAAAGAAAACACTTTCATAAACGAGTTTATATTAAATAATCAAACATTTATCGAAACGTGTTTGATTATTTAATATAAACTCTATTTATATATACCTACTCTATAACTATAGTATATAAACTTATATTTTGTCAGTTCCCGACCACCTTCGGCCTATTTACGTCCATCATTTTCGTCAGTTCACGACCACGATATCAATATAAAAAAATGCATTTTATCACCAAAACCGTCAAATCTCAAAACATTAGTACCTATTAAAAACACTGAAATTCTCGACCAGTTTTTACCCGACTGACCCGGAAGGAGGGTTATGTTTTTCGAGTGTATGTATGTATGTCTATTTCTTTGTGCCGCTCTGCAGCCTAAACGGCTTGATGGATTTGAGCATATGAGGTGTCGTTAGATTCGTCTTGACTGGGGGAGTGTCATAGGGTATATTATTTTTATATGGCGCCTAAGAATAAAAAATAGGGGGGTATTAAAATTAAAAGTTTCGTTATTATAACAATATGGGTATCAAATGAAAGCTTGTAAATAGACCATTCCATATATGTATATATTGTAATACTTTTATGCTACCATTTTGACGTAAACTGCAAAAAACCACGTTTAATGCAAGGACAGTAGGTACTGAACCGTTACCATACGTAAATCACAGATTTGCGATGGTTGTTAGCGTTCCTTTACCGTACCACTCATTTACTTACTAATACATACAACTCTTTCTGTATAAAACTAAAAAGTCTGAAATAAATTAAATTATTAAAAGAAACAAAAAACCCGACTGCGTAAAACATAAATTAACTGAAAAGAGAAAAACAAGCTCTTAAATCTATAGAATTTTGAATATCACTTGAATTTTATAAGGTATTGCAGTCGGGGAGAACTTTCATTCAAATTATACTTTAGAGTTAAGAACATGTATTTTTTGACATCCTAAGCCTAATTTTTATGGACATATCTGATTAAAAACCTTTTATATTTACGTTTTAAAAAGTGCTTCCGGGCTCTTTTTTTATTGAGACTATTTTTATATTACAAAAAAGAGCAATTCGTGCAATTTATAGTATGGGTGGTCGTGAATCATTAAAGGAATTATTTAAGGAAATAAACGTTATGACCGTACCTTCACTTTATATCTATGAAAATATAATATACATACGTAAAAACATAGAAATGTATAAAACAAAAATGGAGACTCATAATATAAATACACGACAAAAACAGAAATTAGTTTTTCCGTATTTTAGACTAGCTAAAGTTCGTAAGTCATTTCTTGGCAATAGTGTGCGCTTTTATAACAAATTACCACTTGCGGTGACCAAGATGACTGATTTTAAATTTAAATCACATATAAAAGAAGTTCTGAAAGAAAGAGCTTATTACAAAGTAGCTGATTATATTGAAGATAAAGATGTCTGGAAGTAGGTAGCTGCACTCTGCACAAGTGCACCTTGCTCATGCTTATACAAAAGCCAGTAGGTCAATAATTGTGTGTTTTATATTTTTATGGTTATTATTTTTTATTTATTTTCCTGTTCTTTTTTCGTCTGTATCTATGCTTAGGTATATCTTTTTTATTGTTAATTATTTGGAAAAAAAAAGCCAAACATAGGCAGATTGTCCAAAAAATATATAAAAAATGTAACCTTGCTGAGTTTCTTGCCGGATTCTTCTCAGTTGAAGGCCGAGTTGCGAACCGGTGGTAACTTCAGTAAATATGACCTTCATAAGTGCCCTTCTGGGGCCTAAATTGAATAAATGGCTTTGACTTTGACTTTGATTAACTTTCTGGAACCAACATCGACAATGCGTTACGTCGTTCCAAGGCTCACCTGAAGGATATTTCGAACCATAGGCCAAAAAATGGTATAGCGAAGAGAAGGGGGAAGAAAAATAAAATGTAAATTTAACGCTTTAAAATTTGACTATTTATAATAGTTATCGTTGAGTCGTGAACCGATGGTCGGCAAACTGGCATATTCACCCTACTAATTGTACTATACTATACCAAATATCAAGTAAATTCGACCACTGGAAATAGGTGAAATTCGACTTGCAAGATTCCACCCGAACAAGCATAGTTACTAGTGTTGCCAGGTCCCGTGTGTCAAATTTCGGAAAGTAAGAATAAAATAATCGGGATTATGCGTTTCAAATCGGGACAGCTGCAATGTTTTTTTTTACTGTGATAGACCTGTGTTTGACCGCAATCTCACCATGGTAAGTGCTGATGTGGCCGAAGATGGTAAGCACACAAAGCCTAAAAGGAACTGGCTCTCAAGTGCAGTTTTCGGAAAACACCGATAGGTGCTTCCGAATTTTCACTCATGAGGTGAGTGAAAAATCGGGACATTTGGCGTCCCGATCAAGGGTTAATCGGGACGTGTCACCAGACCCCTGAAAATCGGGACGTCCCGCGCAAATCGGGACTCCTAGCAACACTAATAGCTCAGAGTATATAAATACTACGTACAACTAATAGTTACATACATACATAGATTGCAAGTTAAATAGACATAGATTGCAAGATAAAAAGCTTGTAAAAGGCAAACAAAAAAAAAAGTTGAAATGGAAAAGGAAAAACAAATTATTTTGAACCATTTTTATTAAAAATTTGATAATTCCGTAAGTTAAGTAAGTACGAACCCCTTGTAAATACTTCAGACAGTACAGTAGGTAGTAGATACTTACTTAAAATAATTACAGACACCTTTGTTTTTCTGTAAAGTCTCTGGATAAAATCTACTATTTACGAAACAAAGGCACCCACCCATTTCTTAAAATTACAATCACGACTTTGTATAAAATATAAATTATTTGTCATTTAATGCTAAAATTAGGAAAGGCATAAATAATAAAAAATATAATTGAGCAGGGAACTTTTGAGATATGTGTTAATTGACATAATAAGGCTGAGCCCAGACCAGCGTAATTTAAGGTGCGCAAATTAGTTAACGTAATTTAAATTATTTTTTAACAAAATATGTAGGTACCTACTCGTTTTAGTAGCAAACCAAACTGTAATAATGCATGAAATCAGCTGAATGTAATATAAATTACGCGACTCAAACTTACAAAATTATGCTCATTTGAACTCAGTCTAAGTGATAATAATTATAACAAAAATTACTTAATATTAGCTACACCATTTATATCATCATCATCTTCGTCCATTCTGCTCTCCTACCTATCCATCATACCAGCATTCACTCCTTTGTTACTATTATCTCAGAGTAGGTATATAATATACTACGTACAATCATCTTTCACACAATCCATCCGTCTCTTTTTCGGTCTTCATCTGCCCGGATATTATAATTACAATTTTTATAAACTTATCATAATTATCTTAGTAGTTATCAGGATTTTTTCTTTTATAACTTTCCTTATAGGTAGTAGTAGTAGATATTTATAAATCCAAAATACTAAATCCAAATTAAATATCGTACAGGTTTAAACACAAATATTAAATTTGTGTTCAAAAATGTAACTTAACTACTTAAACTTAAGGTTGAAAGTTAGCACCTAACGAGGATCACTGAAATATCTATCCATATTGTTCTACGAAGGTAAAAAAACAACTAAAACTTGAAAAAAAAGAAAACAAATTTCCCGCCTCGGTACTAACGGTTAACTTTAAAAGTATTTATCGACAGACAGCGAAATTCGCTAAACTTTTTATGTGTTTAATTTCGTTTAAGGTTTTATCAGTCACTTCAGTAAGGCACTCTTGTCTTGAATTATAATATTGAATACTTTAACTAACAATTTAATTCTAATTATAAAATCACAGTCGAATTTGTCCCGAAAATATTTTTTCGTACTCTTCTTGTCCTAAATGTACATACTGATCTAATTTTGGATCTAAATAATATAACTGATCCTTAATGACCGACGGGTTGTACCCCTCTTTTTGAAGATCCACTTTTTTCATTTTGAAAGTACCTAGGAAAAAAAAAATATGAATTAAAAATTTAATATTTTAAGACAGGTAGAGCGTAGCGTTTATTCGCTCAAAGAGCAGCTCGATTGGGGAAGTACCTCAACCTTACAGAATACCGCAGCCAAATAACTTTGTTGTTTTCCTGGTTCCTGCGCATGAGCTCGCTAGAGCTCTTTGGGGAGGGGGAAGGGTCGGTAACGCGTGATTGATGCCACGTGTGTTACAAGCGTCCATATGCCTACGGTAACCGCTTTCCATCAGGCGGGCAGTTAGGTATGCTTGTTTAGCGACATTGTTGAGTAAAAAAAAAAAACAACTTAATAACTCATTTCTCTAATAAACGCCATTGTAATATGCATAGCCTTGTGTTTGATTACAACCTCAACATGGTAGGTAAGTGATGGTGTAACCGAAGGTTGTTTTGTGTGAACAAAGCCTAGAACGGAACTGGCTGGTACTCAAGTGCAGCTCCAGGAATTCAAATATAGATGCTTGGCAATAGAATTACATTTTCAAAATAGTAGAGTAGTATAGCTTTACAGTTAAATCGTATATTATTTACTCTATGGTTAAATTATGCAATTTAAAAGAAGTTTCTATTCTAAATGGAAATGAAAAAGATTAAAAACTTACCGGTCATATCCAGGCTAGTCATTACCCTTATAAATATTGGTCTTGCGTATTTGGGCAGATCTTTGGAGATATCTTTCGCAAGTTTTTCTAAATCCAAGTTATTTTCTGTATCGACAATTCCACACATGCCTGCACGACCTTCTGTATTGGGAATCTATGGGAAAGTGCAGATGTTTATTAAACATAAAGGAACACACAAAACACCTGAACACATGGATGTTTAAATTTTATTAAAACTAGTAGCCAAAAAAGTCTTATTTCATATATTTTTAGTTTGCAAAAATAAAATTTGGAGTTACAGCACTTCTTCTCCGTACAAACTTTATGCCAAATCTCTCGCTCCTATGTGGGGACAATATACTTCAAAAGGATCCGAAGATTTCTCTTCACGTATTTATATATATCATAAACTTCGACTTACTTCAACGCCATAAACAACCGCATCTCGCTGATTGGTAAATCTGGAAATAGCTGCCTCGACTTCAGTGGTGCTGACGTTCTCGCCGCGCCACCGGAACGTGTCGCCGGTGCGGTCGCGGAAGTATAAGTACCCGAGCTCGTCCGCCACCAGGATATCACCTGAACATGTGATCATAGTTGAATAAGAATCAAGCCTCCAGAGACCAGCGGCCGGGGAGCTTTTTCCGCCAACACATCAGCTTGGCTATCCAAAGAGGAAACGCTGCCTTCTGGGATCCTTGCCGTGAATCGGAAGCAGCGGCAGACTTGAGGAAATGTTCTATTATACACCGTCACTTTTTATTCGTCTTAGAAACGCAGCCCACATAATGTACCCAATCAATAGGTACTAATAATTTAATGTTTTTTTTTTTACATTTGTATCATTAAAATAAGACAAATATTTATTCATTATGACGCATGACGTAGTTTTAAACACCCTGTTACGAGCGCAGTCTACTCGACTCGTGCTCTGGGTTGGTATTTTCTACCATTTTATACGTAAACTTTAATTTAATAACTCGATTTGTCAAAATTCTAATAAATTTTAATATTTTTTTTAATAGTTTAGTACTTAGTCATTGGGTGCATTATGTGGGCTGCGTTTCTAAGACGAATAAAAAGTCACGGTGTATAGATTGTAATTTGTACATATTTGTTGTAAATAAAAATTATATATGGATAAAGAATCAAGAACTACTAAATCAGCACTTCATATTTTACTGCTTTCTACGAAAAAGTAATGAAGAACACAAGTCATACCAGATATAAAAGCAGAGTCTCCATGTTGGAACACATCCCTGACAATTTTCTTGTCTGATGCAGCTTTGTCCACGTATCCGAGGAATGCTCTTGAAGGATTATTCGGCTTTATTTTGCCTATGAATACACCAGGCTCATTTGGTTGAGCTAACTGTAAAAAAAGCAAATTTTGGTAAATAAATAGGTAGGTACTATTTTTTTATGAAATTATAATTTTACTAGAAAGTGTTAAGAGAAATGTTTTATAATAATTGGACTATTCCGACTTCAAAGTACACTGAGAAGTTTTTGTTGACAATGGGACCAAACGATTTTTCCAAATCGGTTAATAAAATGACGGTAGTTATGAAGTAACAAACATTAAAAAAAATACAAACTATTTGAGAACCTCCTCCTTTTTTTGAAGTCGGTTAAAAAGATACAAGAAAATAACTTAACCACTAGTAAATAAAATCCTACTAACTTGGCATAATCCTCTGGAGTCCCTTATCGGCTCACCGGTTTCTTGATCGACTTTGAGGATTGCAATAGGGTACACAGCGGGAATGATCCGAGATACGAAACCTATAGCGCCAGTCTTGTTGTCAATGTTAACTGAAAAAATAAGTGCCACAATATTTTGAATCTTTTGTGGATTGTTTTAGTCAAGAGCACGTATAATAAGTGACTTGCACAAATATTTTACCTAATAAATCATTAACGATTTTATTTTTATATTGTTTTCTCTAAAATCTAGTGAAAAGTTAAATTTTACTTCGTTGGAATTTTACCTTCTGGTACCTATTAAATACTTTTTATAATAACTAGCTTCCACTCCGCATTTTACCGCGTACCTGAGAGATATAGGTAATATTTTTCCGGAGTAAATTTACAAAATTCTGTAGGTGTCCCAAATTTCATTAAAATCAGCCAGTTATGCGTAAGTCATAAACATACAAACACATACAGGTATGTGTGAGATTTAAGCTAAGCCACCATAAACTATATGCGACCGAGTATTACAGAATAAGTACATTTTAGAGTTTAGATGTGGCAACATAATATTCACTGCCTCTGCTTGTGCTTGTGCACCAAAGGTTTGCTATTTCAGGGTAGTCAGAAATTTTATTAACGCTGATGCTTTCGTAGGTACTATCAAAAAGTTATCGTTTTGTAGTTTTCAAAGATCAGTCAGAGAAAGAAGAGTTCAAGGTTGGTTGTGGCTTCGGTAGCTTTGAACCTGTGTTTGAACTACAGAGCTACTGCCTCGCCTCCTAACTTACCTAAACAGAACCTACGGCCTAGCTAGACTGAACAAATGGCTTTGACTTTGCTAATAGGATCAAGGGTCGGCAACGCTCTAGTAGGGTCGGCAACGCGCGAGTAGAGTCAGCAATGCGCGAGTGATACCCCTGTTGTTGTGAGCGTCCATAGGCTACGGTAACCGCTTACCATCAAGCGGGCCGTATGCTTGTTTGCTACCTTAGTTGTATAAAAAAAAAAATTTGCTTACCTATATTGGCATTTCCTTCAGTAGCACCATAAAATTCAACTACCTTCTTAATATTGAATCGTTTTACGAAGTCTGACCAAATCTGTAACAAAAAAGCCCTTAGTAGCTTTAGATAGGTACCTTGCTTTAAATAATCATTCATAATAATCAGTGAGAGTGTAAGTATCTATCGTCGTTGATAGTCCCATACCGCGTATCTAACATTTCGTGTACGTGCGATTTTGATCCAGAACGCTGTATCAGTTCAAACGGTTATGGATCAAAATCGCACTTTCGCGAAATGTTAGATACGACGCTATGTAGCGATTGGGCCACAAACATGGCGAAGAAATATTTGAACTATGCATTACTACAGTTACTACCAGCAACAGAACAAAATAATCTGAGGTATAACATAACTACCATAGTGATTACTAGTAGATTGCCAATTGTAGAAAGTAACTCACCGCTGGTCTCATGCCATTGCCGTAAACTGTCCTCACTTTGTGTTGCTTGTCGGTCGCTGAAGGTGGCGTCGTCAGTACATACCGGCACATTTCACCGATATAATGAGCCGCCTGTTGAACAAACATTTCAATTTGTTTCGATAAAACATTATTTACAAATCAAACGGCATAAATCGCATGGCACTTTTGTTGAAAATAAACACACACAGGTACAAGCAGCGAGCAGTCTTTACAATGACAGCTCGCGGGTACAGGTACCATTTATTTTCAACGGCTCCAATGATTCTCAACAGCGGGGCTACCGTGTATCTTTGGTGATCATCGTAATGAATGCCATATATGAATTCCATCCATCATCATCATTCCACCAATGGTCGTCGTACCGCGGCAATGGAAGAAATTCATTGTTGGTGTTAATTACAAACGATGACCACCAAAGATACGCGGGGGTCTACCGCGTCCGCGTAGGACATTGAAACAAACGTTTACAGGCACAGCTGAAATGATGTATGGTGTTTTCTTTTATTATTAATTTAAATGTCCCAGGATATTTATTTATTTAATTAAGATAATCAATGAATGTCAATAGTTTATAATTATATTATTTTAAATTTTGTAAACTGACTAGGTACCTATAGTCTTTATATAGTCATCACTTTATGCAGTACATAGGTATGTTGCAATTTTTGAATAAACCTATTATATTTTATTTAAACAAATGTACCTACCGTGTGCCAAGAGATGATTATGAAAAAGGAAACATTAACTTTTTGAGCAACAAAAATTACTTTTGTTCTATTGTTTATTATTTCGTACACAAAAAAATTGGAGGTAGGTAGGTATTAATTAAGTAGATTTGCATCGTATAGCTAATTTAATACTTTTTTGCGCCAAATTAATACTTTTTTGCTAGACTAGACTAGACTAGACTTTTAAAATGACAGTGATTCAATGTTTTGGCTACAAAACAAACAAATATAGACGACATCGTCGCTGCAGTTTAAAAATTCGTTCAGTGTCATTATTGTGTTTATGGTAAGTATTTAACGCCCAATAATCCTGGACATAATCCTGGGACATTTCTCACACACAGCTATCTGATCCCAAAATAAACAGAGATTGTACTATGGAAACCAGATAACTGATATAGGTACTACTTTTTTATTTGTAAATACATAATTACACCCAGACTCAGGACATACAGACATGTTCATGCACACAAATGCATATCCTGTGTGGGAATCGAACCCACGACCTGCGACGCGATAGGTGGAATCGCCAACTGGCCTAAAACTCACACACAAATAGATAGGTGCCGCATTCGCAATAAAATCAGGCATCAGCTTATTCGAATGTACATTAGCACCTTTTTGCTTGACATTCTCCACGCTTTCACTCAAGCGTACTAAACTAAAGCTTTCACTCCACTTACTGTTGCATTGTATTTGATGCAGTCTGGGAAGTAAGCCGACGCTGAGAACCTGGTTCTGATAGCGATTGTGCACCCGAAAATAAAGGCCTGCCCGATTGTGATACAGCCTCCAGCGGAGTGGTATAGAGGCATGGGGCAGTAGATGACGTCAGAGGTTCGTAAGCTTCCTAGGTAGTGGACTCCCGATGCCATGAATACCATCCTGAAATTTATATTTCGACATTTTTATTTATGATCCAACATGGATGACAAACGTGAAGAAAATCTGAACTGTATTTTTTTGCGGAGATCAAAAAAGTAGCAAGATTTTTTTGATCTTGAATACAATAGATATGATGAATGATATAAAAACTACTCAGTATTGTGCGCTATTGTTAAGTAAATAACACAATGATACCTATCTATTATATTATACATATGCCCATAGATTCTGTGGCCCATAGTTCGTCTATCTATTCAAATATCCATACAATTGTCGCAGAAACTTAGCAAAAAGCTTTAATAGAAGAGAATAACCTACCGACCTCTTAGCGTAACATCTAAGACCTCTCATTGGATACAATTCAGGGATAAGAACTAACCTTGAAGGAGAAATAACTGCAGCTTTCGGCAATCCCGTAGTTCCAGAAGTGTAGATATACAATAGTTTTCCATTAAAGCCTTCGCCATTAGAAACAGTCCACGGTTCTGGTGCAGTCGATTCTAACATCGATGTGAAGTCATTGTGAGAATCAACCACCGTCACAGATTCCCCAGATGTATTCAACGGCCTACGTGTAAATTTGAATAATTTGATGGATGGATCAAGCTCCTTCATGATTTCTTGGAAAGCTGGAATAGTGGAAATAATTGATTGGTGATATAGAAATGAGGGAGCGAAACAGAAGAAATTACTATCGAAACAGCGATGATAACGCGGTGGTAGTGACGTCGAGTGCTCTGACAAAGGTCGTGGGTTCGAAGCCTACAATGAGCTTGAGCTTTTGATGAAGGTAAACATCGTGATAAATCCATACCTACCACTGTGATATAGTACTTTATAGTACCCGCCAGGCACTAAAACCCTCTAGTATAAAATCTATCGGTCAATATGTGCTTATGTGTACTTTAGAATCTATAGCCAAACTTACCATTATCATATTCAGCTCCGTAAATAACAACGTCACATTTAGCAACATTGACAGAGTGCATCAGTGTGTTGCCAGTCTGGTTGTTATTGATGAGAGGTGCCACAGCCCCTATACGAGTGATGCCGAGCCATATTGCTGGCATTTCAGGGCAATTACTCATCATAACGCCGACTGTGTTGCCGTTCTTCACGCCTTGCGCTTTGAGCACCGCTGACACGCGTAAACTGAAGTCTTCAACCTTGAATAAGTAACCTAATTAAACATGCACTGTTTGGTAAAAAACTATAAAATTCTCGGTAAGCAGTTAAGTATACTTTTTATTCTTTGAATTCCGGTTTAAAGCTACCACAAAATGTGATGTTACTCAAAGTTGATTGTGAAGAGATTCGTGCATCATCCGACCACGCCACAGACGATTTAAGTAAGGTTTTTTGCCTAAGTCGAAGGGTCTGAAGTACTCTGAAGTTATCCAACGTCATCCATGTTTCCTGGAGAGCAGCACGACGAACCTCCTTGTGAAGTTGAGCGGGTAATGTACACTACTCTACCTCGGCCAACTTCACCGAGTACTTCGGCGAGAAACTTCAAAAGAGAGTGTTGACGTTTTAAATTTTATAATCTACGTAAAGATTTTACTCCCCTAGTTCTTATCTTAGTTCTACTCAGGCAGGATAACGCATGGAAACGACCCATACCCAAATAAAGGTGCTTCTATACAGCATATATATAATGATATGAGTAAAGCACTATAAAGCGTTCTAATTTGAGATGGGTCAGTAAAGGCTGCCTTAAAACCTTTTTCTTTTCCTTAAGAGTTCAACCGAGGTTGTGTTTGGTAGGTAGGTACCTACTCAAAATCTCGCAATACAGCTTTTTGGTGGGAAATTAAATATTTATTATTTAAAAGTTACGCTTATTATTATTATGCTACCTACAAAATTGCTGGTTGGATGGAGCAACCTAACTTGATATTGACGATAAAATGACTAAGTAATTAAGATTGCATAAGTCACTAATCCAATTGAATTAACAGTTTAGAAGGCCGGATATAGTTTGCCGTGTTATATCGTATTATTACATAAAGAAGAAACCTATATGAAAGCTGATGCCAAATAAAATGCAGATAATTATGACCAAATACCTAAGAATTATGAATCTTATACCGGATCAGCTGCATTCATATTTGCTTTTACCTTTGTTAAGTATTATTCCCTACGTTTCAAGTATTCCACTTACATACTTCTACTGGAATAAACACCGGAATCACGAAGGTAATATTGACGAAATCTTATAGGCAAATAAGTAAATATTTGAGTTGTTTTACAAATGCCGCCTTTAGGAAGATAATTAAGTTCAAGGTTCCGGTTAAAGTCGTTAGTATGTAAGTACTTAATAATGACGCTAAAATTAGTTAAGCAAAACGTTACGAAGATATTCGTTGTAAAACATTAAATTAACGACCTTAATTGAATATGCCTGCTGCTAATTCAACTTACATGCTTTTTTGGCTAGATTCTGGCGTGAATGTTTGCCATAAAGTTAGAACAACAAATGTTTCGTCCCCACGTTTGCCATACGCAAAATAAATTAATAACATACCTGTTGGAATGTCCACGTTTCATTCTCGAACAAGAAACAAGCTTTCTCTGGATGTCGTTTAACCACATCATGGAATATATCAGGCATGGACCAATTTTTATTCGTAAACTTCCTCGTTAGGATCAAAATCTTGATGTAACACCATAAGGCACTGAAGCAAAAACACAATTTAAAGGAACAATCGATTAGTACTAAAATATTAATTGAACGGTAACTTACGAGAAATCCCTGGTAACTGTTCTGCAGGCGATGTAGAGCCATCTCCAGTAGAAGGCGATGACGTAGACGAGGACAAGGATGGCGAGTACTTGGAGGCTCGTCTGCCAATCCTGGAACACCCAGGTGATGGAGCACGCGGCTACAAGTACTCCTATTGCCACAATCATGGCAATCACTCTACTCCACGGTATACTCGATGAGATACCACTACTTCTGCCTTTTTCTATGTCAGCTATCGGCTTCACCTGAACAAAACACTTTATATTAAACACAACACAGATGATTTCCCGATGACCGATAAACACAAACTAAATGCGTTATCGGAGAAATCTATGTGATTTGTTGTAGGAGATTAGATATGTGTTGTGTTGCCATCGTCAACTTATACAGCGTACACATTAAATTAGCATTATATTATACTTTGGACTTGATGAATATTTTCCGTATAGTGACTGACGTAATA
The DNA here is from genome assembly GCA_951394255.1 of Polyploca ridens. Lineage (NCBI taxonomy): Eukaryota > Metazoa > Arthropoda > Insecta > Lepidoptera > Drepanidae > Polyploca > Polyploca ridens. The sequence goes on along the minus strand of OX596246.1, from coordinate 6,387,276 downwards.
ACTCTCAGTAAGTCTCTCTACTCTAAGTAAGGATTCTCGTCAACAAAGTGCAGCTAGTTTTTATTTCTTTAAAATAAACTTTTTTAACTTAAAAATTAATAATGAATAAATTATAAACATATATTAAAAGTACCTTAGTAACAAATATTTGTTCATTTGTTATCTTGTTTGCTCATACCTCTTAGCAAGATTAAGGCAAAAACTTTCTAGCTAGGTATTTCATGATTAATAAGTAATACACTCAGATGTTATAGGTACACAATACAGTTATTTAATGCGTTGCATACATAATTTTTATATGCGTGAAATACTATAAAGATAAATGGTGCTTGCACACTAGGGGCAACGTACGTTGGCCAATCATGATTGACTAACCCAGAGCTTCCCCTTTTTTTGCCCACGGAACCCTAATTTATCATTATTTTTTTGGTGGATCCTCATTACAAATAACAAAAGTGTATCTCGTAGTTTGAAAATCATAAATAAAAAGAAATAATTGTGTAATATGTACTATTATTATTATAATTTTAGTTATGATGACACTTTAATACGAACGTTTTATTTAAACTCGGACGGAACGCGAATCCCTGTGACCTTTCCAAGGAACCCCAGGGTTCCGCGGACCACCTTTTAGGAACCGTTCCACGCGCTGGACTTACCAATGCTGATCTGATAAGTCAATACAATTTTAATGATGGCAAGGCAAGGCCATCCTACCCACTATCATGATTTACGTTTGGCCGCGTAATCATTGAAATGCCATGATTTGGAGTTTTATAACATCGGGTCACCGGGTCAATGGATGGCTTTAAAACTCGTTTGGTATTCACGTGTCCTATAAATATAATATTATATAATTGTAGAAAAAGGAAGACCATTTTAATGAAGTTCATTAAGATTGAATTACGCGGTAGACCCGTAGATTCTTTGAACTGCACAACGCATGAAACCTTCGTTCTAAACCTTACTCGAATCAACGATATATGGAGAGAATAGACAGACGACTTTTATATTTCAATGAGACAGACGGACAGATGCAACTGTTTTGTAAATAGTGATGGTGAATTAGCACATACTCGAATCAGCGAACCTGACCATCGAACGTTCGGTTGGTCATCAAATCAGTGTGTACTAACCACATACTAACCAAAAGGTATTGTGGTAAAGATTTGTAGGTCAATGCATTTGTTTGTGCCACTACATGCTAGCATTACCTCTTTTGAAGGTGGCCTTCGTTTAATCAAAGAATACAGATTACAATGAATTACAGAGTTTTTTAGTCAAATTACCTCGATATTTTTGTAGTTCAGTCTAGCGAACCTATGATTATGATATGATATGATTGCTGTGTTAAGATGAAATATGCATTATGAATGACGACTCTTATGTATTATATTTATAAATCTAATGTATTAAGAGGTGAACTAAATATCGACTATTACTTACTTATAACAGTATTCACGCGCGTGCAAAAGACATGTAATTATCTTTAAGTTTATTATATAATTAGGTAATTTAAATTCAATATAATCATTTAATTAAGCCAATAAATATACCATCTATGGGTAATTTTAGGTACCTACTTAATTAATTAATGGTCTTTGATTCGTGATCTATGTCTTTCATATAACTGGAAAGCCTTAATGAAAAAGAGAAATAATGATTACTTCAATCATTGGTTTTTTAACTAAAACCTACACTTTCTAATTCCGGATGCTATTAAAACTGTTATCAGTTTCGTTATCGTGGTATAATAGTCATTATGAGGAAATCCTTGAAAAATTACACTATAATCAATGCATGCATATCATATCAGTGGCAATCTGTAGACCTAAACCTTAGGGCATTTTAAAGATAATTTAGCAAAGAAAATCCAGTAGCTCAACATTTTTCACCCGAATAGTTTTTCACATATGGCATTTTGGTGCGTCCTGGCAACTTAGGGCGCCTAGAGTGACCGCTCCTATCACTATAACTTGTACGTAGTATATTATTTACTCTATGCTATAACTAAAGGTCGGCGCTGTATGGTCATCAATTATGAGGAGGGATGAAAGTCATGTAACAAAACGAGCTATGAATATGAAAGTGGATGGGATGGGTATACGGGAAGGAAAACCGAACAAGAGATACATGGATAAGGTGAAACATGATATAAGAAAGGAAGAAGTGGACGAGGATATGATGGATCCGAATGGAAAGAAGAGCCGAATGGAAGAGGTGGAGGTAGGTACATATTGCACTGACGGAAAAAATTGAAACGGCAGGTTGATGATGACAAGACTTTTTACTTACCTGTAATATGGTTAGCTATAGATAAATTTTCTACATACATCATCGCTTATTTTATGGAAATGTGGTGAATATAATGATGCGTAAAGTTGTCTCTTTTACTTTCCAATCGAAAGATAACTGCAATTTTGAAGTTTAACGTTGTGTTTTCAGGATTGAAGGTGTTACGTAATACGTACCTAGGTAATAAATAACTATATCTAATGCAAAACCTCTGAATAACGTGACTATTAACAATAGGCGGAAGAGTTTACTTGATACAAAGAAGTGACTAGCGAGTGTAGCTTTGTGAGTGATGCTGTCTTCCAGTGGACGCTAATGATGATGACTGATGATCAGTCTACCTACACCACCTTATGATTTTTTACCATCGATTGTTTTTACTGAAATCAAATGTATGATTTGCGGTAATTACTATAGTCTGCAGCGCGGTCGCTTAAATATTTCAATGTAAAATTTTATGTTTATTAACTACGCGCTACGGTCATTATTTTAATAACACCTATAGTCATTTTTTTTTCATTCTTTTGTTGACGCACAAGTAGAATGATTTAATCGATTTACGTCATTGAGAAGAGAAATCGAAACATTTTCATAGGATACTTTACTAATATAGTAATAAATCAGGTATATTCACGCACAGATTACTACCTTGACGTTTCGATAAAGTTGCACTGATCGTGGTCACGAGTGGAGTGTCCGCGAATATACCCATTCATTATTATAATTATGAATTTAATTCGCGAAAGTCTATTAAAAAACACTTTACTGACCTCGAACTTGAAGTTGTTTAATTCAGTCTTGTTCATATTATTGTCGACATTCATATCTGCGCCGGCACCGGACATTTCGACGAAAAGTAAAGTATTAAACTTTTTAAATTAACTAATTATAAATCCTATTGCTGCACCTTGGATATCATTCTCGCTGGACGAATGTGTGTCTGGCGAACATCTGAAACAAGGAAATGGAAATATTTAAAATTTAAATCATATTTTTTTATGTTTTGGGTTCAGAACACCGAAAAGTATTTAGAAAAACTTAATTGGTGCTGCAAATTGGAATGAGTGACGTAGGTAAGTCTAAAACTTGATTCGAATATTACAGGTTTCGTCAAAGCATGTAATGTGTCCAACGTTTTTACAAGTTAAATATTTGCATTGGTTTTCGAGCCCTACAACGTTCAAATACTTTGAACAAATAATTTGTATCCATAGGAAGTACTTCGCACTCGAACGCTATGCTCTCAGTACCTTTTATAATTTGATACTTACCTATTCTATGAATTGTACTTTAAAAATAAAACAATTGGGTAATTAATAAATACCTACCGACAGGATAATCTGTAGACTTTGTAAATTTGGAGAAAGTAATCTCCGAAACTAGGTACTGCCGGGCTATTGCGTATCTTTGGTGGTAATCGTAACGAACACCAATAATTATTTCATCCAATGACGCGCATGCGATATGACGCGACGATGACCATTCGCGGGCCATGATTGGATGAAATTTATTAATAGTGTTCGTTACGATTACCACCAAAGTTACGCGGTAGAGCCCCGGATCGGATTCTGAAATATGTTTCGCTTAGGAAGCTATATTATCCCGAGTGTTTTGGGCTACTTTTTTAACGTGGATGAAGCCGCGGTGGACAGCTAGTTATAAACGTGTTAATTAAACGAATCAACACAAGTACCTACTTACCCGCGGCGCGCCACAACTGAAGGTTCAAAAGACGGGGCCCTTAACCTTTTCAAAGGTTATCTACCTACTGCAATCAGGGTGCCCTCATTGTCGGTCGACTGATGATCGTGCTACTAAATACAAAAGTATTGGACCGGTGGACGTGGGGATCCTGGGGTGTCATGACCTGATTTAATCATTATAGACCTTTTAATGAAATGCACCCCTAACAACGTAGTCCGATATAGGTATCTAAAGTAGGTAGGTTAATTTAAATAGGTAGATAAAAATTAGGTTAACACCCAGAAATAGATGAACGTACAGTATTACCCACCCAACTAATCTGGCTTACCGATGTACCTGCGCAGAAGATACATTTTCAAAGCGCGGGAAACGCTATTGGTCGGCAGCTGCCGCCATGTTAGCGTGCGCCGTGCGGTGGGGCGTGGCTTGCGAGTGAGACGGAACTAACAGCTGCAGTGTATTATGAACCTTATAGTAGTGATCTAAGGTTGATTGTAAGTTTTAAGCATTCTTTCGTTAATCTTCGGGGCCATACTTTCTTTTCTGTGCGAACGAATAGATTCACGACGTGCCATATCAGTTGGTACCTACTACTGTACATATTGAGACTACTATGTATGTAGGTGTGTACATATTGCGACTACTACTACTATCAAACAGCCTAAGCACGAAAAATAGGACAATAGATATAAAAAATGGAATATGATCTCTTTTTTGACCTTCGTAAGTGACTTGACCTTCGTACTAGGGACTAAATTGAACAAATGACGTTGACTTGACTTGCGATGGCCTTTCGACCCTATAAAACTAAAATAATTAACAACATTGCCAACCCTGATCGTAATTGCTGTCATAAGGAAAAAGCATTTCGCAAAGAACAACAATCACAATTAAAAAATATATTTTCGTTTCAACAACCTCTCATAGCAAGGTCATCGGAGCACGCAACGTGTGAATTAACTCGCACGCGTTCAATGGAAATCTCTTTCTGAAATAAAATGAAAGTGAGAGTCAACAAACTTTCGACACTTATGTATGAGAAAGTGAAACTATAAGGTATAGGTAAACTAAGTACATACATGTTTATCCTAAGTACCTACCTATATGTTTGTATATACTCGTCTAAGATAATAGTGGCAAATGTTCCTTCAAAGTCGAATGACCCCTGAGCCTCTAGTTGAATAACCTAAAGGCTTTGAGTATTGAACAGGCTTTGAGATAATCCCTAATTTCCTTCATTTCCATCCCTTTCCTAACTCCTAAACACGCAGGGTTTAAATTTCGCGCCTAAAACCCACAAACTACAACCAATGTACGGTGTCGCCCTCTCACGGCGAATGATATACGTGTTTGAGTGAAAAGAACACTGTGCAGCAGACATATTGAATTTAAAACGAACCGAAGCGGCCGCTATCTCGACAATTTTAAAAATACTAACAATCAAGAAAAATAACAGTGTTGTGGTGGAACGTGAGACCTTGTAAGTGCCTATTCAGTTTCCTTTATCTCCATCTTTTAGCCTGGTAAATTCTTGGGTTGACCAGCCAGACAAAACTATGTACAAAAAAAAACTTTTACTTTATTAGTTCAAAACATAAAGTTGGTCCATTACGAGCGCGAATACCTATGGAAAAACAGTATTTTGTTAATCTCAGGTTCAATTTCGATCGAAAACTCTGAGAAATAAGCAAAATTACGCATTTTATTGTAAAACTAGGTATAACCTTATAAAATTGTGTTGGTTATACGTACAGTGATACTATACGGATTCACAAGTCATTACAATTTAGTAGCATTACATCTTCATTACATTTTGTTCGAGTCTTCATATAAGATTGGAACCTACCTCCAAAATATTTTATAAATTTTATAGAATTCATAACAATATTTTATGGTATTTATGTTACATTTACATTATAAAACTTATATATGTAAGTAGGTACTTACACACTCCACCTCAAATCTACACCTAAATTGATTTCATTTACCTTCATACACCAAAGTAGGCTATCTAACATTATTTTATTTTTAGCTTCGAACTAAAAAACATGGAAGCAAGTAAACTTAAAATACTTCAATCACAACGCGAATATGTATTCCGAGCTATGCAAATCCTTTACGACTTATCTAACGAAATGGTTCAAGATCGTTCAAAGGTATCGGCGTTCAAGTCGAGATACACTCGAGTTCATTCAATTCGCGAAGAATTTGGTTCGTTGTGTAATGAAATACAAACTTTAGAGTTAGCAATCAAACCCGATGTACAAATTAACCAAAATTCTATGGTTTCATTTGACGAATTGTATTATGCGGTGATCGCAGCGGGTAGCACGTTGCCGATATACGAGAAGAGCTTCAACGTCACCGGATCGCCAGCGGACGGCTCGGCCGCGGGCGCGGGCGGCGCGTCGCCGGCGCGAGTCGACTCCGATCTCACGCATTCCGGGAATTCCAAAGTCAATGCGCGTTTACCTAAATTTGATCTACCTAAATTTGATAGCAACATCGAAAACTGGCAAACGTTTTATGATACGTTTGTTCACTTAATTCATGAGAATAATTCTATATCACAAATAGAAAAATACCATTACCTTGTGTCGTGTTTACGCGGACCCGCCTTATCGATTGTAAAAGGGATTCCAATGACAGCCAATAATTATGAAGTTGTTTTCGACGCCTTAATCGAACGTTACCAAAACAAACGTATCTTAGCTTTGACATATTTAGATAAATTCTTAAGTTATCCAGCAGTTAAATCGGGTAATTTTCAAGAATTGCAAGTATTAACAAACGTGTTTTATGAATCATATCATGCGCTCCAATCTTTAAATATCAAAAACTTTGGTGATTTTATTTTATTTCATTTAGCCTCTCGTACCCTCGATTCAGATACCCGCAAACGGTTCGAATCTCAAAACAGTTCAGAAATACCTTCATTTAGTGAACTATTAAAGTTTCTTCAAGACTACGTAAAGATCTTAGAAACTAGCGAACTATCTTTGAGTTCTACCAATTCTACCCGTACCATTGAACGAAAACAATTGCCAGCGAGTAATCGGCAGAATAGCAGCGGATCAAAACGCTCATCTTATCTTACTAAATCTCAACCTACGACATCATTCACTTGTTCTTGTTGTAATGAAGCGCACTCAATCTATAGGTGCCCTACTTTTCAATCTTTAGACTCTGGTGCTAGACTCACTTTAATTGAAAACAAAAAAATGTGCACCAACTGTTTACGTACTAATCACGTCGTAGATAAATGCTTTTCTAAAGTATTTTGTACTTTATGCGGATTACGTCATCACACCTTACTACATACTGAGCAAACGCAACCCAGCTTTAGCGCTGCCACTCAAGCGAGCACCGGTGCTCATGTCGGAAGCAGTAGCGGTATAGTACTACTAGGTACGTGTCAGCTGCGCGTGTGCAACCCTGTCGCCGGCACACAGCGCACCGTGCGCGCATTGGTTGACAGCGGCGCGCAGGATTGTTTTATCACTACGGCTTGCGCCAAGGCTCTCGGTTTAAATCTCCGCCGATGTAATCTTACAGTCGCTGGCTTAGGACAAAACACAGTATTTCAAGTTAGGGGTGTGACGGAATGCGTTTTGAAACCACTCGATAGTAACGATCCGCAGTTTAACATTAAGCCGATCGTGTTAGATCATATAACAGCTCAACTGCCTAGCAGTAATGTACCGTCAGTCGTTCGTGAATATTGCAAGCATTTAATATTAGCCGATCGCGATTACGATATTCCCGCGGAAGTCGACATATTAATAGGGGCAGAACTATTCCACGAAATATATGATGGTCAACGTATCAAACTGGGGCCCGGCCTACCGGCCGCTCTGCATAGCATTTTCGGTTGGATACTTACCGGTGCTGTCGATTCTGATTTATCGTTACCTCCTATTACAACGTCTTCTCTATTAGTCACTACATGCAGTCTCGATGAACAAGTTAGGCAGTTCTGGGAAGTCGAGGAACCACCGCACGTACCTATTACTGTACCCGAGGATGATATCTGTGAACATTCATATACTAGTTTAACTTATAGAGAATCTAATGGTCGCTACGTCGTACCACTCCTCTTAAAGGATCGCGACTGCCCGTTAGGTGATTCATATAATAGTTCTTTGTCGCGTCTAACTCATCTCGAAAAAAAGCTTAGCCGCCAAAGTCAACTTAAAACTGATTATATTAAATTCATGCGCGAGTACGAAAGTTTGGATCACATGTATCCTGTACCTAATGCGTCCTTACAACCGGACAAGCGTTACCTTATCCCGCATCATTGCGTCCTTCGCCCTGAGAGCACAACTACCAAGCTGCGAGTAGTGTTCGACGCAAGCTGCAAAACCACAAACGGTTTATCTTTAAACGACATTGTATTTACTGGACCTAAGCTGCAAGTTGACATCATAGACATTATCACTGGCTTCAGACTACATACGGTAGTATTCACGTGTGACATATCAAAAATGTACCGAGGAATTTTGGTTAGGCCTGAGGATCGCAGCTATCAGCACGTGCTGTGGCGAGAATCTCCTTGTGACCCAGTCAATGAGTACGAACTCGCGACTGTCACCTACGGAGTTAGCAGTTCCCCTTATCTCGCAATCCGTACTCTCCATCAGCTAGCTAGTGATCACGGCGCTGAGTATCCACTCGCCGCTGAGGCTCTTCGTCATGAAACTTTTGTCGATGACGTAACTACCGGGGCACCCTCATTAGAGCAAGCTATCGAACTAAAAACTCAACTTGTCAATCTATTAGGATGTGCTCAACTTGAACTTCGCAAATGGAGCAGTAATTCCAAATCTTTTCTTAACACCTTACCAGTAGATCATTGTCAAATTCCAAAGCCTTTCTCAGAAGAAAGCAACAAGTCTACGCTTAAAATCTTAGGAGTCCAATATGACCCCGTAGGTGATAACTTTACCTATTCACAATCTCCGATTGAGGATGGCAATGTAACAAAGCGTTCTATTTTATCCAACGTGGCGAGAATCTTTGATCCACTTGGGTGGCTCACACCATTCATTCTCAAAGCAAAATTGCTCCTTCAAGATATATGGCGTCTCAATCTTTCTTGGGATGAACCTGTGCCCAGAGACATATGTCATGATTGGAAAAATTTCATCTCAGACCTTTACAACTTGAAACTTATCGAAATTCCACGTCGAGTCATACCATGTCAGTCAAACCAATTCCAACTTATTGGATTTTGTGATGGATCCACAAAAGCATATGGATGCTGTGTCTATCTCCGCGTGGTTACTCATGGTGAAGTTCAAATCCACCTTCTTATCGCTAAGTCTAAGGTAGCACCTTTAAAAATTCTTACCGTTAACCGTTTGGAACTTTGCAGTGCGGTATTGCTCTCCAACGTGGTTAATCGTATCCACGCCTTACTTAGGAAAAAACTTAATCTAAATCAAACAATGTTATTCTCCGACAGCTCGACTGTTTTGTCATGGTTGAGCACGGAACCACACAAACTTAAAACTTTTGTAGCACACCGCGTAGTGCAAATTAACGATTCTATCGTTCCAACTGTGTGGCGACATGTTTCCACTCATGACAACCCAGCCGACATCTGTAGTCGCGGTTTGTCGTGTTTACAGTTGGCTACTTGTGAAAATTGGTGGTCAGGTCCTAAGTGGCTAACTAGCGAGTCAACTAACTGGCCTGTGTCAGTAGTTGAAAAGCATGACAACGTCGAAGAGCTTAAGTCGTCGTCACACTTGTGTCATGCTGGTGTAGTGACACAAGATGCTGACGTGCTTGACAACCTCCTGGAACGTTCCTCCACTCTTTTACGTGTAAAAAGAGTAGTAGCTTGGATTTATCGTTTCATTAATAACGCTAAAGTTACACGTTCCGAGCGTAAGCTTTCATCTTTTCTAACCTCCACGGAACACGATCAATCTTTAGAATATTTGGTTAAACATATTCAGCGTCAACATTTTGAGGAAGTCATACTCCATCTTAAATCTAATAATCATAAACTACTTCCAAAACATTTATTGAAGCTTTCTCCATTCATTGATTCTCGCGAAGTCTTGCGAGTGGGGGGGCGACTCAAACACACAGACTTACCCGAACGCGTCAAACATCCATACCTCTTGCCAAAATTATCTCGTTTGAGTACTCTTATGGTAGATCACTATCATGCAACTTACCTTCATTGTGGGCCCCGCCTACTGCAATCTTTAATTCAACGTCGATTTTGGATACTTGGCATTCGAAATCTTATCAGATCCCGATTATCTAAATGTGTAATTTGTTTTAAAGTAAAACCTAAGTCTCTTCAGCCTGTCATGGGCGATCTTCCACCTTCCCGATTGAAATCAGATCACTGCTTTCAAACAGTTGGAATCGACTTCGGAGGTCCATTCATGATTAAAGAGAATAAGCGACGTAACGCTAGAACTTATAAGGGATATTTGTGCCTCATAGTATGCCATGCAATTAAAGCCGTTCATCTTGAGTTGGTCACCGAATTGACCACCGAAGCCTTTATAGCAGCTTTAGACCGTTTTGTATCTAGGAGAGGCCTTTGTAAATTCATAGTTACTGACGGAGGTACCAATTTTGTAGGCGCCAAGCGCTATCTGTCTGAAGTTTCTGAAATGCTTAGCAAAGAAAGCGATCATATTTCTAATCAACTATCATTTCGCGGTATAACTTGGAAGATTAATCCACCATCGGGACCTCACTTCGGAGGTATATTTGAAAGTGGTATAAAATCAACCAAATATCATTTAAAACGGATTATCGGATCCCAAATTCTTACATTTGAAGAGTTTTATACTATTTTGACGAAGGTGGAAGCCATGTTGAATTCTAGACCCCTGGTAGAACTCTCGTCCGATCCCGATGAAGTTGACGCTCTGACCGCAGGCCATTTTCTGATAGGCCGACCTTTGGTATCGTTGCCGGAACCAGTATATTCCGGAAATGAAACTCTACGATCTCGATGGCAACTGTTACAGAGACTATCTCAAAGTTTCTGGCGAACTTGGCAAAGAGATTATTTGCATACGTTGCAACAACGAATGAAATGGTTTAAAAGCGATAACCGTCAACCAAAACTGAACGATCTTGTTACTATTTACGAACCTAACTTACCAGCTAACGAATGGCGACTAGGTCGCGTAGTACAGCTTCATCCAGGTAGAGACAATATCATTCGTGTTGTGACGGTTAAGACTTCAAAAGGTTTACTTGTGAGACCTGCTATCAAAATCTGTCCACTTCCGATAGATTAAATTAACATTACATTCCTAATTCAAATCTTTATCTTATATTTAACATAGCCTTTATTCAACACAATTATTATTATAATCAATACACTTAAGTAACTATAAAATGACTATATGAATCCGCATAGTAGTAGTCTCTATCTTCTTATTGATCTTTTGAAATACTCGGTTTATTTCAAGTGGGGGGATATGAACAGGCTTTGAGATAATCCCTAATTTCCTTCATTTCCATCCCTTTCCTAACTCCTAAACACGCAGGGTTTAAATTTCGCGCCTAAAACCCACAAACTACAACCAATGTACGGTGTCGCCCTCTCACGGCGAATGATATACGTGTTTGAGTGAAAAGAACACTGTGCAGCAGACATATTGAATTTAAAACGAACCGAAGCGGCCGCTATCTCGACAATTTTAAAAATACTAACAATCAAGAAAAATAACAGTGTTGTGGTGGAACGTGAGACCTTGTAAGTGCCTATTCAGTTTCCTTTATCTCCATCTTTTAGCCTGGTAAATTCTTGGGTTGACCAGCCAGACAAAACTATGTACAAAAAAAAACTTTTACTTTATTAGTTCAAAACAAGTATATAGTAGGTGACTGAGAATGAGGACTTAGGTATTTATTCTATTTGTAGCACACCTACAATACCTGCTACCTGCAGGAAAGTACCCACAAGAGAAATGTAAGCTGAGTAAGTATTTTAACCCTTAGCTACCTACCCCCTATTTAAGTCACATAAGTACCTACGTGGAGTCTCAGAGACTCCGGCGATATAATGCTCTTGAAAAAAAAAATTATGACTGAGGGAGATAAATAGAAAATAAAAGTAGTATTTTAGTAGTTTTTTATTTGTATTAAAATTATAAAAACAATAAAAAACCAACACTATTAATTAAATAAACTAAAATTTCTTCATTGACTTACATAATACTAACATGTTTGTAAAATGAGATCTATATTTCAGAAAAAATTAAAATAGACGCGATGAGGTGAAATCGGTCAACTGTATCACCATAGGAATTAATTTTTAAATAGCGGGGAAAGAGATCTAACCCTAAACCAAGGAAAAGCTGCACAACCACTCACCTCCGATTTGGAGCCTGCCTGGCGCGTTCTTCCTTCGTACGAAAGGGCTCGAGTCTCTGCGGTTCTTCGATATAGTGGACGAAGCCGTGCAAGAGGATGCACTGGCTCCAGAATAATGATGGCGTGGAAACTCCTCGATAGCACAGAGTCATACACACGCGACTGGTCGCAACCGACGACGGTCCAGTACTTTTCTTCGATAAAGTAGACGAAGCCGTGCAAGAGATGCACTGGCTCCAGAATAATGATGGCGTGGAAACTCCTCGATAGCACAGAGTCATACACACGCGACTGGTCGCAACCGACGATGGTCCAGTACTTCTCTTCGATAAAGTAGACGAAGCCGTGCAAGAGATGCACTGGCTCCAGAATAATGATGGCGTGGAAACTCCTCGATAGCACAGAGTCATACACACGCGACTGGTCGCAACCGACGATGGTCCAGTACTTCTCTTCGATAAAGTAGACGAAGCCGTGCAAGAGGATGCACTGGCTCCAGTATAATGATGGCGTGGAAACTCCTCGATAGCACAGAGTCATACACACGCGACTGGTCGCAACCGACGATGGTCCAGTACTTAAGCTTGTAGTCGTGCAGCGAAAAGAATTTGAATAGCGAAAAAATATGAGAGTACCTACATTAGATTAATAAAGAAAAAAGTAAGCACCGAATACCTTCGGCGCGAACATTGCCCCCGGCCTTAAAACCATCGGTTTTAAAGAAAAAAAATGAAAATATTAAGCTAAGGCCGGGGAGCACGGAGAGACGCTATTGCGAAGGCAAGGGACAAAGACGAACGGCAGGTCTCTTATAGATTCCTGTCGCAGTCTTAACTAAAGCGACTCTAGTGATCCCATCTTTACCGGGATAAGTTTCAGTTATAATACCAAGGGGCCATGATAGTGGTGCTACGTTATCTGTAACGATAACAACAACGCTACCTATAAGAATCGGGACAGAGTGTGTGTTCCATTTTCCTCTGGATTGTAAAAGATGAAGGTATTCACGTTTCCAACGGTTTGCAAACGATTGCACCATCTGGTCCAACAAAGCGTAGCGACGTAATAAATTAGTATTATCACCAGTAACGTCATAAGCGGGCAGGCCTCTTAACGGTGTTGACATTAAAAAGTGAGACGGAGTTAATGCACTTAACTCAGAAGGATCTTCACTAAGCGGTGTCAGCGGGCGCGAGTTAAGAACACATTCGATCTGTGTTAGAACAGTTAACATCTCTTCATACGTTAACAACTGACTTCCAATGGCCCTATATAAATGCGTTTTGAAACCCTTTACAAATATTTCATAATGTCCGCCAAAGTGCGGAGCGCGCGGTGGGTTAATTTTCCACGCTATTTTATGTTCGGCTAACTCATTACCGAATGCAGTTTTATACTCGTCCGAATTAATTAATGTGTAAATTTCCGACAATGCGTTTTTCGCACCTATAAAAACAGTGCCTGCGTCAGAATACATAGTATTGACAGCACCTCTTCTCGCAAGGAAACGTTTAAATGCCGAAAGAAAGGTGTTCGTGCTTAGATCTGTTGTCAGTTCTACGTGAACGGCGCGAGTAACGAGACAACAAAAAATACAGAGATAAGCTTTGATGGAACGAACTCCACGTTTACGTTGCGGGATAATATTAAGAGGACCAGCATAGTCAACGGCGGTGTGTGTAAAGGCCTTTGCTTCTGTGACACGACAAGCAGGCAAATCTCCCATAAACGGTTGCACTGGCTTTGGCTTTATACGGAAACAAAAATTGCAACTGTGCACGATACGACGCACGACGTTTCTACACGAGAGAATCCAGTAACTTTGACGTAGTATTGACATCAATGCCACTGGCCCGGTGTGACAATTATGTCGATGAAAATGGGATACGATTAGGTCTACAATGTGATTTCTATGTGGTAGCAACAAAGGGTGTCGTTGATCGTAAGTTAGATCAGCGTTACGAAGTCGCCCTCCGACCCTTAGTAAATCGTCATCATCGATAAAAGGTGAAAGTCTCTTCAAAGTGGAACGGCAACACTTGTTTGCTTTTAAACAAGCTATCTCATTTGTGAAATAGTGTTGTTGAAGGGCCTTAATCAGCATTTTCTCAGCATAGATTAAGTCAGATGTGGTAATAAACTTAGATTTCGGCAGTTTACCTAAAAACTTGTAAACATAAACAATAGAGCGAAGCAATACACTCCATTTAGAAATACGTTGTGAAAGCGCGAGAAGCGGATGCGGTAAGTCTGAGTCTTTAAAACTGGATTGGTCATTGAATAAAACCGACGCAGAGCCAGATGAGACTGGAAATGAGACCAACTTGGTCTCCGGCAATTTTTCAGCCATAGCGGTGACGTCAACAGACGTAATAGGCCACGTAGCCTTATCTTGGCAGAGCCATGAAGGGCCAGTGAACCATAGCGGGTGCGATATTAATTGGCTAGGTGACAGACCTCGCGATAAGCAGTCGCTAGGATTGTCAGAACCGGGAACGTGGTAAAAATATTCTGCGGTAAGATTATCGAGAACTTTTGTAACCCGCGTGGCAACAAAAGTTTTTAAAGTTTGCGGATCGGAATTAATCCAATATAGGGCAACCATTGAATCAGTGAAACAATAAATATTTTTAATTTCATGACGTAATTTATAAGTGTCTATAACGCGACGTACGAGCCTAGACATCAGTAAAATTGCGCACAACTCTAATCTGGCAACCGATATAGTTTTAAGAGGAGCGACCTTGGACTTCGCACACACTAAGTTTACCACTGCAGGAGAGTTGAGGTCGGCCTGAACTTTAACATACACAGCGGCGCCGTACGCTTTTTCACTAGCATCGGAAAACGCAATAATAGACAAAGCGGAGTTTTCAAACACGTCCAGGTGACGTTTGATAAGAATATCCTGTAACGTAGGTAGTTCTCGCAGATAATCCTCCCAGACTCGAACAACACTCCGGGGCGGCTTGTCATCCCAGTCCATTTTTAAAATAAAAAGCTTTTGCAAGATTAACTTTGCATATAAAATTGTTGGTGCAATTAAACCTAGAACATCGAACTGACGGGCAATAACGGACAATATGTTGCGCTTTGTACATGGACGATTATCTAGAGAAACTGAGAATGAAAATGTATCTGAAGTGGGAGACCATTGGAGGCCAAGCACCTTTAAACTTTGACTAGCTTCATCGAAGTTAACTTTTGAGGAATAGCGATGGTCGTCAGGGAGTGACTCTAATAACTCTTGCGAGTTACTAGACCACTTAACGAGCTTGAAGCCCCCGGCCGTGAACATCCCTAGCAGCTCATCCTTGAGCATTAAGGAGTCCCGAACAGTAGGAACGGAATAACAAATATCGTCCATGTAACAATTACGGGTCACAATATCTGCCGCGTGCGGATACGATGCACGTTCGTCAATGCTAAGCTGTCGTAGAACTCGCATGGCGAGAAAGGGGCTACTTCGCAAACCAAAACATACGCGGTTAAAATTATATGTATTAATTGGTAAAGAATCGTTAAAACGAAATAAAAACCTTTGAAACATCCTGTGGTTTTCATGAACTAATATTTGTAAAAACATTTGATGTATGTCACTTGTAAAAGCCACGGGGTATAAGCGGAAGTCGAGTAATATTAAAAATAAATCATTTTGAAGATTAGCGCCCGGGTGAAGCAAATCATTCAATGACTTTCCTGAGTCCGTCTTAGCGCTCGCGTCCATAACCATTCGAACCTTTGTAGTAACCTTGTCACTCCTACAAACCGCGTGATGAGGTATATAATAACCCGAAGGTAGCGAACCATCATCTTGAAGTAGTGAAATGTAACCCTTTGATAAGTAATCTTCAATAATGGTGTTATATTCTAAGCGTAGTTGTGGAGCCGCGTTCAGCTTGCGCTCGAGATACATGTAACGACGTTTGGCTGTCTCGTATGAGTCACCGAGCTCAGTAGGGTCAGCCGAAAAAGGTAAGTTCACACTATAGCGGCCGGTATCGTCGCGAGTTACACCTTGTATAAAAATCTCTTCGCACTCCTTAGCGGCAGAGTTGACTGGACGGTCTAAAAGTACCTCCTCAATTTGCCAAAACCGTTCCAATAAAGTATCAACTTGAGGCTCATGCTGAGTGGACGCACATAAAGAAATAATATCGGAAGTGGAATTAGAAACCGGAGTGTTCCCGATAATTATGTAACCGAAAATGGTTTCAAAACCGGTAGGTAGTCCGGGTGGACCAGTGATGCGACCCGAAAGTAAAATGTCCGAAAACAGCGGCGCGCCTATGAGAATATTTATTTCTCCCGGTGAGTGAAAATTTTTATCAGCTAAATTAACCTGGTTGAAATAATTTAATGATTCCCTATTTATTTTCACAGAAGGCAAATTGTCGGTAATTTGATCAATGACGTAGGAGTCAAGCGAAAGAAAAATGTTTTTATCATCGTGTGCAAATAAATTAATGTTTACGGAACCCTTGATACGATTAGGTGAAGAGCCAATTCCTTTAACTACAGCGCGCGATACTTTATTGTAGTTAATATTAAGTTTAGATAAGAAAGTCGACGTAATAAAATTGGTTTGTGACCCGGGATCGACGAGCGCACGAGCACTATGTAATACGCCGGCATAGTCTGAAACTAAAACTTGAACCGTACCCAGCAGGCAGGTGTTATTGATTTTACGGAGACTATTATAATTGCATAACGAAACATTAAATGCGGACGCGCTGTTATTTTGCACTAAAGGATCAGTTTATATGCTAGCCTGAGCGGCGCGGTCGTCAGTAGACGGGGCGCTCGACGCGGGGCGCGTCGAGGACGGCATGGGTGCGCCTGCGCATGTGTTCGTATACTGTTTTCTGCATAACAACGAGTGATGCTTACAATTACAGTAGCGACAATGTTGAACAGATTTACAAGCGGAATTATTATGAGACAAACTAAGACAGTTCGTACAACCATTATGTTGATTTATAAAGTTAAATCTATCATCAATAGGAAGTTTCTGAAACTTAAAACATTTATACAAGTTAAAATGATTTGAAAGCTTGCAAAACGAACAAGATTCATTATTCATTTGGCTATGCGACGCGGCACCTACAAATGAATGCATAGACTTTGAACTTGGGACATTTTTTCTAGCGATGACGTTTGATGAAGTCCGATCTAATATTTTAGATTGATCACGGAGAAAACCTATTAAATTTTCATAAGTAGGCAAATTGATGCTTCGATTAAACATTTCGAAGGCGCGAGAAGTTTCCGGGTCTATTTTCTTCAAAGAAAGATGAAGAAGAATAAAGTCGGCTAAATCGTCTAAATTCAAAGTTTTTAGACTCGACACGGCAGAAGCAAAATGTTCTAAAAATAAGTCTAAATTCTTTGAGTTAGCGACCGAAAATGGTTTAAAATCAAACATTTGATCCAAGTAAGCGGAGGCTAAATAACGTTTATCTTCATACTTAGTGACCAGTGTGTCCCAAATCATGTCGTAGTTCGTAGCATTCGGAGTAATACCTGTCACTGCAGAGAGTGCTCGGCCCGATAATTTACCCATCAAATATTGGATACGTTCATTGTTAGTAAGGTCGGAATTTTCATGTATAGTGGTTTTAAATGTTTCGTAAAACGTAGGCCAGCTAGTGGGTGAACCCGAAAAACTAACAAGTTCTAATTTCGGTAACTTAACGTGACACTTTTTAATACGATCACTAAGAGAGGGAGAAGAATGATCATGCATCTTGGAATTTAATTTATTAGCCGTAAATTTACAAAGGCAATATAATTCTTCAAATGAAGACCAACTTTGATAATTAGGTTCGTAATCTGCATTCAATAATAAGTTATTCGAACTAATATCATCGAGAATTTTCTCAAAATCGTCACGCAAAGAATCAATGGTAATCATAGCTGCGAGAAATCTGTCAGAATTAGCCTCATCTTTGAGATTTAATTTTGATAAATCATAAATTGCCTGTAAGCGTGCAAAAACCGTATCTCGCTTTTTAACCAGACATCTAAGATTACGGTCTGTATCTGAAGTCTGCCCACTATTTTTACTCATGATGAAAAATTATAAATCAATAAATGTGGTGAGACAAAGAAGTTTTAGAATAACCCTTATGGGTGCGGTACACAGGCGCGATATCGTGTCCGTACGGTTTGTGGAACCAGCGTATGCGCTTACCTACACAATATGATAAAAAATATTCAAATACGTAATTTCTTATAATTACACAGAATAACTTGAAATCTTTTAGGAAATGGAACACAAACGAATAAAATTTGATATTCTTTATGTATAATGCGGAAATGTATAATATAACAGAAGTTTTATAACGGGCTATGTAGGTACCCTAGCGGAGATTATGCGATAATGCATACAGCGAAATATAAAGAAACGGTGATCAATGGCTCGAATGACCACAAAATGTTGACGCGATGAGGTGAAATCGGTCAACTGTATCACCATAGGAATTAATTTTTAAATAGCGGGGAAAGAGATCTAACCCTAAACCAAGGAAAAGCTGCACAACCACTCACCTCCGATTTGGAGCCTGCCTGGCGCGTTCTTCCTTCGTACGAAAGGGCTCGAGTCTCTGCGGTTCTTCGATATAGTGGACGAAGCCGTGCAAGAGGATGCACTGGCTCCAGAATAATGATGGCGTGGAAACTCCTCGATAGCACAGAGTCATACACACGCGACTGGTCGCAACCGACGACGGTCCAGTACTTTTCTTCGATAAAGTAGACGAAGCCGTGCAAGAGATGCACTGGCTCCAGAATAATGATGGCGTGGAAACTCCTCGATAGCACAGAGTCATACACACGCGACTGGTCGCAACCGACGATGGTCCAGTACTTCTCTTCGATAAAGTAGACGAAGCCGTGCAAGAGATGCACTGGCTCCAGAATAATGATGGCGTGGAAACTCCTCGATAGCACAGAGTCATACACACGCGACTGGTCGCAACCGACGATGGTCCAGTACTTCTCTTCGATAAAGTAGACGAAGCCGTGCAAGAGGATGCACTGGCTCCAGTATAATGATGGCGTGGAAACTCCTCGATAGCACAGAGTCATACACACGCGACTGGTCGCAACCGACGATGGTCCAGTACTTAAGCTTGTAGTCGTGCAGCGAAAAGAATTTGAATAGCGAAAAAATATGAGAGTACCTACATTAGATTAATAAAGAAAAAAGTAAGCACCGAATACCTTCGGCGCGAACAGAACTACTCCTTATGATTTTTTTACAATTGAACGATCAAATAATTAATCTTAATGCTGATCATAATCATAATGTTAAACATTAAACAAAATTGCAAGTCTTAGACTTCACACTTTTTTGTGGCACTAATTATAAATCATATGTAATTGTTCTAAAGGCTTCATCGTCTAATGAAGAAAAATCTGGATGCGTTACTTTGGGACATAAAACTGGTGTATTGTTTCGCAAAATCTATTTCTTCTTCACTGTCTATTTCTGAATCCAATACTAAATCTTCTCCCAAGACGAAATCGTCTCCTATGTCGATTTCCACATCGCTACAGTCTCCAATTGGTAAATCTTCTTCATTTAAAACTTCTTCCCCCAACCAGCGCCTAATAACTTCGTCACCCGATGCAATTTTTCACAAAAACAATAAAAAATATTCTATGAAAAAAATTACGTAACTACCTACCCGGAGTCTTACAGACTCTGAACAAAAGCTTTTTATTCACCAAAACTTTATACGCGCACGTATGACCACGTCGAGTGCAGGCGTGGTGCTGCGGGTTGTGGGAAGAAGGTATACGGAACCGCTGTGTAAATAGTTGCGTGTACGATTAGTTTTTGAGAAAGATAATATCGTCGGAGTCTGTGAGACTCCGGGTAGTTAGTTAAGGGTTAATACTTACCTGCACAATATTTTCTTGATACCTATTTAAGTTATGATTATGATCTAGAGGCACGGGATTGCCCCCCGCCAAAACGAGCCAAGCGAAGCGCAAGGGCACTTCCTACCTTTTCTCGAAGCGCTTCGTATTTTTTTTTGAACCCTCATAACTTGGGTATGGATTATACCAGATAAACAAAATTCTCGGGATATGATGTCAATAGTGAACATATTAAACATTATTAGGGTACTTCCTGAAGTCCTAGAAAGCTGAAAAAACTTATCAGAGCTCATGTAGAGCCAAGCTTATAACTCTACAAGCCCTAACTTCACAAACTCTACTCACGTAGTCAAAATATGTGGCTTGGCCGTTTCGCTAGTACAAGAACTATTGTATTACAGAAAAGTCAATAACAGTAAATACTTTTTCACCTTACACCTATGTGACGGTAGCGAAACTGCCAAGCCACATATTTTGACTGAGGTTTAGAGTTTGTGAAGTTAGGGCTTGTAGAGTTATAAGCTTAGCTCTATATGAGCTCTTATAAGTTTTTGAGAGTGCGAGACATAATGTTCTCGTTCGTTTAGGCAACATTGTACAAGAACACATGAAAATGTTTTTGGTGGGATTTGATTTTCCGTAGCATTGAGACCACATTTGGAAATGGTGAGTTACTGCAATAGAAAAGTCCCAGCGCAGCCTTGTCTTGTCATAATGAAAAAAGTGGAAGCTGAAATTGGCTAAAAACCAATTTTCCTCTACATACATGCACACTGCATTGCAAGTTAAATAAAAGCTTGTAAATATGCGAAATATTCTGCCTAGGTAGGTACCTCGTACGTTGTAGTTTCATGTACCTTCCGTCTACATAAAAGTTCGTAAGAAAGAAGTTGAGAGCACTAAGAGACTTGTCATGTCGTGCAAACACAACCTCTCTTGAAAGATACTCAAAAGATGTACGGAAAGGAAATCAATATTTAACATTTTTTGTCATGATTTTATCTTCTTTATTTGTTGACGATGATAACATTTACATAAGTTAATTGCGTAATAAAATACTTGAACGTGCCTAAAGCCGCAGTATTTATTTATATAATGATCACATAATTATTAAGTACTTCTTTACAAATCGATGCTTTGATAATGATAGTAGGCGTTTTAACAATCAAGAGTCGAACGAAATTGTGGCCGAAGCACTATCAAAAGTAAAACTTTAACAGTAGTATAGCTAAGGGGTACGAACATTTTTGTATGGGAGCTGGCATAGCCACCCGCCGCCATTTTGATTTTTTTTCAATGTCGCGGCGCACGGTGTAAGTGGTATATTTGGGTAGAAGACACTTATACAAACAAAAAATGTTAATCAATATGGTGACCTAAAGTGTCACGTTTCCGAGATATTTGGAGGTAAAGATCGCCATATGAGAATTACGACAATCATTAAAACAGAACTTATTACGTGTTTATATGCATTAGAATGTATTCAAATAATAGTTCCCAGGTTGATTTAACTTTTTATTAGAATATAGCAAAACAAAGAGCACGAAAAAACAATATACATTAATTGGTTACCTACTAAACCGCATCGCAATATTCGCAATAAAAACACAATGTTGTCAAGTAGCTCTGATCGTAGTGGTTAATTTTTTTTCCATGTCGCCGTTATTAACCAAAAATGACAATACTTGTCTTAAAATATCATGTTACCGAGATATTGGAATATCGATGTATATACATATAATATGAGACGAATGACAAAAGTTTAAAGTTGATTAAGTACAATTTATGTTCTTGTTTTAAGCAATAGTGGTCAAATAATATTGCTTCACGGTTTTAAAAATAAATTAAAACACATAATAGAAACAAGCCGTGACCTTAAACCTTTAAATAAAAGGTTTTATTAAAAACTACTTAGGTAGCAAACAAACATACGGCCCGCCTGATTGTAAGCGAAGAAAGCTCCTTTGAGACTGCATAGTTTGAAACTATTTTGGTTCCAATGTGTTTTTTTAAAACTACTTAGGTAGCAAACAAACATACGGCCCGCCTGATTGTAAGCGAAGAAAGCTCCTTTGAGACCGCATTGTTTTAAACTATTTTGGTTCCAAAGTGTGAGGATGGACTCCCCGTCAATGGCGAGACTTGCGATGGTAGAAGGTAGCCGTGGGCATCAGGTTAAACAATTCTACAGAACACTGTCGGTTGTACAAGCGGTAGAACACATAAGGAGGCAAAGTCTCTCAGATTGAGGGGCCCTAAGCTGGTTGTGAGCTCGGGATCGTGGACAATTCTAATGGCACGTCGCCGCGTCGCTGAACAGAGTCTAAAAGCCCAAAATGGTATCCAGGTAATAGCAGTACTCCATATAAGCCATAAGGCCGGACTTGCGACTTGTAAAGTTGCAGCCTTTGCCCCGATGTGAAGTACTGCTTCGCTCTGTTGAATTCGAGTTTTTTGGATGCTAGCTTAACCTTGTCTTCTAGACGGCCTATTGACGTCGTTAGAAATGTCGATGCCGAGGATCCCGATGCTTTCACTGATGTCCGTGTTCTGGAATTGTGAAGCCACAGCAAATAGGGTTTTCTTAGCGGTGAATGCGTCCTTTGTACAATGAATGCCGTCAATAGACAGCATTTCATTGATATGCAGCAGAAACAGTATTGGGGACAGTACAGACCCTTGCGGGACGCCAGCATTTATATCTCTCAGCTCTTATGCATCTGCTGGACAGAAAATTGGCGACCCATTTGAATAGTCCCTTGGGAAGCCCATATGCTGGTAACTTCGTTAGAAGACACTGGTGCCATTGTGTGCACGTGAGCAGTCTTCCACGAAGACGGGACTTTCATTTAGGTGGAAGTTTTATTAAGTCGGGCCGGCCGCGGGACCGGGTTTTTTTTATTTATTTACGTCGCTACTGCAATTTTGGTGCCCAGGGAACATTACTTAGCGATCTTTAGTTCCAATTAACTTGGTAACATAGATTTTAGAACAAGAATTGTCATTTTTGTTTGTATAATTATGACAAGATGGAAAACAAGTCATGATCCGAGCTACTTTGACAACATTGTTGTTCATAGCGAATATTACGATGCTGTTTAGTAGGTAAGTAATAAAAAATATTGTTTTTCGTGCTCCTAGTGTAAGTCTATTCTAAAAAATTGATAAATCAACCTGGGAACTATTATTTGAATACAATCGAATGCATATAAACACGTAATAAGTAAATTTTTAATGATTGTCATAATTCTCATATGGCGATCTTTACCTCCAAATATCTCGGAAACGTGACACTTTAGGCCACCATATTGATTAACATTTTTTGTTTGTATAAGTGTCCTCTACCCATATATACCAGTTACATCGTGCGCCGCGACATTGAAAAAAAACTAAAATGGCGGCGGCTACCTATGCCACAAAGGTTCTATCCCCTTTGTCTGTTTGTTTGTATCGTACACATCGAACGTGATGCGATCCATGTATCGAACACAGGGATCGCATCACGTTCGCTCGTGTTTTAGGCTCGTTGTACGTCCACACTTGACATTGCGAGCAACGAACGAATAGAGGCTCGGTTCGTGCTCGGTTCGCGTAGCATAGTACGTACCACGATTGCGATGATACTGGTAAGTTGTAGTACGCGGGTCGTGAAGGTTTCGGAATTCGGACATAGAAACAATAGAGGCGTCACTAGTACGGCGGGCGTTAGGTTGTAGATTCCTAAATATGTAAGCATCAATCTCACGCGTTACCGACCTTCCCCCCTCCCCAATGAGCACTGGCGACCTTAATCACGCGCAGGAAGCAGGAACACAACATAAAGGGTCAGTTTCTGTACGCAACTCTACTGTGGTATCATTTTCAATACAATCTTCTGCGTAGTAAACTACCTACGCAGAAGATTGTATTGTATTCTTTAATTTTACTGAAATAGGGTTTGCCAATGATATTATAATAAAAAGAGGTAGATATCGCATTAACGCACGAAAATTGTTGCAGACAAATTCAGACAATTGTCGTAATTTTGCTTAGCGGCTACATATAGCTATCTCTTTCTGTACCATACGTTCCGTATTATCTATCGCATTCACCTAATTCAACAATAACTGAACGCCGCTTAGTATGAGGGTAGCATATCTCTAGTATAATATCATTGGGGTTTGCACATCAGTGAAAATAATAATATTTTTGAATTTTTTTGGGTTATGTTATACAGTGTTACTACGGTTCTTAAATATTGTGAATGGACTCGTTATAAGGCCCCATAACCTCCTTTCGGCTTTACGGGTAGTTTTGTAACACCCTGAATATCGTAATACGATTTACTGTCAGTTTTTTTTCTTTTGTTATTGTTGTTTGTTCTCGGTGAAAGTATCGATAAAAAAACTAGAAATTAATTAATTATCCTATTCATTATCCTATATGTATTTAGTCCTTCAATCAGACTATGAACGCGCAGTTCGTTTCAAGGCAGCCTTGCACAATTGCACTTACCGTGCTCATGGCACATAACTCTAGTATAGTCACTCTATAAATATTCTATCTCTATAATCTATTTAAATTCAAATATAATAAGGATGCAGAAGAAAGCTAAAGCGAAACCGGTTGCATGGCGATTCTGGCAAATATACGAAACCAAACCACGCAGAAAAACACACTACCTATGAAATATCTGTAGAACAAGTTTAAAAGCTGGTCAATTTCGAAGTCAAATCAAAAGAGATAACACTATTTGTATTGGCTATAATGTAGGTAGGTATCTGAGGAGCTGTCGATGTGTTTTAATCATATCTATTTTTGATCAGTTTTAGGTTTCGTTAATAGCCCACCCACCCATCATTATTCGTGTTAACAAGGAAGTACTTACCTATTCATCAACAAAGAATTAATTTATCGATGAGGTGCGTATGGCATTATATAAGCCTGACTAACAAAGATTGATTGAAAATGAAGAAGCGAAACTAACAATCATTGCCCTTGGTTAAACATTAGTTAATTATGGAGGTAATTTGCATAAATTATGAATAATACGCTAAGTATATTATATGCATAATACCTACGTATATAAATTGTTGGAAAACAAAAAAAAATGAGGAAAATCGAATAATGGAAACTATAGATTTTATTCTTATTCAACCTCTACACACAACATCTTCCATTTGTGGAAAACAAAGTAAATCGTGACTTTGCTTATCTTAACCATAATATATCTCAACACATTTTATAAAGAATGCGGTAATGTGTAAGCAATTTCACATAAAAAGTCTACTTTCGAAGTTATTGATGTTGTCAAAAAGAGATAATGTACCGTGAAAGTTATAAGAGAAAGTGTACGTCTTTATTACCGACATTAATCCTGAACTATCATTGGTATCAATCTATACTCTGTATATGTTCGAGTCCGATTATGAGTTTATGTACTTTCGATTTGCTGTCATACCTATTCATAAATTGATCGAACTATGAATGAGTACATTTTTGCTTTTCATTGCCTTCCAAAGATTTATCTGATAAATATTGTTAGTATTTCCATCTTATTTTTCTATGAATCAGTTCACCAAACTTTAATCCTTTGACTGTTTGATAATCCGCGCGGGCGAGGAAAGCAATAGAAATCAATTGTTATTTTTAATAATAATAATAGTGAGCAATAAAGAAATCTTTATCTTATCTTTATCTTTTTTAACCGCAAGTCAACGAATTATAAAAGCCCGCAAGTCAAGGGATTAAAAAACCGGCCAAGTGCGAGACGGACTCACACATCAAGGGTTCCATAATATTATTTCATTTTTAATAATTTGTTGTTATAGCGGCAACAGAAATACACATTCTGTGAAAATTTCAGCTGTCTACCTATTACGGTTCTTGAGATACATCCCACTGAGAGACACACGGACGGACGGATGGGCGGATGGACAGTAAAGTCTTAGTAATAGGGTCCCGTTTGGCACCCTTCCGATACGGAACCCTAAAAAAACTAACATAATCGAATATACTGCATAAAGAGCACGAGGAGTTTCGATCCGCCGAGCGGTTCGAACAGTCGTCCGAAACAACTGAAGACCTTAAAAATAATATAGTTATAGGTACCCAACTGAAAACTCATAGTTCGCTGGAAAGTGATCTAAAAAATACTATATTACTTGAAATAATAATCATAAAGGGTTGTAATTTTTGGAACCGATGAAGTGTTTTGTAAGCTGCAAACTTTTAGCTAAGTCCTCGGAATATGTAATTATAATGAAGAAAAAATATTTAAATTATTATCATTACATTACATGTTCATTACCATGCGAAGCTTTTGAAATTTGTCTAAGACAAACTATCTAATAACTAACAGAATCATGATTGAAGCAGTGCATTATACATTTTAGACACAAAGTAGTTCTCGATGAACCCTTTCGGTTATGTAATAGAGAAAATACTAAGCACGTAGATAATAAAACGGTTACAAAATGAAAGATTAGTCACATTTGGTAAAGTGCGGCTGATTTGTATGCGCATCATATCTGCAGTCAAAGACATCTTTAGCGTCTTTGTCAAGACGCCGATAGTTATTTATGTGTCATGGGTAATGTTAGGGCTTTGAACTTGAAAACGAATAAGTACATCAATCAATTTGTCGTTGGATCTATCGTGTGATAGGTCGTGAACTATCATTGCCCAATGATAACTCTAGAGCATAGAGTAACTTATATACTGGAGACTCTAGAGAGACATTGGATGCCGTCGCGTTTGCACGTTTGCTGTGATCATCGAGGACCCTTTACAGTAGTACAGGGCAATCTAACTCCGCAACTAATAATGTTTTTTCACTGATCAATCACAGTATGACCAATCAGAGTGCAATGTCAGTGGTGGCGAATTGGCGGAATAGATTTCAAACAAAATGAACGCCATTGCGCTTCTATGGGTAAATTGTTCGATGACGGTGATTGTAGTAACTATGGTTTTTCTTGTAAGATCTGTCTGGCTCTAGCTGTAGCTGCCAGAACACTAGGTGTGTTCTGGCAGCTATATTTGACCGCCAGTTCCCGTCTTAGCTTTGCTTGCTTCCAGGAAATCACCTACCAGTTATACCTATAGTACATTAGTACTATTATTTATTCTGTGCCTATAGCAGTTTATTTCTATTATTTCAAACAGTCTGATCAATCAGACGTTAATATGCGATTTTGGATATGAAAGAGACTGGCTATCCTTTGTCTCATTCGCTTCACTACAGCCTGTCTTTACTTTCTCCATGCCACCTACTTTCATCTTTTAGGCTCGTAACAGCATTTATGGCACCCATAACATATTTTATGAGCTTTAGCTGCAATTTACCATGCAATACAAACTATTAAATTCCCTTTATATAAAATATTTGTTACATGGAATAATAATACCACGCACCGTGATCGTGTTCATTGTAGGAATTGTATTATAATTTGTACGTAACGTTTTTTTCTCTCATGTCTTGCATCAAAGCAAGTAGGTACTCCATTGCTGAACATTGGCCTATATATAATATCATTACCAAATCTGTGTCATTACTATATCCTACTCCGGATATACAAACGATCGGTTAAAAGTCTAACGTTCCTCAGTTTATACAAAAATCTGTTTCCAAAGGCAGAAAGACAGGTCGTTGAGTCACGAGTCCCATACTTTGTCTTTGATCTTAGTGCATTCCAGCACACCGATAACGTATTTTAAGAGAGGCAGAGCATAGCATTTATTCGCTCAAAGAGCAGCTCAACTGGGGAAGTACTTCCACCTTACAGAATACCGCAGCCAAATAACAAATTTGTTGTGTTCCTGCGCGTGAGTAAGGCCTCCAGAGATCATTGGGAAGGGGGAAGGGTCGGTAAAGCGTGAGTGATGTTGCAAGCATCCAAGGCAGAAAGAGAGGTCGTTGAGTCGTCGACAGTCCCATACTTTGTTTTTGATCTTAGTGCATTCCAGCACACCGATAACGTATTTTAAGAGAGGCAGAGCACAGCGTTTATTCGCTCAAAGAGCAGCTCAACTGGGGAAGTACTTCCACCTTACAGAATACCGCAGCCAAATAACAAATTTGTTGTGTTCCTGCGCGTGAGTAAGGTCTCCAGAGATCATTGGGAAGGGGGATGGGTCGGTAAAGCGTGAGTGATGTTGCAAGCGTCCATATGGCTACGGTACGTTTACGTTTACGGTAACCATCAGGCGGGCCCACAGCTATGGGCGGGCCATATGCTTGATTACCGACTTTATGGTATAAAAAAAAACACGACTTCAGTATGTAATAAGTTCTTTGTTAAAAACTTCATTTTTAATACAAGCTTTTTTTGAGTGACTGTACTTTTTGTGGTCTGTACTTGCATATACATCCAATACACTAATGTATACCATTTTTTTTTAACAGTGAGAATATATCTTTATGTACAAAATACAATCTATATATAGAAAATTTCCAAATATCAAGTCAATCCGACCAGTGAAATTCGACTTGCAAGATTCCACCCGAACAAACAAACATACATACATTGCAAGTTAAATAAAAGCTTGTAAAAAGAAACCTATATAAGGTACCTATGCCATGTTCTGCCTAATTACTTAATAGGAATAAACTCAACTTTTTTGTCCTTGCAACAACTCATGCATGATTGAAACTCGCGTGAGAAGCATATATACCGGTCAGCGAAACTGATATCATCTGAATTAGGTAGGTTAATATGTTTCTTTGATTATATCTATTTAGGCAACCTACATTCTTTTAAAGGTTTTTTGTAGGAGCAATGACTTTTAGCATGGTAATAAAGGGCACGCGTTTAGATAGATAGATAACTCTTTATTGCACACCAAAAAAACAGTTAACAAAACTAATAGAACATAACCTACAATGGGTGGTCTTATCGCTAAGAATCGATCTCTTCCAGACAACCTTTGGATGGAGAGGAATTAATTTATAACTGAAATAAAAGACACTCATAAACTAAAACAGATAATTTGTTAAAAATCGTTATAAAAACTGAGTAAGCAAAACATTAATATTCAATTAATTACCGAGATAATCAAGAAAAACTGGTAACAATGAAGATGTTTCTTCTTGTATCTAATAAGCAAATACTTTGTACCTCTGGGATCAATCAAGGCAAACATATTCTTAAATTAACACACGAGTACCTACGTCATAACAAGTAAAAAATGTAAAACCTTTTAGCGACTGTTTGAAAAGTCTCATGTTATTTGACTGCAGGTTTTCAATGCCAACATCTAATATAGGGCTTTCAAATACCGGTTTTTTTTAATACCGTCATCATTATTAATTACTACCAATTGGTATTTTGTTTGTTTTTTTTATATATATAAAAAATATATTCTGAATACCTTTAATCGGTAGCAGTGGCAGGTGGGCAGGCTCGACGAAATTTTCTATATAAACCACAGATATTAAAAAAAGTCGGATATATTCTCGCTAATAAAAAACTGTGTCACTCGAGTCGGCCACCACGCTGTACGCACAAGCCGGCACGCACACATTCACACATTAGTTGAGCGCGAGTAATCGACTCTGTGTAAACGGCGACAGAGTCTAATTTCCCGCGGATTAGCCAACTAAGGTGTGCGTGAGAGGTGGCCGACTCCATAGACACAGTTTTTTGCTAGCAAGAATATGTCCTCCGTAGTCTGTGATATAAACATTATATTCTGTACATATTTGTTACAAATATGCTAATAGATAGCCTTCCGAGTTTTGAAAATCCGTTCCTTAGTGGTTGCATACGTTATTGGAACCTGTGTGCAAAATTTCAAAAGTTTGTGAACCCTTCGCTTTTATTGCCCTTCGATAAACTAAAAAAGTTAAACAGAGGTATATGACAAAACCGGCTGTTAAACAAAACTATCTCGCATTGAAGTAGTAGGTATCCTTTCTACATACGTCCGTCCGGTATAAACAGTTGATCAACCCAAGAAAGAAATACCCCCACGTGGGTACTCGCACTAGCTAGAAGGTAACAAAATACTTGGAGAGATCTCAGCTATCTGTAACCTGCACTTGTAGCGGTACCAGGAAAGCGGAAGCGTTTCTACGTGACTTCGTACCTACTTCAAGCCTAACGCAAAGAAAGAGTAACTCTTTCAGCCACACTATTATACCGGGGCGCGGGGGGAGATTTTGAGATGGCATATTTTCAAAACCTATGTTGGGTTAATCATGCTGAACAACTTTCACTATGGGACCAAAACAAATTCTCAAATAATAATTTTTACTTTTCATTAAGATCGAGCAAGGTTGACCTTTTGTTAGATTTTTTCTGTTTTGGTCCCATATTAAAAGTTGTTCAGCATGTCTAAACCATCATAGGTTTTGAATATATGCCATCTCGAAATCTCCACCCGGTATAATACCGCGATCAATGTATTGTAAAGTTGAATAGATACCCTTATTGATTTTTTTTCGAAATATTCCGTGATGAAAACCCTACTGGCATCAAAATATTGTGTACTCTGAAGAGCCCGTCAATTGCCTGCTCAAACTAAGATCAATTATCGATTGCGTGATGATTGTTGTTTACATAATTTATAATCCATTTATTTGCATCAGATTGGGACGCGCGCGAGCCAGACGACAGCTAGCAAACATGAGATTAAAAAAAATTGCGGCATATTTTTTTACACACAAAGCAAATACCTATTTATATTTATACAATAATTATAACCATCATCAAACTAAACTAAATATAAATAAAAATAGCTGTACGATTTATATAGAAAGACGTTAAAACGTTCTTGAACTTTAACATTAGCAACATTTCTAAGTAAATTAGCATATTCTGAGACTTACATAACATAACTGTGCCAATCATCGAGAAAAGCTATATTTATAACACTAACAGCGTCATCGTTATCGTTAGCCTACAGAGTCTTCCACTGCTGCGGGCACAGATATACATCTAAATAGATGACGCAAGTGTATGTACTTCGCGTGTCAAAATCTGTGCAAAAATGGGGCACAATTTTCTTCTTTTGAAACTGTTTCATGCGGACAGGGAACTCGCATAAGGCTGCATGTCCACCAGAGATGTGTAGCGAGGGATATGTTTAGCTGACAAATAGGATAGCTTTATTTTCACGTTAAAAATCTAATGCCAGCCTAACTAAATCAATCTTGTGACAGGTACAAAAAAAGGTTGGTTGGTTTTCATACGGATGGAGTGACTTGCGTTATCTATTTAGATTTATGTCTGTGGCTGCGGGGCTACTGAACTTCATTAAACTGGTCTTCATTGTAATTTAATTATCTGGAGTTGTATAACATTTAGACAAGCCGGTCACCGGATGAGTCAATGGAGTCTCGGCGAACATCTTAGTCTGAACATAGGAGTAGGCTGAAAAACAGCTTGCACAATGTAAATGTCGCGCTGAGCGTACCCTGCTCAGCGCGACATTTACATTGTGCAATGTCATAATTTATATTGCCATATTTTATACTGGGTGTTGTTTTGGTCGGTGACAAGCGACCCAGGAGCGGTAGTACAAAATATATATTCCCCAAAAATGGACTTAATTCCATTAAATACTGTAAATATTTTGAGAAATACCTTATTCAATTTGAAATAAAATTACTGCAAAGTATGGTTACTAGGCACGTGCACAGACTAGAGCTAGGCGCAAGCCGCCATCGCCCCACCCCTTTACTCCCTCGTACTCCCGTTGAGTATTATGTCTACACTTTAGCTTATTACATGATTTTCAAAATTTTAATTTTTTTATTTTTATTGTTAAAAAAAAATAAAGTATTTTTTTTATATTTTTTTTAGCACCAGTATCATTTGTATTATCGACCCTGAGTCGCTCGTCGCTGACCAAAACAACGACCTGTATATTATATTGTAACTTATCTTGTGACAATAAATCAATTTTTCTTTCTTCTTCTTCTACGTGTTCCATAAAATAGAATTGTAGAAAAAAGAAAGGTACATTATCATTGATTTACGCGGTCTGCCTCCAGCAGGGATTGCTGGAGACAGGCTATTCCGATAGTTGCCATTTCCTGTCCTCATTCCACAATACCCTCCTACTTTTCGCAGGCCTTCGTAATTCATTCTTCATTTTTTCCGCCGTTTGATTACCTTTGTGAACTTCTAGAAGAGTTCATGTCAGGTTGTCGATTGAAGTTGATTTAACAAAAGAAAACGCTCTTATTGAACAGGAACGCAATAGGCCACTTTTATAGGCAGTTCAGTCTTTACTTTCACAAGCGTATTTCAACAATATGATGTTACGCTTTCGGCCTCATTGCAATTTTAATTTTTGGTTCGAATACTATCATCAAATCACCATAGCCTCGCAAACTACTGTGACCGCAATATGTTTCGCAAACTAAACGTTACGGAGTCTGCACACGAGGTAAGCGGTGCTGATTATATGGCTTTGGTGTGGTGTCCGTGTTGGTGGAAACAGCCTTGTACCTTATGAGTGATTGCTATGTACGAGAAATTAAAATCTACTGATAGATAAAGTCGAAGAATCGTTGAGGGAAAGGGCCATGGCGCCGACTCCGTGGTTGCTCGGCTCCAGCACCTATGAAGGCCAAATAGTGGGTGCAGAGCCAGAGCACCTAAGACCACAGACATTCCCACTGGCTCGCGGTTAAAACATGACAATTGTTTTTATTTGTTATAAATCTCCACGCAGACCTTAGACGAGCCAGCGAATCGGTTTAAATAATATCTCTACAACCTCACGCACTCGTGGGGCCAGACGTACTAATTCCTAAAATATGACTTGAGCGTTTGGCATTGAATTATTACACAGCGTTTGGATTTTCTAAATATATTTTTTTACCTATCTTTCATTTTTTTACATTTATAAAATGCACCACCTTTTTGTCCTACTGCTTGGCACATGGGCACGAGGTTGTCTAAAAGCCGGCGCCCCTGGAAAGGGCAACATTAGTGAAGCAGCGACTAGAACCAGATGTTGATGATATCGATGTAGGTAATCACAGGAAAGACCTGGATGCGATCGATCGGTACAGTACAAAAGCAAATGGCCTAAGAGGGGTTATAACAATAATTAGGTACCTACTAGAGACTACTGCGTTCTGCACGGGAATTACGAAACTAAAAGGAAAATACAGTCATAATTACAACTAAAATTAGGTACCTAGTAACTGTTTTGCTATGATAGTCATAAAAAACAGCTTAATAAAATAAGGAACCCAGGCAAACAAGGTGATTTAAATTAACATTAATCAATGAATAGCATTAAAACTATTTTCAAAAACGAATGAACTGGAAAAAATGCTGCTTTAGAATAGCTAGTTTTATTATTTGTCACTGTACGTAGCACGTACCTACCTAATGTATTGCCCCTATGTTTTGTTTGAACTGCTTTATCGTACGTAATAAAACCTAAAGGTGCGTCTACGCTACAAGAATACTAGCACCAGCCGATCAAACGTGGAGCACAAATTCGCGTAGCGTTAGAGAACTTACGATCCTCGAACGAGGCGTTCGTCTCGCGCTGCCTGCGCTCCGTCACTTGACAGTTATTGACGTATACAGGGATTCGCATCGCGCTCATGTTGTAGGCTCGTTGTACGTCCACAATTGACATCGCGAGTAATGAACGAAAAGCGGCCCGGCTTGTGCTCGAATCGTGTAGTATAGACGCACCTTTAGCCCGTTTTCACACGAGACGATAACGACACCGTAAAAATGTCGTGATGATTTAGCGGACCGTACATTTCTATGAACCGTTTTCACACACAACGACACCGCACTGCATATAAAATAAATCGTCACGACATTTTTACGGTGTCGTTATCGTCTCGTGTGTAAACGGCCTTACAGTTGAATCTAATCAAAGCTTAAATCTTCTGCTAATAATAATCTCAACATTATGTAATATAATGGATTGGATTTTAAATATTTATAATTCTATGCAAACTGATCTTTGATATCAGATTACTGATAAAAAAAAAATATTTTAATAAACTAGTTGTGCCCCGGGGTTCGCTCACATTAAATATGGATTAGAGGGTACTAGCCCGCACCTGAGTAATTTTTTTTTACATTTAGCCCGAACGCCAAAAGCTCGGATACAATTTTATGTACCACTACGACAATTTACTACAATTTTATGTTGCTACTACAGGAACTATTGTAGATACTACAGAAAAGTACAGTGAATATATTTTTCACCTTATGTCCATATGACGGTACTACTTATCAAAAAAAGGGTATATACAGTAAAAAAAGATGTGCAATATATATATATTGCACCGTTTTTAATATCTTAATGCATATTATTACGCACTAGTGCTTTTTAATAACGTCTCGACTAAACCATTATCTCCATCATGTATTTGTGAAAGAATCCTGACAAACTATCATTATCAGCACATCACCATCTACATTATGATACATGTGTGCAAAGTTGGTTATTAACACTCCATAAGAGGACTCAAGTCGCCATACTTTTCATACAAAACCTCTGTACTTATTATGACGTTGTTAAACATTTTTCGTTAGATGTTTTGAACAAATAAGTATCTTGTGCACTATATCTAGCCGTGTATCTAGGCGTAATTTAAAAAAAGTGTGAAACAAATTCAGTGAAAGCCTCCGAAAAAAAGCGTTTTTGCCTGTACTTTGGCCATATCTAATGTACCTATAAATTGTAAAAGTAAAGAAAACGTTAAGATACCAGGCTTGCAAATGTATTGGAGATTCTAAATAACTAACTTTTTTTTCACAAACTTGTAAGATTTTTTCACAGGAAGTATACTCTTGGAACAAGTTTTATGAATGCGAAATCATAAATGACGACCTAGCGAAGCGGGCGCGAGTGATCAGCGGAATTTACCGACTGATAATCGACGGCTCTGATGCTGTCTCTCTTTTTTCGCAGTCAAACATTACGTTGGATGAAACAACAAGCTTTTAGACTATGCTTGCGTCGAAGTTGCACCAGCCACAGAGGGCCGCCACGCGAACGCGATAAGTGAGCCAAGAGTGTAATAAAACAAACAATGCACACGCGTGTCATACGATGTTTTTCAACACACTTGCGAGGAAAAAAACAGACTTGTATTTTGCAATAAATGGCACTTTACGAGCGAGTGTGTTGAAATAATAAATTATTGATGAGTTAGGTATCCGACATTGTCGACAATAACATCGTCGGTCAGTGACCAATCTTAAGAGGTAAGTAAGTACTGAAACTCAAAATTGAAAAATAAATTAACTTTTTAACAACAAAAATAAACAAAGTACGCTAAAAAGTATGAAATAACTTAACTCTTATCTGACACTATTTTGCAGTCAGCGAAATATTTTCTATAGAACACGTCTGCTGTTTCGCTGACTTCAAAACAGCCTAGTGTCAGATAAGAGTTATCCCACCAAAAACTTTTTATGTAAAATGTTGCCGCCAAGACATATGGCTCGTACTGTCAAAAAGTTATCAGATCTCATCTAGGGCCAAGCTTATAACTCTACATGCACTTACTCTACAAGTACAAGCCCTAACTTCACAAACTCTACACCTTAGTCAAAATATGTGGCTTGGCCGTTTCGCTACCGTCACATTAGAGTAAGGTGAAAAATGTATTCACTGTTCATTAGTTTTTTTGTTATTCAATAGTTCTTGTAGTATTGAAACGGCCAAGCCACATATTATACAGATATCCATTGGTTATTTCATACTTTTTAGTGTACTGTGAAGGCGGTTTAATTATTTTGTCAAAAGTTATTTTTTTACGTTTTGGATTGGGCTCTCAAGCGAGTCATTCGGAAATGC
This sequence comes from Polyploca ridens, assembly GCA_951394255.1. Lineage (NCBI taxonomy): Eukaryota > Metazoa > Arthropoda > Insecta > Lepidoptera > Drepanidae > Polyploca > Polyploca ridens. Next base: position 6,351,255 of record OX596246.1, on the reverse strand, counting down.
GTTTACTTGTATCGTTTTATCCCAATTTTATATTTTTTTGATAATGTAGGTAATTATCAAAAATCTGAGGGTTAATATAATAATTCCGCGGTATCGAGGATACTAAAATAACAGAGACAACAAAAGCCATCAAATACGAAACATGTTACTTACCTCAGAAAGGAAGTGATAAGTGCTGAACCTGTTCTATTTCGTTAGTCGATATAGATTTTTTTTTATCAATTTAAAAGTAGAATAATAAACTATGCAAACAGTTTTTTTTATATGAAATAATTTAGCAGTTTATCGGCATGACTATTATATACGAGGATGTGAAATAATGCTAATGTTAGTTACTGTCATAAACGCAGTCCATGAACTTGGTACTTACCTCATTCTGAATGGTACCTAGTCTGAATTGCAAAATAGATGACATTTGATTCGGTAAACTAACCGATCGGTTCCGTCCAATCGGAATCGGGATCACAAACGAGCTGCTCTAAATTAACCCCGATTATATCATTGCTCATACCTATACAAGCTATTTTATATAGCTATTATATTATTATTTCTTTCTTTTTCTTTCTAGGGAACTTGACGGGCCAGTTGGTGTGGCCTATCACGCCGCAGAAACGAACCCACGACCTGTCTGCATGTCCTGAGTCTGGCTGTAATTACGGGGCGTCTATTAATAACGTGAGGTTTTCATGGGGGGAGGTGGTCGAGCAGAATCTCATCTGATCTCACGTGGGTGTGAGGGGTCTCGGCAAATATCACCAATTTTTTTCCCGCAAGAAATAGATTAAAACGGTATAAAATTCTAATTTTAGTAGCGATCCAAATTAACGTATTTACACTTAAAATATGCATATTGAAAAATCTCAATCAGGTAGCTGTGTTTGAAAAATATCCCAAAATATTATAAAAAACCAGACAAGTGCGAGTCGGACTCGCACTCCGAGGATTCCGTATAAACGTATGATGCTACTACAAATTTACGGTTTTCGGATGTTTCCCTTTTGTCCCCCCCTACCCCTATAGGTTTTGATTCCCTTGCGATCGTCAAAATATGCGGCATAAACCGCCGTATCTTTTTTTGTGTTGACTTGGAAGTTTGATTTTTCACTGCTCCAAGGGATTACGGATGTCAGTATTTGATATTATTTTCAGCTTGATACCTCCACGCGTTCCTGAGAAAAAAGGTCTTGACAGACCGACCTAATTGACCTTCTTGACCGGACAAAGTGATCCTATAAGGGATGTCTTTTTTTCTTTTGAGGTGCGGGCTAAAAAAAGACTAGAGAATAATAAGACAAAAATTCCAAATAAAAATAGTAGATAAGTTCGACATTCAATCGAACATACCTATGCGTATTATGAATAATTGCCCATGAGAGTTGGTTGCATCGCATGTCCATTTGTTATATAAACATTGTCATTGGCAAACCGTTATGGAGAACGTAATGAGGGTCTCATCACGGCTAATATCATTCAATTTGTTATTGTCTCAGGCTAATCCGGCCTTGAAGGCGAGTAGTAGTAGTATTAAACGGTAAATCGTTCCTTGTATATCCTTGTTATATCTCCTAGGTGAGGTTGGGTTTTATTTTCAATTAGTTTTCTTTCCGCGTTCCTCTCTCGAGAATTAATAGTCCAAGATCTTAGCCGCCAGACCTTCCTTATTTTCTGATGGACAATTTGGGTAGTGTTAGTACGTACTTCAAACGTACCTATTCATACAGCCAAAAATTAAAATGTCGCTGTAAGTATGAGCGCATAGGCATTATTCGTGCAAAAGCAGCTTCGCCAACAATTTCTGAAATTTTTGGCTCCTACGATTGGTGTATTGAAATCATAGAGTATAAGTAGAGCGACTGTACTAGAAGTACGGGCCGTATAAGCACGGGTACCGGCAAAGTGCTTGAGTTTGAACGAGTAAAATACAATGAATGCCAATTTCTCGTTTTTTATCGATACTTTTACTGAGAACAAATGACAAGGAATCCATACACATTTTGTCCATCAGAAAATAATGAAGGTCTGGGGTACACTGGGGGCCCTGGGATCTTGCTCTATAATGTTTACCCGGGATATTTTGTTAATCCTGATTATGATCAACCTGCGTACCAAATTACAACGATTGGTTTTACTGTTGAGGTGTAAAGAACAAACAAACAAACTTACGTAGTAGGAAGTAGGATATTCAAATCATATTTGTTTTTATAATTATAAGTACTAATCATTTATTTTATCAAAATAAAAAAAAAACTTGTCTCATATTTAACACCTTCTTCAGCCTTTTAATATTATGGTTTTTATTGATAAACTGTGTTCATATATTATCAATAACCAAAATTACACCTTAAAGTAACATAATTATAACTAAAACCAATTACGAACAAAAAAAATGGAAAAAATTATAATAAGAAAAAAAAATACGTTTTGTATATTTGTTTTTTATTCTTCATTTACCTTCTCCATTATAATTTTCTTAATGATTGGCATCAATATTCGTCATCATCTCAAAGGTCCTTGATAGCGATCGTTGGTAACCAACCAATCTTCTCCACACAAAGACTGTAGCGTCTCTATAATTATGTGTAAGTATTTTATTATTTCTAGGTATCTTTTGTTGTTTTTTTGTAGCGAAGTTTTTTAACGCACGTCCAGACTTTGGGATGGGGACCTAAATGAGGAGTGTTGGATCGCCACATAATAAGATATACGCTTTTGTCGGAAAATTTGAAAAAAAAGAAAGTCTATTCAGAGTATTTAATTTTATTACCGCTGAAGGCGGTCTCTGGCTGAAGGCCGATTTCTGAACCGGTGGAACCGTCAGTAGCAATTGGGCTTAAACTGAATAAAAACGGCTTTGACTTTGAATTGGCATTACCTACTAAACTAGTTAATATAAAAAAAAACTATTTCTTGAAATGTCCTTCAAGTCTTCCTTACATCGTCTTTTTTTTCTATCAAGCTATATTCATTATTAATTAGTATTTTACTGGTTTATTTTAACTTTTTTTTTAAATCCGCTCTACCAAAGAGTAGGTATGAATTGTAAATCATTCAATTATCTTTATTGTAATGTGAATAATAAGCTTATATAGACATATCATAAATACCTGCGTACCACCAGCGGATCGATATATGACACAAGATAACATAACATGACTATTTTTTTATGTTTTTTTAAGGCCTTAGATGGCTCTACGTGGCTCTACCTACAACCTTGCGCAGTCAAATTGGCGAGCGCATGGCTTTCAAGATTTCGCAAGATTTAGGTGGTTTTATTATGGCCCTAAAATTCGTAAATATACACGAGCAAGTAAATAAGAACAAAATAAAGAAATATATTATGAATTATTAATTTAGATACTTTCCAATCACTATGAATGTATAACAAGAATTCATTTCACGAAAGTAAAAAGGTGCGCCTACGTGTAAATACAATATATCCTTTCTCATACCAATCAATTAATAAAATTCTCTTACTTTCAATGTCAACCCCTTCGGGGTTGTAAAAATACTCTGTCTGTCTGTTTGTTAGTTCCGGTGATATCGTAATTATTGAGTCGTATTTTGCTTTTAGATAGTGTACTAGATAGCCCTCGTGGTTTCTTGTGTTGTGCACGTTGTTTATCTGTTTAGATAAAAACTATCTAAAAATTATGACGCTCTACCTCCACACTGACAATTTTGATAAAGTTATAATTATTTATCAGATTAATGTCGATTAACGATAAATTAGGAATAATAACAATAAATAATTAGCAAAATATAATAGTACATTATGATACATATATGTGTGCAAAGTTGGTTATTAACAGTCGAGGCAGTATTAAGTCGAGAGTGTAATAAATCAATGCACGCACACGCGTGTCATACGACGTTTTTCAACACACTTGCGAGGAAAAAAAAACAGACTTGTATTTTGCAATAAATGTCACTTTACGAGCGAGTGGGTTGAACAATATATTATTTAGATTCTCATTAGAATTTATTTTATATATTTTTTTCTGGCTCCTGAAACACATTTTTACTAGTTCGGGAGCCTATGGATTCAAAAATAAGCTGTAGGTAATGTTGTATGCCAATAAATTAATAATTATTATTATTTTATTTTGTATATTACAGATCAAGTCAGTCTGTTGTGTTCAATGAAAATGATCATTGGTGCATAAGATATTTTAAGACCCCTAAAAAAACATGTAATCCCATGTAAAACTCAAACTCATTGTCGTATTTTATAGACAATAGACAAAGCTTTATTTAGCACACACACATCACAAACATTGAAACAGAATGCAGAATAAAAAACGACAAAAAAAAAACAAAAGCTTATAAATAACAAAAGAACAAAAGAAACCAATAACACAATGCTTATATATAATATGCCATATATTGGCCCTGATTCTGTTGTTCACAACTAAACTAATTTTAATCTCACTATGTCTCTTTCTAACAAAGGACATAAGAAAAGGATATAAGAAATTTAGTCCTGTCAAATTAGTCCGATGCTTGTTTTCAATATAAATTTAGTCGCCATCTATCGTGGTTACGCCTAAATACACGCAAAATAAGACGGCAAAGATTAATTTTACAACTTAAAATATGTTCTATCCTTTTTCAATAATGTTCGTAAGAAAGAGATGAGATGTGACTAAAATTAGTTTAGTGCGATTTACAACAGAATCGGCACCAATATGTCATTAATATTTGTGGTGTTATGTCAAAAAGGACTCTAACTCAGCATAACCCTGTGGCAAGAACCTACCATCAGCACTGATTTTCAGTGGAGCCCCCTGAAAAGTCGAGATGCACTCGCGGGGTGCTCCAGACATAAATAAATAAATATGAGGTGAGGTGTAACTGAACCCACGACCTTCGCAACTGGGCGTTCGACGTCACTACCACCGAGTTGCATGATGCATGACTTATACAAAATGGGAAGTAAAAATAATTACTTGAGCGGTAAATACCCCGTGGGGTATTCAAAAGGGGTACTTATAACAGAGAGCTATGGGAAAGGAAAACTCTCCGAAGGGACCCCGACCATATACCCAAGGCAATGGACTGGAATCCGCAGGGGAAACGAAAGCGTGGCCGTCCCAAACAAACCTGGCGACGGACTGTGCTTGACGAAGCGAAGAAGATCGGGTAGTCTTGGCACTCCAAGACTACCCGATCTCTCTTCTTTGATTTCTTGATGATCAAGCGCGAAGCTCAAGACCGATCGGGATGGAGAGTTTCTGTGGACGCCCTCTGCCCCGTCTAGGGGACACAGGGTCATAAGTCAGGTATGGGAAAGGACTATCATGACTCCTAAGTTCGCCAGCCAAGTCGCACATTATAAGGGATCCGAAGTGATCCAATAGGGTCTCAACATTTAGACATCCATTTTCTAGCACGGAAGCAAGTTCTCCACGCTTTCTTTTGGTCGCTGTGCCGCCAGCGGAAGACGCAAATTGCAGTGTCATTTGGTAGGTACTACACAACACCGCTGGTCTCTGCACAGTGCAGCACAGCGCCTCCTCATGAAGCTCAACATGATCTTCGTGCGGCTAGTAAGCCACTTGTTGCATTATATGCTACCATAACTCCACTGAGTTATCACCTTCAACGTAAAGTGCTTTAATTGTCACCTAAGCCCCCGGTACATTGCTCTTTGGTCACTGTTCGAATGTTCGTACCTTTTGCAGATTTGCCTTTTGTTAGTATATTTACCATGAGTGGGACGTTGACCACGTGACCCTTACATTATGCATATTGTACTAAACTTATAGGTGCCTACTTATATTGACAAAACTTTCATTAAACATTGCTTCCATTATTTAATCTGCCAATGCAAAGTATGGATGTACCTAACTGGTTTGCTTACCTACCATAATAATTCGGTACTTACATTTTTTTTTATTTTTTACAAAAATTGTATTTTTATTTATGGTCATTCAAAGAGCATATCTTTATTCATATTCTTATCACGTTCGAGTTATGAGGTCTATAAATAAAGTATTTGCACAGATTTTATTATTATCTCTGTAAATGATTGATTTTAGGCATAAATTACAGTATACATAGGAGCTATTACAATAAATTACTTTACTTAATATTCAAAACACGTTTAAATAGGAAATATTATTATGATGAACAATAAATTGTCCGCATGATTGAAAACTATTGCCGCAACCATCCGCATGTATCAGTGAGTGTAACTAGGTATGTTAGGTATAATTGACAACGATTACAATAGAATAGAATAGAATAGAATAGCTTCATTTCGTTATTTTATATTATTTAACCATTGAAATTAATATATAATTGCTGCATGGGAAATGCAGACGCTTGAACCTTTTTTACTCAGCGATATTACTTAATTATTATAAAAATTAAAAACCCAAACCCTCCTAAAAATAAAACAAAACAAATATAAAACTCACCATTTCAATCCAATAACTTTGCAACAACTTTACCGTATTCTAAAAATATTTCGAACACGTTCCAAATTTAAAAATATTTGGAATTTACATATAAACTTTTTCGACACTCTGCGGCGAGCACGCGAATCGAAAACACACTGGCAGCGGCCTCGCGTGGCTGAGACTCTGTGCACTCTGTGAGCGTCGATTAGCGGAAATGGTGCCGTTGCCGGTGGGGTGCCTGCTGGTGATTGTACGACTAGTACTTACACGATATTGTCACCGTGGGAGATAGAAACAACACAGGAACGCCTCTCTCCATTGACAGCAAAGTGTACCGAGACGCCAAGAAAAACACAATCAGCCTCCGTCGCCCCGTTCGCTAGAAAGTCTCATCATAATTATGTGCAAAAGATTACTGATGGATGACTGCTTGATGACTATCTCACATCAATATCATAACTGCTGTTATAAATAATCCACAACATAAAGTAAGCGCCTAATGGTTGGTTTTATCTATTCTCAATCCCCATAGAAGAAACTCCAATTAGGTACTCATAGCTCCCAGATTCATTACGACTACCAGTTCGTAAATTTTCAAATAACTTACCTACCTACATATCAGAGAATGATAGATAAAACTAAAAACAATATATGATGTACATTACCATGCAACCTTCCACCGAAAATTGGTTTGAACGAGATCTAGTAAGTAGTTTTTTTTTAATCTAACTAATATTATAAAGAGGAAAGATTTGATTGTTTGTTTGTTTGCATTGAATAGGCTCCGAATGTACTGAACCGATTTGAAAAATTCTTTCACTGTTGGGAAGCTACACTATCCCCGGGTGACATAGACTACTTTTTATGACGGGAACGCGGGTAAAACCGCGCGAGACAGCTAGTACGTTATAAATCGTAAACCGCAATTTACCTTTCATTCAATATTTTTGGCGTTTTTTTTCATAGCAAAGTTGAGTTAGTTAATATTACACGGAACCCTCCGTATGCGAGTACGACGTGCACTGGGCCGGTTTTTTTAGTATGTCCCGCTTTCGGCGATAGAATCCCGCTTTTTTTACTCAAGAGGCTTCATAATCCCGCTTTGCCCGAAAATAACCTGGTAACGTTCGCGCTGCTACATATACAATGTATGCAGGCCGAAAATTTTCACTGTCTTTAAAATAAATTTTCCATCAACTGACAAGTAACCAAGCAAGTAACATAAAAGTTCAAAAGATATAAATAAAAATTTATTGAGGTTCGACCACAGATTCTGACGTCAGTAAGGGGCTTAGTTCCAGGTATGTCATTTAGTATGCAATATGTATCCTGCATCGACATAATAATAATACCTGTATTGACGTAGGTAGATGCTTTGATCAAGATTCTTCGTGAGATTTTAACCAGCCTGTCTCATTTAAGTTCATAATTTTTAGGGTGCTGTACCTAAAGGATGCCAACGAGACGCTGTTACTAAGACTCCGCTGTCCGTCCATCCGTCCGTCTGTCTGTCTTCTCTCAAGAACTGTAATAGGTAGACACGTTTTCACAGAATGTGTATTTCTGTTGCCGCTATAACAACAAAAATAATAATAAAAATAATAAAATAAAAATAATGCAAGATACGCCTTTTTGGAACTCTTCTTGTGCGAGTCCGACTCGCACTTGCCCGGCTTGGCACTTTTATTATTGTTTAACGATAGTAGGCAGCCTAGATACCTACCGTTATGGTTAACGGTTACTTGCATAGGATAAGTATTATGTGTGCCAAGTTTGTTTTATCGAAATCCATTCAGCTAATTACACATTGATTCTTTAACACAGCCATACTCAAAATGTGCTACGCGGAGCTCTAGGGCTCCGAAAAACTCTGGGCCATCGGCTGGCTGACGACGCCCTTACCTACCAGTTGCCTACAAGTACCTACCAGTGGGTTTCGAGAGCAGCACTTGAAGGCCAGTTTCAGTTTCGTAAATTCTAGGGTTTGTGAGCTTACCACCATTTGGTCTTACCACGTCTTACCGTCTTGCTAGGCATATTTTTATCGAGTTATCCGTGATAGCTTCTCTTTTCCAATTAAGATAGGTATTTTGTTTACTTTATCGATTATACTTACCTAATACCAAAGTCAAGAGCTATTAATTTAAAAACAACTCATATTACGCCAATGTTATCAAAACTAATTACCTAAGTATGTGGTCTGATACAAATTAATCTTGTCACTGAGCCACTTGATCCTCATAGGTAGGTAGCTGCATATCATTACGATAATATATATAAAATTAAGCCGGCCAAGTGCGAGTCTGAGTCTGACTCGATCACCGATAGTTTCGACCTGCCTTGGACGTATTTTTATTGGTTTGGGCCATAACTGTTTTAAAATAAACCAACGCGCGAGTGATACCCCTGGTGTTGCAAGTGTCCATAGGCTACGGTAACCGCTTACCATCAGGCGGGCCGTATGCTTGTTTGCCAGTGGTATAAAAAAAAACAAACCGATTAACAAAGTCTGTCTCGAACAGGTTTCTAAACGAATTTTGATTATTTCGGATAAACTGTGCTACTTAGAAATTTCGTTCTATTTTTCCTGTAATGTTTACATCAATGTCTATCAACTGTAATTATTTCAGTTCTTTTGCTTTGCAAACTTCGGAGTATAATATACTTTTGAAATTTTTCATCGTAACTAAAAAACTACGCAACATAAAAGAAAAAAAAAACTTGTTATGGAATGTATAAATGAAGTCCATTCATATGATACCCCATTTGAATATGTAGCCTACATGTAGTCGGACTTTGAAACGGTCCCCCATTCCAACCCCTTTTTCAAAGAAACTAAAAATATTTTCTTTTAGTTTTTCATTTGCAATGAGATTGGGTAAGCAATATTTAAAACTATTTCAAATCAATAGCATTAGGTACTGGTTGCTGTGACAGACAGACAGACGGAATGGCACCATAAGGGTTCTACTTTTACCGTTTTGGTTCGGAACCCTAATATCAATCCTCAATCGCAAAATCAAGATAGATAAATTATAGAAACTGGCAGTAAGTGTTGATATATATACTAGCAAGACTGTAAGCAATTCGTTTTCGTTGGATTTAACGGAAATACCATGGGTTAGACTTTATAATAAATAAGGTCAAGTATAGTTAAACCTAGGATTAAAATATATCCGTCACTTTCTAATGTCATGTAAACAAAAAGGGATGAGGCTATCTTAATACCTGGTTATTACAAGACTGACTTACACCTTATTTATTAATATGGGGGAAGAGCCTAAGAGTACATTATATACTAATTTGAGAAGTATGAGCCCAGCATAACCTGATAGCCCAGGGCGGTCGGGTACAGTTTGAACAAGCCCTCGCCCCACTAACATGCCTCGCTCGATAGATATGAAGAACTATTTCAGTTTGGTAATAAGACCCAGTAAAAACTCCTCTAACCGACTTTTGTTTCTCCAAGCATTCGTTTGCGCTCGTTGTCAAGAAAATTACAACTGATTACCCTCTACCTACCTACCTACTCTTGGGTTTATGAAATGAAATATATTTATTTGCCTGATATTACACACATCAACAGAATCTAGGGATATTTTATATTTCATCAAATATCTAAAAATCTATGAAGAATTTTATGATATAGTAAATGGAAGAATAACAGGTTATTTTAAGGTCTTTAATAAAAAATAAAAAACATCCATAAAAAATTGTAACAAAAATAAACTTCATTTCTTCTTATAAAACTATTAATTTTAATTATAATGGAAAAAAATATAAAATCGAATTATTAATAATCAGTGTTGCCACCTCTTACATTATTTACCCTATATGTTAATTATAATTACACATTGACATCGATTGTTCATACTTAACAATTAAATTGTCAATATCTTGCTGTGGTATGAGGTCCCATGTTCTTTGCAAGTGTTCGTAAAGTTGTTCTTCCGTGGTCAGATTTGGCGGGAAATCTCTCAAAGCTTTTCGTTGTAACATTTCCCAGGCATGCTCGGTCGGGCGACTGTGCAGGCCAATCCAAAACTTGAATATCGCGGTCTCGGAGAGCGGCTGACACCAGCCGCGCCGTATGGGAAGGAGCATTATCGTGCATGAGTACATATTCCTGGCTCATTTGTATTCTGTGTGGGACAATAACAGGCTCTACTACCTCCTCGTGGTATTTTTGTGCAGTCATGCTGCCTTGAATCTAAACGAATTCCTAACCACACCATGATTGTCCCGCCTTGGTATGAGTGAACCTCCTGAGGGTGCCGTAGCCGGCTAACTCTCCCTGGTGTTCTCCAAACGCTCGTTCGACGTGAATCCGGATGAAACCCAAACCGGAACTCATCGGTGAACAGCACCAAAGACCATTGTTCGTCACTCCATGCTAAATGCTCCCGAGCCCACGAAAGCCGCCGACCGCGATTGCCACGTCGCAATGCTGGAACCACGATACAGAAAAAACACAATTGTTTTTTTTTCCGTGGCTGGAACTCGTAGCGATCTTCGAGAATGAAGACCAACATCATGCAACCTCCTTCGCACGATTTGGTCGCTTACCAACAGCTGGTGGTCCTCTTGTAACCTTTGTACTAGTTGCATCGCTGTGATATTGGGTTGTCTTCTGGCGGTCATTTGGAGAAATCGATCCTGTCGCTCCGTAGTAACACGATATCTACCCGTGTGCCGGTCAGCTACCTACATCCCCAGTACTGCGATAACGTGACCACAACCTTGATATCACGTTTTGGCTTGTATTTAGGGCCACAGCAACGACGCGTTGAATAGCACCATTTTCTGCCCACGGCTCGTAACATTTCATCTCGACTCAAATGACGACGTGACATGACTCTTAAAGCTCACACGGCAGGTTAAATAAAAAAAGAAAAACAATCTAATCGCTTTTCATTAATTAATAAAACAATTTTAATTTTCCTTAACGTAACGAATTACAAAAATCTGGGGGCACGGAAGTGCCCACCTCCAAGACAGCCAAGCGAAGCGAAAGGGCACTACCTACCTTTTCTCGAAGCGCTTCGTCGTTTTTTGAAACCTCATGACTTGGGTTTGGATTATACCAGATAAACAAAATTCTCAGGATATGATGTCAATAGTGAACTTATTAAACATAAGTTTCATTAATATAGCTTTAGATTTACTTTAGATTTTATTGATATTTAAAAAACGCTGATTTCGTCACTGACTCACTGATGATCATCAAAACTCATAGGGTACTTCCTGAAGTCCTAGAAAGCTGAAAGGTATGTAAGCTTGTATTAGTACACAACACAAACAACAAAAAAATTATAAAACTAAGAAATTTCAAAAAAAAAAAAACATAAACAACTTACAAAAAGAAGTGAAATCCCACCAAAAACATTCTTATGTAAAATGATGCCAAGACATATGGCTCGCACTGTCAAAAAGTTATCAGATCTCATGTGGAGCCAAGCTTATAACTCTATATGCACTTACTCTACAAGCCGTTTCGCTACCGTCACATGGGAGTAAGGTGAAAATGTATTCACTGTTCATTACTTTTTTGTTATTCAATAGATCTTGTAGTAGTGAAACGGCCAAGCCACATATTTTGATTACGGTGTGTAGAGTTTGTGAAGTTAGGGCTTGTAGAGTAAGTGCATATAAAGTTATAAGCTCCACATGAGATCTGATAACTTTTTGATCTTATATATAAGATTCTTGCGAAGTACTAATAATTTTGCCGCCGTCTTTTGTTTTTCTTTTGTTTTATTTTATTAACATTTTCAAATTTTGAAATAAAATAAAAGAGATTTCAATCTGTATATAAACTTTTTATAGATATGGTAAAATTGTTCTTAAAATTAAATATAAATGTGCAAAATATTTCGCCAGACATTCGGCATGCAAATTTATTAAAAATACAATAAATAATTATATTGAATTTATCATCAGTCAACGAGCTAGAAAAAAAAAGTAACAAACACAGTACAAAGGATGACTGAATTGATATTCTTCTTCTATGCTAAAAAAAATACCTTTATAGTCTGGCATACGAAAGTAGAACCCGAAAAAGCGCGGCAAATTAAAAAAGACTAGATGTGGTATCACTAAGTATAGTAGGAATAAATTGTTTTGTTACTTTACAAAAAAATTATATAAATATTAATTTGTATTTGATTTTCCTAAGTAATATTTGCATGTAAATTAGTTAAAATTTTACATAAATTCACTATATTCTATTTTTATATAGAATGCTCTTAAATAAATAATTAAATATCCTGGGATATTCCTCACAAACGGTTATCTGATCCCAAACTAAGCGTACTATACAGGATGTTTTTTGGTCAGCGACAAGCGACCCAGGAGCGGTAGTACAAAAAATAAATTTTCCAAAAATGGACATAATTCCATTAAATACTGTAAATGCGTTGAGAAATACCTTATTCAATTTGAAATAAAATTACCGCAAAGTATGGTCACTAGCCACGTGCACTGACTAGAGCTAGGCGCAAGCCGCCATTTACTCCCTCGCACTCCCGTTGAGTATGACGTCTACGTTTTAGCTTATTACATGATTTTCAAAATAATATTATTTTTATATTTATTATTATAAAAAAATAAAGTATTTTTTTTTATTTTTTTTTAGCACCAGTATCAGTTGTATTATCGACCCTTATTCGCTCGTCGCTGACCAAAACAACAACCTGTATATATCGGTATTCAAAATCAGAAATTGTGTAAATTTGTTTTTTTTTTTAAGTTTATATTTTTTTTTACCTTCGTAGAACAATATGGATAGATGTTTCAGTGATTAGCGACTGTAGAAGTTGATTTAGCATATTGTAGAACATTGGTGATCGAAAGAATGAGAAGGTGGTCACTATAACACTGATTTAGCTATAAAGCCTCATTTACCAAAACTGGTTCTGCAGGGCTATTTTAAAACGGTCGGATTCGATACCGGAAACGAATTCAAAAACTACCGAGGCGATTTTCCGCAATTGCTATTTTAATTTCCGAATTCGAATGTTTTTGATGTTTCTTTACGGAAATATCAATTCGATTCATCGAAAAGTTTTCGGAAATTAAAATAGCCATTGCTTAAATTCGCCTCGGAAATTTTTGAATCCGTTTCCGATATCGAATCCGACGTTTTAAAATAGCCCTGCTGGTAAACTATAGTTTTATGCCGGGTGACGAAAGTGACATTAATAGAATGTTGCCATGTAAAGAGTTTCAATTACAGCCAGGCTCAAGTTTCGTTTGCCAGACTTTAGCTCCTATAGCCTGCAAGACTGCAACTCATTCGATCAACAGATCGTGAGTAACCTGCGGTTACGTAGTAAATGCGTAGTAACTATTTAGTAATTGAGCCTAAATAGGTTTAGGCAAAATGTTCGTTAATCGAATGATTTCTACTTGATTAAAAGCAATAGCAGCAGTTATTTGTATACGTTGGAGATGGGCTAGCTAAAATATTCTATCGATTCGATATTTAACGTATCAATATTGACAAACGGTGTATAAAATAAAAATAGTTTTCTACGAAAACAGTTATGTTTATTGCATTGCACCACATATGTTGCAAGAAATAGGTCAATTCGCACCCTCCCCTGGAACAAAGATGACTTGCGTGTTTTTTTTTATTGCACTAAAAAATCAAGAAAAAATTAATACGTATTGTCAATTTTGTTCATCATTTTTATCTTCAAAATGAAGGAATTAAATATAATTATGTAAAATATTGCAACATTAAAATATTTATATTTCCATCATAAAACGAAGTTAATATATTTGCACTTAATTATTCACTAAAGCTCCATATGACTAATAGCATATTCATACATACATAAATTTTGAACGAAGACTTAAAAATATATTTTCGAATAACTGTAGTTGCACACTTGTTACACAAACGAGTAGCTCAAGGAAAACCTATGTAAACGACACTTACACATTGAATGCACTACTAAATCAGAATGCAAATACAGAGTTATCTGCAATAATATCGAACAGCGAGACTTCCTTAACATGTCAACAATGCAATATTTATAATTACTCCATCAACAGTTTCGAGGAATAATTACGCAACGCTCCTTTTTAGGTTTTTCTCAATACACATTGAGTACATTTAAAATATAAACACGTAGGCCCCTCACAGGTAGTTTTAGTTATCATTTGATGTATACTACATATTTTTAATAACATTGATAAATTTTTAGGACAGTTTTTTTACGCTCCTGAAAAGTTGTCACTTTTCACTTACAACATTCTTCCAGGAAGGGTGCGAATTGTTGTATTTTTTAAAGAAAAACCAGATGCCTTCTCGTGAATTTCCTTTACACGACACACCTCATTTATAAAATTCTATTTTTGTTACACTCTGAAGTCGGTAAACAAGCATACAGTCCACCTGATGGTAAGCGGTTCCCATAGCCATATGGACGCTTGCAAGACGAGGCATCAGGCGTTACCGACCCAACCCACCTCCCCAATGTGCTCTGACGACCTTACTCACGCACAGGAACACAACATTTACAAAGTATTTGGCTGCGGTATTCTGTAAGGTGGAGGTACTTCCCCAGTCGAGCTGCAAACCAATATTTATCTGAAACTGACAGAAGAAAATCTCTTGGGATTTATGTGCTGTGCCTTAAAGCCAATTTCGGTATATGGAAGCTCCCTCATTGTCGTATCACTAAATACGGATATTGGTTTGAGGTGAAACGAAATGTTTAATTAGTGTAATCGTTTGGTAATCGTAAAGTGACTATGTAGGTAGACGGGCTGTCAGCGTATAGCGATAGTTCGACATAATTACATATATATTTGGATTTTTATCGTATTAAGACGAAATTATGTATTAAATTTGCATGATATTGAAAAAAAAAATACACTTGAGTATAGTAATCATTTTACTGTTTCAGTTAAAAATAATACTGACGGATAAAATTTTATGTTTGCTAATTTCATTCACTACGGCTTTTACAGCCAATTACACAACAATTCACCATCACCTCAGAGTATATAAATACTACGTACAACCATCACTAAACAATATCTTTGAGAATATATAAATAACAAACAATTAGGGTTTCACAGCTCTCATCAACAAATATCTTTTGCCTCTAGAAACTTTTTTGGCCCCAACGATACTGAGGGCAATCAATAAAAACCTATACGCGAAATAGAGACAAAAAATATACTTAGTCTTGCTCACACATACACGTTTTGACATAAACGTATCTCGCTTTCGTAATTATTATTATATTAGTAGCCTGTCTAGCCTACCTAAGCCTACCTAGGCTACAATACTTAGTCTACGAGTGTAATGAATTAAATGAAACGCGCAATGCACGGTACCTAGCACTTTTATGATATTAAATACAGTCGGGGAAATCTCGACTACAAGCGTACAGTTGCAGACGTTGCAGTACAAGTGTATAATAGTATCATCTTTTTCATCTTGGTTAAAAATGAATGAAAAATTTACAAATGAGTCGACTATACTTACACGAATGATCTATAGTGATCATTCGCTCAGCGTTGCCAGAGTGACTTCACGATAGAATACGCACTGCACCTAAAAATAGTACGAAACTTAACTTTTGAGTACGCAGTGAATAAAAAATTATTTAAGTAATTTCTCAGATAAAGTAAGTTTATTAATTGCATTTTTTAAGTGCCGTTTGCACACCGAAACCGAAGAAACCACGAAATAACAAAAACAAACCAGCGAAACCACAAATAGTAACACAGAACGATGAATCATAGGATGAAACATGGAATACAAAAGAAACAAACTGGGGCGCTAGTGCTCATTTTGTGCTGAAACTTGCTTTACAGAAAATAAAATTATTAAACTTTTTTATCTTGATTTTGAAAATTAGTATTTTTTGGCTTAAAAATGAGGAGTTTTCTTAAGAGGACTCAATTCGTCATACTTTTCATACAAAACCTCTGTACTTATTATGGCGTTCTTAAACATTTTTCGTTAGATGTTTTGAACAAATTAGTATCTTGTGCACTATATCTAGCCGTGTATCTAGGCGTAATTTAAAAAAAGTGTGAAACAAATTCAGTCAAAGCCTCCGAAAAACAGCGTTTTTGCCTGTACTTTGGCCATATCTAATGTACCAATAAATTGTAAAAGTAAAGAAAACGTTAAGATACCAGGCTTGCAAATGTATTGGAGATTCTAAATAACTAACTTTTTTTTCACAAACTTGTAAGATTTTTTCACAAGAAGTATACTCCTGGAACAAGTTTTACGAATGCGAAATCATGAATGACGACCTAGCGAAGCGGGCGCGAGTGATCAGCGGAATTTACCGACTGATAATCGACGGCTATGATGCTGTGTCTCTTTTTTCGCAGTCAAACATTACGTTGGATGAAACAACAAGCTTTTAGACTATGCTTGCGTCGAAGTTGCGCCGGCCACAGAGGGCCGCCTTAAGATACCTCTATGGTTAAAATACCTGTCAAATTGTGTTACTTAAGGTTCAAATTGGTTCGAATTATCAACAGTTCGACAGGTATTTTGTTCATAGAGGTATAAGAAAACTCGTCATAAAATAGTACGCAAATTGGCGGGAGAGTACCTGAGAACGCTACCTAATGAAATAGTACGCAATGCGTACTAATGCGTACCCTAATGGCAACGCTGCATTCGCTGGTCAGAATAAATAGATTACAGGAAAAGATTCCTTGGCGGGAAATTGAAAAAAGCGCACGCGGAAAAATTTGAAATTACATTTTGTAATTTTTTTTTATTGTGTAAAAGAATAAATTCACTTTTAATTAATACCAAAAAAATAAAATGGATGGGAATGAGGGGGGCGGGGACAACCCGCCCAACTCCTCCAAGCGGCTTCGGACTGATGAAGTGAATGATGATAGCGGTGGCGGTGAGCGTTCTGATGTACTTTATGTGCCTTATTTTAAACCTAATTATAAAAGACAGTATCCAGAAAACTCAAATAAAACAGAGTTTAAAGTTTTTGTTGAGCATATCAACCACAAAGATAGATTGGGCAACAAAAGTCCTATATATCTCAATCATATTTTCACGACGGATGTTAAAGGTGTGATGGCAATACAGCGATTGAATGCAAATAAAATAGCAGTAATGTTCAAACAACACAATACAGCAAACAACTTTTTAAATAACACTGCATTCTTAGAAAAGTACAACGTAAAGGCTTACATACCGGCTACCCAAATAGAAAAAACTGGCATCATAAGATTTGTCCCAGCAAATATCTCAAATAAGGACTTATACACTAAGTTGAGTTCCATTTACGAAATTATCTGTATACGACGATTCACAAAAAAAGTAGGACGGGACAGAGTTCCTCTGCAAACAGTCAGTATCACTTTCTTATCCAATATCTTACCTGACAATGTACAATATGATCTATTCTCATACAGGGTATTTGAATATATCCCACCGCTGCAACAATGTTACAAATGTATGAAATTTAATCACTCGGCTAAAATATGTAATGGCAAACAGAAGTGTTCGATCTGCTCTGGTGAACACTTTTACAAAGATTGTGATAAACCTAAAGAGATATGTTGCGCTAATTGCCAAGGCCCACACCTAGCAATAGCAAGAGAATGTCCCATTAAATTAAGAAAAATAGAAGAAAAGAAAAGTAAAATAACATACGCGAGTATCGCACAAACAAAGTCGATCGAATACCCTGCATTGCCATTGTCTAAGAGTCAACTTGTAAATCCCCCTGTAAATAATGTAAATATTCCAGTAAATACTGAAAAGAAAAATGTTAAAAAAAATGTTAATAACAAGCCTGCTGCACAGGCGCTGAACCCACAAGATCACCCTATGGACTTCATTGCCCAGGTTATAGCTAATAAAGAAGTACGAGCGGCCCTAGTAAAAACATTGGTAGAGATTGGTAATAAGTCTGATCCCACCCCAATTACTTCATTATTCATTGAAGAAATATTAGTTAAAAATTTATCCCCATAATGGATTTAAGTCCCCCTAAAACGTCCCAATTACGGATTGCGCAGTTTAACATCCAAAGTGCCAATAGTAAAAAGCCCTTATTAACTAAGTTTATGCTAGAACAAAATATTGATGTATGCTTGCTTAATGAAACTTGGTTTAAAGACCATCACAATTTTAGAATCCCCGGTTATAATCTCCATTCCAGAACATCTAAGAATCCTCACAATGGTGTAGCAATATTAATTAAACCAGAGACTAAATATAATATTTTAAACACAACATTCTATGAGGACATTCAAACTATAGCTATGTCAATATCTACCGAGCGTGGCAGTGTGACTATACTCTGCGTATATTGTCCTCCTTCCAGTGGGCACATAAGATTGCATAGACTGCGCAATATAATTCGAGACCTACCTAAACCTATTTTTATAAGTGGTGATTTTAATGCTCACCATATTGCATTTGGTTGCCTATCTACTAAGGGCCGCGGACAAGATTTATATGATGTTATAGATGAGTGTGATTTGTGCATCTTAAATGATGGCAGTTTCACTACAGTGAACCGTCCTAGAACCAACGCTTCAGCCATTGACGTCACCTTTGCTAGCGCATGCTTAGCACCGTTATGCGAGTGGTCTGTGCATGATGATTGTATGGGAAGTTACCATTATCCAACTATAACCGAAATATCCCTATCCATACAAAAATACCAAATTAACCCTCCCATTGATAAATTTTTGTACAAAAGAGCTGATTGGCGCCAATATAATGAACTTTCAAAAAATGCGTTTGGCGATTTTACAATTAATCAAGTAGACCCACTCTCTTCCTATACCGATTTTTGTATACGTCTTGAGTCCCTTATGCAAATAGTTGTTCCAAAGTTCACTAAGTCTGCCCACTTTGCTAGCAGACCTCCAGCACCTTGGTGGAATGAGGTTTGCGAACAAAGTGTAATAGCATCCTATAATGCTTTGAAACTGTACAGAAATGATTCTACAATAGATAACTATATAAATTATAAGAGACTTGATGCATTAAAAAAGAGAACCATTTCTGAGCAGAAGTCAACTGGATGGAATGATTTGTGCAATACTTTTAATAGAACTACCCCTATAAGCAAAATATGGAACATGATTAAGATTTTTAAGGGTGTTAAGTCTAGCATTAGATCCCATAAAGATGAGTTCATACCTACCTTTTTAGATAAACTGTCTGATAATAGTGGTTTAAAAGAGACTAGTAACTTAATCAACTATTTTAACAGTAACAATAATAATAGCAATTCAAAATTTTTATTGGAACCATTTACATGGAATGAATTCACATCAAGTCTACAATCTAGGCGTAACTCAAGTCCAGGTCTAGATAACTTTCCATATATTGTAATTAAAGAACTCCATACATCTGTTCAGCACCTCTTTCTTGACATTCTTAATGCTTTATGGCTCAAACAAATTATCCCTGAATCATGGAAAACACAGTGTGTTATCCCAATACTGAAGCCTGATAAATCTCCAGAACAGTCCAGTTCGTATCGTCCTATATCTTTGTCCTCATGTCTCGGTAAACTATTCGAAAATATGATTAAAGTCCGTCTGGACTGGTTTGTAGAGGCTAATGGTATCATCCCACATGTGCAGTATGGTTTCCGTCGTGGGCGTAGTTGCGCTGACAGCTTCATGTCACTCATCTCAGACCTGAAACGTGCAAATAATTTAAAATCACACACTGTTTGTGTATTTTTAGATGTCCAAGGAGCTTTTGATAATGTCGACCCAGGTATCTTGGTCAACATTATGTCTAATGTGGGTATACCTGGTCTACTATGTCAGTGGATCTATAATTATTTAAATGATAGAACCTTATATGTTAAGTATAATAACATCTTACATGGTCCTAGAAGTGCATCGAAAGGCACAATGCAAGGCGCCACTCTTTCACCATTACTATATAATTTGTACACATGTGAAATATGTAAATTTGTAAATACTAGTGAAGTAAATATTTTGCAATTCGCAGATGACATTGTTTTGTATAGTAGCAGTCAGAACTTGCAAGTTGCTATAGATAATATGAATAGAGCATTAAATCAGTTGAGTCTATACTATAATGATAGATTACGTTTAAAGATCAATGCTACAAAAAGCAGTTTAATGATTTTTGGTGATGATGATCCATCTAGTGTTATTTCGTATTGTGGAGAATCTATAAACAGAGTACATTCAAAGAAATTCTTAGGAATCATCATAGACCAAAAACTGACTTTCGAAGAACATGTTCGGTATATTTCTAAAAATGCTTTAAGAGCTATTAACATAATAAGATGTCTGGCTGGAGTGTCATGGGGTGCTGACCCCAAAATATTGTCTATTCTATATAAAGCTATTGTGAGAAGTCATTTTGACTATAGTTCTTTGGCATATATGAATAGCTACCATGCCAAAAAATTAGATATCCTGCAGAATAAATCTCTGAGAATAATATCGGGTGCAATGTGCTCAACTCCCATAAGGGCCATGGAAGTAGAGACTAAAATTATGCCACTGATCTTGAGACGTCTCCTACTTGCCGAACGGTATTGCCTTAAACTACTGTACTCTGATAACATGCAAATTATTAACAAGATTATACCTTGTAGAATCAATGTGTCAGGTCCTTTAGCAACTGGTGAGAGCCTCCTTATTGGTAACTCCCCAATGTTGTATCACATTTTTCTGGAAATTGAAAACAACAGCTATAAACTCAAAAAACAGTGCCCTTGGCCCTGCTATTCTTCCCAGTTCAAAAGCATAATGCACCCAATTACAGTAATAGATTCAATTACAAATAATTCAGAGATGTTGCAATTTTTATCAGAAAATAATTACTACACTTTATATACAGATGGTAGTAAGGGTAAGGATTATGTGCGCTGTGCTGTGTATGATCCTCAAAAAAATTCTTCTCAGAGTTTTCTTTTGCAGAATGTTTGTACAATATTCACCGCAGAAGCCTATGCAGTATATCAGGCTCTTCTGCAAATTGGAAATGTAGATAATTGTAAATATTTTCTAATTGTAACAGATTCTTTAAGTTTTATAAGAGGATTGAGCTATTTAAAGATTCACTTTAAAACTAATTTCATTCTGTACATAATTAAAGAATTGTTATACAAATATTATCATACTGGGAAACTAATTTCATTTATGTGGGTGCCCTCTCATAGAGGAATCACTGGAAATGAAATGGCCGACAAAGCCGCTTACGGAGGAGTAAATGCACTCGATGTCTCCGATACTATGTATGTACCTATGACTGATTATTTGAGTAATGTAAGGCTAGCTATAAGTATGTTATGGGAGCAAATGTGGAAGAAAGACCAAGAAACGAAAGGACGGTGGTACGGTAGCATTCAAGAAAACTTACCAGTAAAGCCATGGTATGATAGCCTGCAAAGAGCCAGTCGTGATTTTATTACCACCATAAACCGACTACGTTATGGACATAATAAAGCACCATCACACCTAGCAAAGTTAAATATAATTCAAAGCAATGTCTGTACATTTTGCGGAGTTGAAGAAGGAACAGTGGACCACATTATATTCAGCTGTCAAAAGTTCCTTATTGACAGATTGGTACTCGCGAGTGAACTAAGTGAAGTGTGGCAAAATAATTATAGTGATTTTTCTTCCCGCCCGCCGCCGCTTAAAGAACTATTAAAAGACATTAAAACTTATAAACCAATATTTAAATACATTAAAAATACGGTGGTAAAATTATAAAACTGAAAATACAAAATCTGAAAAGTGGTTCCGGAATAATAAAGTCGTGGCTTAAAGGTCTTAGTAACCAGGCCATAAAATCCCAAAAAAAAAAAAAAAAAAAATCAGAATAAATAGGGGGATTCCTTGGCGGGAAATTGAAAAAAGCGCACGCGGAAAAATTTGAAATTACATTTTGTAATTTTTTTTTTATTGTGTAAAAGAATAAATTCACTTTTAATTAATACCAAAAAAAATAAAATGGATGGGAATGAGGGGGGCGGGGACAACCCGCCCAACTCCTCCAAGCGGCTTCGGACTGATGAAGTGAATGATGATAGCGGTGGCGGTGAGCGTTCTGATGTACTTTATGTGCCTTATTTTAAACCTAATTATAAAAGACAGTATCCAGAAAACTCAAATAAAACAGAGTTTAAAGTTTTTGTTGAGCATATCAACCACAAAGAGAGATTGGGCAACAAAAGTCCTATATATCTCAATCATATTTTCACGACGGATGTTAAAGGTGTGATGGCAATACAGCGATTGAATGCAAATAAAATAGCAGTAATGTTCAAACAATATAATACAGCAAACAACTTTCTAAATAACACTGCATTCTTAGAAAAGTACAACGTAAAGGCTTACATACCGGCTACCCAAATAGAAAAAACTGGCATCATAAGATTTGTCCCAGCAAATATCTCAAATAAGGACTTATACACTAAGTTGAGTTCCATTTACGAAATTATCTGTATACGACGATTCACAAAAAAAGTAGGACGGGACAGAGTTCCTCTGCAAACAGTCAGTATCACTTTCTTATCCAATATCTTACCTGACAATGTACAATATGATCTATTCTCATACAGGGTATTTGAATATATCCCACCGCTGCAACAATGTTACAAATGTATGAAATTTAATCACTCGGCTAAAATATGTAATGGCAAACAGAAGTGTTCGATCTGCTCTGGTGAACACTTTTACAAAGATTGTGATAAACCTAAAGAGATATGTTGCGCTAATTGCCAAGGCCCACACCTAGCAATAGCAAGAGAATGTCCCATTAAATTAAGAAAAATAGAAGAAAAGAAAAGTAAAATAACATACGCGAGTATCGCACAAACAAAGTCGATCGAATACCCTGCATTGCCATTGTCTAAGAGTCAACTTGTAAATCCCCCTGTAAATAATGTAAATATTCCAGTAAATACTGAAAAGAAAAATGTTAAAAAAAATGTTAATAACAAGCCTGCTGCACAGGCGCTGAACCCACAAGATCACCCTATGGACTTCATTGCCCAGGTTATAGCTAATAAAGAAGTACGAGCGGCCCTAGTAAAAACATTGGTAGAGATTGGTAATAAGTCTGATCCCACCCCAATTACTTCATTATTCATTGAAGAAATATTAGTTAAAAATTTATCCCCATAATGGATTTAAGTCCCCCTAAAACGTCCCAATTACGGATTGCGCAGTTTAACATCCAAAGTGCCAATAGTAAAAAGCCCTTATTAACTAAGTTTATGCTAGAACAAAATATTGATGTATGCTTGCTTAATGAAACTTGGTTTAAAGACCATCACAATTTTAGAATCCCCGGTTATAATCTCCATTCCAGAACATCTAAGAATCCTCACAATGGTGTAGCAATATTAATTAAACCAGAGACTAAATATAATATTTTAAACACAACATTCTATGAGGACATTCAAACTATAGCTATGTCAATATCTACCGAGCGTGGCAGTGTGACTATACTCTGCGTATATTGTCCTCCTTCCAGTGGGCACATAAGATTGCATAGACTGCGCAATATAATTCGAGACCTACCTAAACCTATTTTTATAAGTGGTGATTTTAATGCTCACCATATTGCATTTGGTTGCCTATCTACTAAGGGCCGCGGACAAGATTTATATGATGTTATAGATGAGTGTGATTTGTGCATCTTAAATGATGGCAGTTTCACTACAGTGAACCGTCCTAGAACCAACGCTTCAGCCATTGACGTCACCTTTGCTAGCGCATGCTTAGCACCGTTATGCGAGTGGTCTGTGCATGATGATTGTATGGGAAGTTACCATTATCCAACTATAACCGAAATATCCCTATCCATACAAAAATACCAAATTAACCCTCCCATTGATAAATTTTTGTACAAAAGAGCTGATTGGCGCCAATATAATGAACTTTCAAAAAATGCGTTTGGCGATTTTACAATTAATCAAGTAGACCCACTCTCTTCCTATACCGATTTTTGTATACGTCTTGAGTCCCTTATGCAAATAGTTGTTCCAAAGTTCACTAAGTCTGCCCACTTTGCTAGCAGACCTCCAGCACCTTAAAGGCAGACTTAAATAAGTCATGCTCACTTTAAGGCCTTTGCTTGCGGCGGCGTCGTGTGACGGGTCGCTCACTTCCCTCCAATATGGCGAGGAGGGCGATGGCTGCCACACGCGTCATACTTGTGAACAGGTGCTGCTTGTGGGGGTTGGTCTGCTTAAGTTTGCCATTTATTTATTTACTTATTAAATATAGATTCAGTCTACTTTGTAGTTTTGCCGCCGCGCCGGGGCACGCAATTGTTGTCAGTGCGATTAGAATGTAAATATTATGTAATGAATCTAAGCTTGTTTTGAAAAGAGTAATTGCTGAGTTTATTGCCGGCTCTTCTCAGCAAATGCAACCTTCCGAACCGGTATTAGAGTATTAGAGTCAGACTTTTCATAAGTGCCTGCGAAGGTCTATTTGAATAAATGATTTTGAATTTTGAATTTGAATTTGAACCTTGGTGGAATGAGGTTTGCGAACAAAGTGTAATAGCATCCTATAATGCTTTGAAACTGTACAGAAATGATTCTACAATAGATAACTATATAAATTATAAGAGACTTGATGCATTAAAAAAGAGAACCATTTCTGAGCAGAAGTCAACTGGATGGAATGATTTGTGCAATACTTTTAATAGAACTACCCCTATAAGCAAAATATGGAACATGATTAAGATTTTTAAGGGTGTTAAGTCTAGCATTAGATCCCATAAAGATGAGTTCATACCTACCTTTTTAGATAAACTGTCTGATAATAGTGGTTTAAAAGAGACTAGTAACTTAATCAACTATTTTAACAGTAACAATAATAATAGCAATTCAAAATTTTTATTGGAACCATTTACATGGAATGAATTCACATCAAGTCTACAATCTAGGCGTAACTCAAGTCCAGGTCTAGATAACTTTCCATATATTGTAATTAAAGAACTCCATACATCTGTTCAGCACCTCTTTCTTGACATTCTTAATGCTTTATGGCTCAAACAAATTATCCCTGAATCATGGAAAACACAGTGTGTTATCCCCATACTGAAGCCTGATAAATCTCCAGAACAGTCCAGTTCGTATCGTCCTATATCTTTGTCCTCATGTCTCGGTAAACTATTCGAAAATATGATTAAAGTCCGTCTGGACTGGTTTGTAGAGGCTAATGGTATCATCCCACATGTGCAGTATGGTTTCCGTCGTGGGCGTAGTTGCGTTGACAGCTTCATGTCACTCATCTCAGACCTGAAACGTGCAAATAATTTAAAATCACACACTGTTTGTGTATTTTTAGATGTCCAAGGAGCTTTTGATAATGTCGACCCAGGTATCTTGGTCAACATTATGTCTAATGTGGGTATACCTGGTCTACTATGTCAGTGGATCTATAATTATTTAAATGATAGAACCTTATATGTTAAGTATAATAACATCTTACATGGTCCTAGAAGTGCATCGAAAGGCACAATGCAAGGCGCCACTCTTTCACCATTACTATATAATTTGTACACATGTGAAATATGTAAATTTGTAAATACTAGTGAAGTAAATATTTTGCAATTCGCAGATGACATTGTTTTGTATAGTAGCAGTCAGAACTTGCAAGTTGCTATAGATAATATGAATAGAGCATTAAATCAGTTGAGTCTATACTATAATGATAGATTACGTTTAAAGATCAATGCTACAAAAAGCAGTTTAATGATTTTTGGTGATGATGATCCATCTAGTGTTATTTCGTATTGTGGAGAATCTATAAACAGAGTACATTCAAAGAAATTCTTAGGAATCATCATAGACCAAAAACTGACTTTCGAAGAACATGTTCGGTATATTTCTAAAAATGCTTTAAGAGCTATTAACATAATAAGATGTCTGGCTGGAGTGTCATGGGGTGCTGACCCCAAAATATTGTCTATTCTATATAAAGCTATTGTGAGAAGTCATTTTGACTATAGTTCTTTGGCATATATGAATAGCTACCATGCCAAAAAATTAGATATCCTGCAGAATAAATCTCTGAGAATAATATCGGGTGCAATGTGCTCAACTCCCATAAGGGCCATGGAAGTAGAGACTAAAATTATGCCACTGATCTTGAGACGTCTCCTACTTGCCGAACGGTATTGCCTTAAACTACTGTACTCTGATAACATGCAAATTATTAACAAGATTATACCTTGTAGAATCAATGTGTCAGGTCCTTTAGCAACTGGTGAGAGCCTCCTTATTGGTAACTCCCCAATGTTGTATCACATTTTTCTGGAAATTGAAAACAACAGCTATAAACTCAAAAAACAGTGCCCTTGGCCCTGCTATTCTTCCCAGTTCAAAAGCATAATGCACCCAATTACAGTAATAGATTCAATTACAAATAATTCAGAGATGTTGCAATTTTTATCAGAAAATAATTACTACACTTTATATACAGATGGTAGTAAGGGTAAGGATTATGTGCGCTGTGCTGTGTATGATCCTCAAAAAAATTCTTCTCAGAGTTTTCTTTTGCAGAATGTTTGTACAATATTCACCGCAGAAGCCTATGCAGTATATCAGGCTCTTCTGCAAATTGGAAATGTAGATAATTGTAAATATTTTCTAATTGTAACAGATTCTTTAAGTTTTATAAGAGGATTGAGCTATTTAAAGATTCACTTTAAAACTAATTTCATTCTGTACATAATTAAAGAATTGTTATACAAATATTATCATACAGGGAAACTAATTTCATTTATGTGGGTGCCCTCTCATAGAGGAATCACTGGAAATGAAATGGCCGACAAAGCCGCTTACGGAGGAGTAAATGCACTCGATGTCTCCGATACTATGTATGTACCTATGACTGATTATTTGAGTAATGTAAGGCTAGCTATAAGTATGTTATGGGAGCAAATGTGGAAGAAAGACCAAGAAACGAAAGGACGGTGGTACGGTAGCATTCAAGAAAACTTACCAGTAAAGCCATGGTATGATAGCCTGCAAAGAGCCAGTCGTGATTTTATTACCACCATAAACCGACTACGTTATGGACATAATAAAGCACCATCACACCTAGCAAAGTTAAATATAATTCAAAGCAATGTCTGTACATTTTGCGGAGTTGAAGAAGGAACAGTGGACCACATTATATTCAGCTGTCAAAAGTTCCTTATTGACAGATTGGTACTCGCGAGTGAACTAAGTGAAGTGTGGCAAAATAATTATAGTGATTTTTCTTCCCGCCCGCCGCCGCTTAAAGAACTATTAAAAGACATTAAAACTTATAAACCAATATTTAAATACATTAAAAATACGGTGGTAAAATTATAAAACTGAAAATACAAAATCTGAAAAGTGGTTCCGGAATAATAAAGTCGTGGCTTAAAGGTCTTAGTAACCAGGCCATAAAATCCCAAAAAAAAAAAAAAAAAAAATCAGAATAAATAGGGGGATTCCTTGGCGGGAAATTGAAAAAAGCGCACGCGGAAAAATTTGAAATTACATTTTGTAATTTTTTTTTTATTGTGTAAAAGAATAAATTCACTTTTAATTAATACCAAAAAAAATAAAATGGATGGGAATGAGGGGGGCGGGGACAACCCGCCCAACTCCTCCAAGCGGCTTCGGACTGATGAAGTGAATGATGATAGCGGTGGCGGTGAGCGTTCTGATGTACTTTATGTGCCTTATTTTAAACCTAATTATAAAAGACAGTATCCAGAAAACTCAAATAAAACAGAGTTTAAAGTTTTTGTTGAGCATATCAACCACAAAGAGAGATTGGGCAACAAAAGTCCTATATATCTCAATCATATTTTCACGACGGATGTTAAAGGTGTGATGGCAATACAGCGATTGAATGCAAATAAAATAGCAGTAATGTTCAAACAATATAATACAGCAAACAACTTTCTAAATAACACTGCATTCTTAGAAAAGTACAACGTAAAGGCTTACATACCGGCTACCCAAATAGAAAAAACTGGCATCATAAGATTTGTCCCAGCAAATATCTCAAATAAGGACTTATACACTAAGTTGAGTTCCATTTACGAAATTATCTGTATACGACGATTCACAAAAAAAGTAGGACGGGACAGAGTTCCTCTGCAAACAGTCAGTATCACTTTCTTATCCAATATCTTACCTGACAATGTACAATATGATCTATTCTCATACAGGGTATTTGAATATATCCCACCGCTGCAACAATGTTACAAATGTATGAAATTTAATCACTCGGCTAAAATATGTAATGGCAAACAGAAGTGTTCGATCTGCTCTGGTGAACACTTTTACAAAGATTGTGATAAACCTAAAGAGATATGTTGCGCTAATTGCCAAGGCCCACACCTAGCAATAGCAAGAGAATGTCCCATTAAATTAAGAAAAATAGAAGAAAAGAAAAGTAAAATAACATACGCGAGTATCGCACAAACAAAGTCGATCGAATACCCTGCATTGCCATTGTCTAAGAGTCAACTTGTAAATCCCCCTGTAAATAATGTAAATATTCCAGTAAATACTGAAAAGAAAAATGTTAAAAAAAATGTTAATAACAAGCCTGCTGCACAGGCGCTGAACCCACAAGATCACCCTATGGACTTCATTGCCCAGGTTATAGCTAATAAAGAAGTACGAGCGGCCCTAGTAAAAACATTGGTAGAGATTGGTAATAAGTCTGATCCCACCCCAATTACTTCATTATTCATTGAAGAAATATTAGTTAAAAATTTATCCCCATAATGGATTTAAGTCCCCCTAAAACGTCCCAATTACGGATTGCGCAGTTTAACATCCAAAGTGCCAATAGTAAAAAGCCCTTATTAACTAAGTTTATGCTAGAACAAAATATTGATGTATGCTTGCTTAATGAAACTTGGTTTAAAGACCATCACAATTTTAGAATCCCCGGTTATAATCTCCATTCCAGAACATCTAAGAATCCTCACAATGGTGTAGCAATATTAATTAAACCAGAGACTAAATATAATATTTTAAACACAACATTCTATGAGGACATTCAAACTATAGCTATGTCAATATCTACCGAGCGTGGCAGTGTGACTATACTCTGCGTATATTGTCCTCCTTCCAGTGGGCACATAAGATTGCATAGACTGCGCAATATAATTCGAGACCTACCTAAACCTATTTTTATAAGTGGTGATTTTAATGCTCACCATATTGCATTTGGTTGCCTATCTACTAAGGGCCGCGGACAAGATTTATATGATGTTATAGATGAGTGTGATTTGTGCATCTTAAATGATGGCAGTTTCACTACAGTGAACCGTCCTAGAACCAACGCTTCAGCCATTGACGTCACCTTTGCTAGCGCATGCTTAGCACCGTTATGCGAGTGGTCTGTGCATGATGATTGTATGGGAAGTTACCATTATCCAACTATAACCGAAATATCCCTATCCATACAAAAATACCAAATTAACCCTCCCATTGATAAATTTTTGTACAAAAGAGCTGATTGGCGCCAATATAATGAACTTTCAAAAAATGCGTTTGGCGATTTTACAATTAATCAAGTAGACCCACTCTCTTCCTATACCGATTTTTGTATACGTCTTGAGTCCCTTATGCAAATAGTTGTTCCAAAGTTCACTAAGTCTGCCCACTTTGCTAGCAGACCTCCAGCACCTTGGTGGAATGAGGTTTGCGAACAAAGTGTAATAGCATCCTATAATGCTTTGAAACTGTACAGAAATGATTCTACAATAGATAACTATATAAATTATAAGAGACTAGATGCATTAAAAAAGAGAACCATTTCTGAGCAGAAGTCAACTGGATGGAATGATTTGTGCAATACTTTTAATAGAACTACCCCTATAAGCAAAATATGGAACATGATTAAGATTTTTAAGGGTGTTAAGTCTAGCAT
Source organism: Polyploca ridens (assembly GCA_951394255.1). Lineage (NCBI taxonomy): Eukaryota > Metazoa > Arthropoda > Insecta > Lepidoptera > Drepanidae > Polyploca > Polyploca ridens. Next base: position 6,320,938 of record OX596246.1, on the reverse strand, counting down.
TAGATCCCATAAAGATGAGTTCATACCTACCTTTTTAGATAAACTGTCTGATAATAGTGGTTTAAAAGAGACTAGTAACTTAATCAACTATTTTAACAGTAACAATAATAATAGCAATTCAAAATTTTTATTGGAACCATTTACATGGAATGAATTCACATCAAGTCTACAATCTAGGCGTAACTCAAGTCCAGGTCTAGATAACTTTCCATATATTGTAATTAAAGAACTCCATACATCTGTTCAGCACCTCTTTCTTGACATTCTTAATGCTTTATGGCTCAAACAAATTATCCCTGAATCATGGAAAACACAGTGTGTTATCCCAATACTGAAGCCTGATAAATCTCCAGAACAGTCCAGTTCGTATCGTCCTATATCTTTGTCCTCATGTCTCGGTAAACTATTCGAAAATATGATTAAAGTCCGTCTGGACTGGTTTGTAGAGGCTAATGGTATCATCCCACATGTGCAGTATGGTTTCCGTCGTGGGCGTAGTTGCGCTGACAGCTTCATGTCACTCATCTCAGACCTGAAACGTGCAAATAATTTAAAATCACACACTGTTTGTGTATTTTTAGATGTCCAAGGAGCTTTTGATAATGTCGACCCAGGTATCTTGGTCAACATTATGTCTAATGTGGGTATACCTGGTCTACTATGTCAGTGGATCTATAATTATTTAAATGATAGAACCTTATATGTTAAGTATAATAACATCTTACATGGTCCTAGAAGTGCATCGAAAGGCACAATGCAAGGCGCCACTCTTTCACCATTACTATATAATTTGTACACATGTGAAATATGTAAATTTGTAAATACTAGTGAAGTAAATATTTTGCAATTCGCAGATGACATTGTTTTGTATAGTAGCAGTCAGAACTTGCAAGTTGCTATAGATAATATGAATAGAGCATTAAATCAGTTGAGTCTATACTATAATGATAGATTACGTTTAAAGATCAATGCTACAAAAAGCAGTTTAATGATTTTTGGTGATGATGATCCATCTAGTGTTATTTCGTATTGTGGAGAATCTATAAACAGAGTACATTCAAAGAAATTCTTAGGAATCATCATAGACCAAAAACTGACTTTCGAAGAACATGTTCGGTATATTTCTAAAAATGCTTTAAGAGCTATTAACATAATAAGATGTCTGGCTGGAGTGTCATGGGGTGCTGACCCCAAAATATTGTCTATTCTATATAAAGCTATTGTGAGAAGTCATTTTGACTATAGTTCTTTGGCATATATGAATAGCTACCATGCCAAAAAATTAGATATCCTGCAGAATAAATCTCTGAGAATAATATCGGGTGCAATGTGCTCAACTCCCATAAGGGCCATGGAAGTAGAGACTAAAATTATGCCACTGATCTTGAGACGTCTCCTACTTGCCGAACGGTATTGCCTTAAACTACTGTACTCTGATAACATGCAAATTATTAACAAGATTATACCTTGTAGAATCAATGTGTCAGGTCCTTTAGCAACTGGTGAGAGCCTCCTTATTGGTAACTCCCCAATGTTGTATCACATTTTTCTGGAAATTGAAAACAACAGCTATAAACTCAAAAAACAGTGCCCTTGGCCCTGCTATTCTTCCCAGTTCAAAAGCATAATGCACCCAATTACAGTAATAGATTCAATTACAAATAATTCAGAGATGTTGCAATTTTTATCAGAAAATAATTACTACACTTTATATACAGATGGTAGTAAGGGTAAGGATTATGTGCGCTGTGCTGTGTATGATCCTCAAAAAAATTCTTCTCAGAGTTTTCTTTTGCAGAATGTTTGTACAATATTCACCGCAGAAGCCTATGCAGTATATCAGGCTCTTCTGCAAATTGGAAATGTAGATAATTGTAAATATTTTCTAATTGTAACAGATTCTTTAAGTTTTATAAGAGGATTGAGCTATTTAAAGATTCACTTTAAAACTAATTTCATTCTGTACATAATTAAAGAATTGTTATACAAATATTATCATACAGGGAAACTAATTTCATTTATGTGGGTGCCCTCTCATAGAGGAATCACTGGAAATGAAATGGCCGACAAAGCCGCTTACGGAGGAGTAAATGCACTCGATGTCTCCGATACTATGTATGTACCTATGACTGATTATTTGAGTAATGTAAGGCTAGCTATAAGTATGTTATGGGAGCAAATGTGGAAGAAAGACCAAGAAACGAAAGGACGGTGGTACGGTAGCATTCAAGAAAACTTACCAGTAAAGCCATGGTATGATAGCCTGCAAAGAGCCAGTCGTGATTTTATTACCACCATAAACCGACTACGTTATGGACATAATAAAGCACCATCACACCTAGCAAAGTTAAATATAATTCAAAGCAATGTCTGTACATTTTGCGGAGTTGAAGAAGGAACAGTGGACCACATTATATTCAGCTGTCAAAAGTTCCTTATTGACAGATTGGTACTCGCGAGTGAACTAAGTGAAGTGTGGCAAAATAATTATAGTGATTTTTCTTCCCGCCCGCCGCCGCTTAAAGAACTATTAAAAGACATTAAAACTTATAAACCAATATTTAAATACATTAAAAATACGGTGGTAAAATTATAAAACTGAAAATACAAAATCTGAAAAGTGGTTCCGGAATAATAAAGTCGTGGCTTAAAGGTCTTAGTAACCAGGCCATAAAATCCCAAAAAAAAAAAAAAAATCAGAATAAATAGATTCCTTGGCGGGAAATTGAAAAAAGCGCACGCGGAAAAATTTGAAATTACATTTTGTAATTTTTTTTTATTGTGTAAAAGAATAAATTCACTTTTAATTAATACCAAAAAAAATAAAATGGATGGGAATGAGGGGGGCGGGGACAACCCGCCCAACTCCTCCAAGCGGCTTCGGACTGATGAAGTGAATGATGATAGCGGTGGCGGTGAGCGTTCTGATGTACTTTATGTGCCTTATTTTAAACCTAATTATAAAAGACAGTATCCAGAAAACTCAAATAAAACAGAGTTTAAAGTTTTTGTTGAGCATATCAACCACAAAGAGAGATTGGGCAACAAAAGTCCTATATATCTCAATCATATTTTCACGACGGATGTTAAAGGTGTGATGGCAATACAGCGATTGAATGCAAATAAAATAGCAGTAATGTTCAAACAATATAATACAGCAAACAACTTTCTAAATAACACTGCATTCTTAGAAAAGTACAACGTAAAGGCTTACATACCGGCTACCCAAATAGAAAAAACTGGCATCATAAGATTTGTCCCAGCAAATATCTCAAATAAGGACTTATACACTAAGTTGAGTTCCATTTACGAAATTATCTGTATACGACGATTCACAAAAAAAGTAGGACGGGACAGAGTTCCTCTGCAAACAGTCAGTATCACTTTCTTATCCAATATCTTACCTGACAATGTACAATATGATCTATTCTCATACAGGGTATTTGAATATATCCCACCGCTGCAACAATGTTACAAATGTATGAAATTTAATCACTCGGCTAAAATATGTAATGGCAAACAGAAGTGTTCGATCTGCTCTGGTGAACACTTTTACAAAGATTGTGATAAACCTAAAGAGATATGTTGCGCTAATTGCCAAGGCCCACACCTAGCAATAGCAAGAGAATGTCCCATTAAATTAAGAAAAATAGAAGAAAAGAAAAGTAAAATAACATACGCGAGTATCGCACAAACAAAGTCGATCGAATACCCTGCATTGCCATTGTCTAAGAGTCAACTTGTAAATCCCCCTGTAAATAATGTAAATATTCCAGTAAATACTGAAAAGAAAAATGTTAAAAAAAATGTTAATAACAAGCCTGCTGCACAGGCGCTGAACCCACAAGATCACCCTATGGACTTCATTGCCCAGGTTATAGCTAATAAAGAAGTACGAGCGGCCCTAGTAAAAACATTGGTAGAGATTGGTAATAAGTCTGATCCCACCCCAATTACTTCATTATTCATTGAAGAAATATTAGTTAAAAATTTATCCCCATAATGGATTTAAGTCCCCCTAAAACGTCCCAATTACGGATTGCGCAGTTTAACATCCAAAGTGCCAATAGTAAAAAGCCCTTATTAACTAAGTTTATGCTAGAACAAAATATTGATGTATGCTTGCTTAATGAAACTTGGTTTAAAGACCATCACAATTTTAGAATCCCCGGTTATAATCTCCATTCCAGAACATCTAAGAATCCTCACAATGGTGTAGCAATATCAATTAAACCAGAGACTAAATATAATATTTTAAACACAACATTCTATGAGGACATTCAAACTATAGCTATGTCAATATCTACCGAGCGTGGCAGTGTGACTATACTCTGCGTATATTGTCCTCCTTCCAGTGGGCACATAAGATTGCATAGACTGCGCAATATAATTCGAGACCTACCTAAACCTATTTTTATAAGTGGTGATTTTAATGCTCACCATATTGCATTTGGTTGCCTATCTACTAAGGGCCGCGGACAAGATTTATATGATGTTATAGATGAGTGTGATTTGTGCATCTTAAATGATGGCAGTTTCACTACAGTGAACCGTCCTAGAACCAACGCTTCAGCCATTGACGTCACCTTTGCTAGCGCATGCTTAGCACCGTTATGCGAGTGGTCTGTGCATGATGATTGTATGGGAAGTTACCATTATCCAACTATAACCGAAATATCCCTATCCATACAAAAATACCAAATTAACCCTCCCATTGATAAATTTTTGTACAAAAGAGCTGATTGGCGCCAATATAATGAACTTTCAAAAAATGCGTTTGGCGATTTTACAATTAATCAAGTAGACCCACTCTCTTCCTATACCGATTTTTGTATACGTCTTGAGTCCCTTATGCAAATAGTTGTTCCAAAGTTCACTAAGTCTGCCCACTTTGCTAGCAGACCTCCAGCACCTTGGTGGAATGAGGTTTGCGAACAAAGTGTAATAGCATCCTATAATGCTTTGAAACTGTACAGAAATGATTCTACAATAGATAACTATATAAATTATAAGAGACTTGATGCATTAAAAAAGAGAACCATTTCTGAGCAGAAGTCAACTGGATGGAATGATTTGTGCAATACTTTTAATAGAACTACCCCTATAAGCAAAATATGGAACATGATTAAGATTTTTAAGGGTGTTAAGTCTAGCATTAGATCCCATAAAGATGAGTTCATACCTACCTTTTTAGATAAACTGTCTGATAATAGTGGTTTAAAAGAGACTAGTAACTTAATCAACTATTTTAACAGTAACAATAATAATAGCAATTCAAAATTTTTATTGGAACCATTTACATGGAATGAATTCACATCAAGTCTACAATCTAGGCGTAACTCAAGTCCAGGTCTAGATAACTTTCCATATATTGTAATTAAAGAACTCCATACATCTGTTCAGCACCTCTTTCTTGACATTCTTAATGCTTTATGGCTCAAACAAATTATCCCTGAATCATGGAAAACACAGTGTGTTATCCCAATACTGAAGCCTGATAAATCTCCAGAACAGTCCAGTTCGTATCGTCCTATATCTTTGTCCTCATGTCTCGGTAAACTATTCGAAAATATGATTAAAGTCCGTCTGGACTGGTTTGTAGAGGCTAATGGTATCATCCCACATGTGCAGTATGGTTTCCGTCGTGGGCGTAGTTGCGCTGACAGCTTCATGTCACTCATCTCAGACCTGAAACGTGCAAATAATTTAAAATCACACACTGTTTGTGTATTTTTAGATGTCCAAGGAGCTTTTGATAATGTCGACCCAGGTATCTTGGTCAACATTATGTCTAATGTGGGTATACCTGGTCTACTATGTCAGTGGATCTATAATTATTTAAATGATAGAACCTTATATGTTAAGTATAATAACATCTTACATGGTCCTAGAAGTGCATCGAAAGGCACAATGCAAGGCGCCACTCTTTCACCATTACTATATAATTTGTACACATGTGAAATATGTAAATTTGTAAATACTAGTGAAGTAAATATTTTGCAATTCGCAGATGACATTGTTTTGTATAGTAGCAGTCAGAACTTGCAAGTTGCTATAGATAATATGAATAGAGCATTAAATCAGTTGAGTCTATACTATAATGATAGATTACGTTTAAAGATCAATGCTACAAAAAGCAGTTTAATGATTTTTGGTGATGATGATCCATCTAGTGTTATTTCGTATTGTGGAGAATCTATAAACAGAGTACATTCAAAGAAATTCTTAGGAATCATCATAGACCAAAAACTGACTTTCGAAGAACATGTTCGGTATATTTCTAAAAATGCTTTAAGAGCTATTAACATAATAAGATGTCTGGCTGGAGTGTCATGGGGTGCTGACCCCAAAATATTGTCTATTCTATATAAAGCTATTGTGAGAAGTCATTTTGACTATAGTTCTTTGGCATATATGAATAGCTACCATGCCAAAAAATTAGATATCCTGCAGAATAAATCTCTGAGAATAATATCGGGTGCAATGTGCTCAACTCCCATAAGGGCCATGGAAGTAGAGACTAAAATTATGCCACTGATCTTGAGACGTCTCCTACTTGCCGAACGGTATTGCCTTAAACTACTGTACTCTGATAACATGCAAATTATTAACAAGATTATACCTTGTAGAATCAATGTGTCAGGTCCTTTAGCAACTGGTGAGAGCCTCCTTATTGGTAACTCCCCAATGTTGTATCACATTTTTCTGGAAATTGAAAACAACAGCTATAAACTCAAAAAACAGTGCCCTTGGCCCTGCTATTCTTCCCAGTTCAAAAGCATAATGCACCCAATTACAGTAATAGATTCAATTACAAATAATTCAGAGATGTTGCAATTTTTATCAGAAAATAATTACTACACTTTATATACAGATGGTAGTAAGGGTAAGGATTATGTGCGCTGTGCTGTGTATGATCCTCAAAAAAATTCTTCTCAGAGTTTTCTTTTGCAGAATGTTTGTACAATATTCACCGCAGAAGCCTATGCAGTATATCAGGCTCTTCTGCAAATTGGAAATGTAGATAATTGTAAATATTTTCTAATTGTAACAGATTCTTTAAGTTTTATAAGAGGATTGAGCTATTTAAAGATTCACTTTAAAACTAATTTCATTCTGTACATAATTAAAGAATTGTTATACAAATATTATCATACTGGGAAACTAATTTCATTTATGTGGGTGCCCTCTCATAGAGGAATCACTGGAAATGAAATGGCCGACAAAGCCGCTTACGGAGGAGTAAATGCACTCGATGTCTCCGATACTATGTATGTACCTATGACTGATTATTTGAGTAATGTAAGGCTAGCTATAAGTATGTTATGGGAGCAAATGTGGAAGAAAGACCAAGAAACGAAAGGACGGTGGTACGGTAGCATTCAAGAAAACTTACCAGTAAAGCCATGGTATGATAGCCTGCAAAGAGCCAGTCGTGATTTTATTACCACCATAAACCGACTACGTTATGGACATAATAAAGCACCATCACACCTAGCAAAGTTAAATATAATTCAAAGCAATGTCTGTACATTTTGCGGAGTTGAAGAAGGAACAGTGGACCACATTATATTCAGCTGTCAAAAGTTCCTTATTGACAGATTGGTACTCGCGAGTGAACTAAGTGAAGTGTGGCAAAATAATTATAGTGATTTTTCTTCCCGCCCGCCGCCGCTTAAAGAACTATTAAAAGACATTAAAACTTATAAACCAATATTTAAATACATTAAAAATACGGTGGTAAAATTATAAAACTGAAAATACAAAATCTGAAAAGTGGTTCCGGAATAATAAAGTCGTGGCTTAAAGGTCTTAGTAACCAGGCCATAAAATCCCAAAAAAAAAAAAAAAAAAAATCAGAATAAATAGGGGGATTCCTTGGCGGGAAATTGAAAAAAGCGCACGCGGAAAAATTTGAAATTACATTTTGTAATTTTTTTTTTATTGTGTAAAAGAATAAATTCACTTTTAATTAATACCAAAAAAAATAAAATGGATGGGAATGAGGGGGGCGGGGACAACCCGCCCAACTCCTCCAAGCGGCTTCGGACTGATGAAGTGAATGATGATAGCGGTGGCGGTGAGCGTTCTGATGTACTTTATGTGCCTTATTTTAAACCTAATTATAAAAGACAGTATCCAGAAAACTCAAATAAAACAGAGTTTAAAGTTTTTGTTGAGCATATCAACCACAAAGAGAGATTGGGCAACAAAAGTCCTATATATCTCAATCATATTTTCACGACGGATGTTAAAGGTGTGATGGCAATACAGCGATTGAATGCAAATAAAATAGCAGTAATGTTCAAACAATATAATACAGCAAACAACTTTCTAAATAACACTGCATTCTTAGAAAAGTACAACGTAAAGGCTTACATACCGGCTACCCAAATAGAAAAAACTGGCATCATAAGATTTGTCCCAGCAAATATCTCAAATAAGGACTTATACACTAAGTTGAGTTCCATTTACGAAATTATCTGTATACGACGATTCACAAAAAAAGTAGGACGGGACAGAGTTCCTCTGCAAACAGTCAGTATCACTTTCTTATCCAATATCTTACCTGACAATGTACAATATGATCTATTCTCATACAGGGTATTTGAATATATCCCACCGCTGCAACAATGTTACAAATGTATGAAATTTAATCACTCGGCTAAAATATGTAATGGCAAACAGAAGTGTTCGATCTGCTCTGGTGAACACTTTTACAAAGATTGTGATAAACCTAAAGAGATATGTTGCGCTAATTGCCAAGGCCCACACCTAGCAATAGCAAGAGAATGTCCCATTAAATTAAGAAAAATAGAAGAAAAGAAAAGTAAAATAACATACGCGAGTATCGCACAAACAAAGTCGATCGAATACCCTGCATTGCCATTGTCTAAGAGTCAACTTGTAAATCCCCCTGTAAATAATGTAAATATTCCAGTAAATACTGAAAAGAAAAATGTTAAAAAAAATGTTAATAACAAGCCTGCTGCACAGGCGCTGAACCCACAAGATCACCCTATGGACTTCATTGCCCAGGTTATAGCTAATAAAGAAGTACGAGCGGCCCTAGTAAAAACATTGGTAGAGATTGGTAATAAGTCTGATCCCACCCCAATTACTTCATTATTCATTGAAGAAATATTAGTTAAAAATTTATCCCCATAATGGATTTAAGTCCCCCTAAAACGTCCCAATTACGGATTGCGCAGTTTAACATCCAAAGTGCCAATAGTAAAAAGCCCTTATTAACTAAGTTTATGCTAGAACAAAATATTGATGTATGCTTGCTTAATGAAACTTGGTTTAAAGACCATCACAATTTTAGAATCCCCGGTTATAATCTCCATTCCAGAACATCTAAGAATCCTCACAATGGTGTAGCAATATTAATTAAACCAGAGACTAAATATAATATTTTAAACACAACATTCTATGAGGACATTCAAACTATAGCTATGTCAATATCTACCGAGCGTGGCAGTGTGACTATACTCTGCGTATATTGTCCTCCTTCCAGTGGGCACATAAGATTGCATAGACTGCGCAATATAATTCGAGACCTACCTAAACCTATTTTTATAAGTGGTGATTTTAATGCTCACCATATTGCATTTGGTTGCCTATCTACTAAGGGCCGCGGACAAGATTTATATGATGTTATAGATGAGTGTGATTTGTGCATCTTAAATGATGGCAGTTTCACTACAGTGAACCGTCCTAGAACCAACGCTTCAGCCATTGACGTCACCTTTGCTAGCGCATGCTTAGCACCGTTATGCGAGTGGTCTGTGCATGATGATTGTATGGGAAGTTACCATTATCCAACTATAACCGAAATATCCCTATCCATACAAAAATACCAAATTAACCCTCCCATTGATAAATTTTTGTACAAAAGAGCTGATTGGCGCCAATATAATGAACTTTCAAAAAATGCGTTTGGCGATTTTACAATTAATCAAGTAGACCCACTCTCTTCCTATACCGATTTTTGTATACGTCTTGAGTCCCTTATGCAAATAGTTGTTCCAAAGTTCACTAAGTCTGCCCACTTTGCTAGCAGACCTCCAGCACCTTGGTGGAATGAGGTTTGCGAACAAAGTGTAATAGCATCCTATAATGCTTTGAAACTGTACAGAAATGATTCTACAATAGATAACTATATAAATTATAAGAGACTTGATGCATTAAAAAAGAGAACCATTTCTGAGCAGAAGTCAACTGGATGGAATGATTTGTGCAATACTTTTAATAGAACTACCCCTATAAGCAAAATATGGAACATGATTAAGATTTTTAAGGGTGTTAAGTCTAGCATTAGATCCCATAAAGATGAGTTCATACCTACCTTTTTAGATAAACTGTCTGATAATAGTGGTTTAAAAGAGACTAGTAACTTAATCAACTATTTTAACAGTAACAATAATAATAGCAATTCAAAATTTTTATTGGAACCATTTACATGGAATGAATTCACATCAAGTCTACAATCTAGGCGTAACTCAAGTCCAGGTCTAGATAACTTTCCATATATTGTAATTAAAGAACTCCATACATCTGTTCAGCACCTCTTTCTTGACATTCTTAATGCTTTATGGCTCAAACAAATTATCCCTGAATCATGGAAAACACAGTGTGTTATCCCCATACTGAAGCCTGATAAATCTCCAGAACAGTCCAGTTCGTATCGTCCTATATCTTTGTCCTCATGTCTCGGTAAACTATTCGAAAATATGATTAAAGTCCGTCTGGACTGGTTTGTAGAGGCTAATGGTATCATCCCACATGTGCAGTATGGTTTCCGTCGTGGGCGTAGTTGCGTTGACAGCTTCATGTCACTCATCTCAGACCTGAAACGTGCAAATAATTTAAAATCACACACTGTTTGTGTATTTTTAGATGTCCAAGGAGCTTTTGATAATGTCGACCCAGGTATCTTGGTCAACATTATGTCTAATGTGGGTATACCTGGTCTACTATGTCAGTGGATCTATAATTATTTAAATGATAGAACCTTATATGTTAAGTATAATAACATCTTACATGGTCCTAGAAGTGCATCGAAAGGCACAATGCAAGGCGCCACTCTTTCACCATTACTATATAATTTGTACACATGTGAAATATGTAAATTTGTAAATACTAGTGAAGTAAATATTTTGCAATTCGCAGATGACATTGTTTTGTATAGTAGCAGTCAGAACTTGCAAGTTGCTATAGATAATATGAATAGAGCATTAAATCAGTTGAGTCTATACTATAATGATAGATTACGTTTAAAGATCAATGCTACAAAAAGCAGTTTAATGATTTTTGGTGATGATGATCCATCTAGTGTTATTTCGTATTGTGGAGAATCTATAAACAGAGTACATTCAAAGAAATTCTTAGGAATCATCATAGACCAAAAACTGACTTTCGAAGAACATGTTCGGTATATTTCTAAAAATGCTTTAAGAGCTATTAACATAATAAGATGTCTGGCTGGAGTGTCATGGGGTGCTGACCCCAAAATATTGTCTATTCTATATAAAGCTATTGTGAGAAGTCATTTTGACTATAGTTCTTTGGCATATATGAATAGCTACCATGCCAAAAAATTAGATATCCTGCAGAATAAATCTCTGAGAATAATATCGGGTGCAATGTGCTCAACTCCCATAAGGGCCATGGAAGTAGAGACTAAAATTATGCCACTGATCTTGAGACGTCTCCTACTTGCCGAACGGTATTGCCTTAAACTACTGTACTCTGATAACATGCAAATTATTAACAAGATTATACCTTGTAGAATCAATGTGTCAGGTCCTTTAGCAACTGGTGAGAGCCTCCTTATTGGTAACTCCCCAATGTTGTATCACATTTTTCTGGAAATTGAAAACAACAGCTATAAACTCAAAAAACAGTGCCCTTGGCCCTGCTATTCTTCCCAGTTCAAAAGCATAATGCACCCAATTACAGTAATAGATTCAATTACAAATAATTCAGAGATGTTGCAATTTTTATCAGAAAATAATTACTACACTTTATATACAGATGGTAGTAAGGGTAAGGATTATGTGCGCTGTGCTGTGTATGATCCTCAAAAAAATTCTTCTCAGAGTTTTCTTTTGCAGAATGTTTGTACAATATTCACCGCAGAAGCCTATGCAGTATATCAGGCTCTTCTGCAAATTGGAAATGTAGATAATTGTAAATATTTTCTAATTGTAACAGATTCTTTAAGTTTTATAAGAGGATTGAGCTATTTAAAGATTCACTTTAAAACTAATTTCATTCTGTACATAATTAAAGAATTGTTATACAAATATTATCATACAGGGAAACTAATTTCATTTATGTGGGTGCCCTCTCATAGAGGAATCACTGGAAATGAAATGGCCGACAAAGCCGCTTACGGAGGAGTAAATGCACTCGATGTCTCCGATACTATGTATGTACCTATGACTGATTATTTGAGTAATGTAAGGCTAGCTATAAGTATGTTATGGGAGCAAATGTGGAAGAAAGACCAAGAAACGAAAGGACGGTGGTACGGTAGCATTCAAGAAAACTTACCAGTAAAGCCATGGTATGATAGCCTGCAAAGAGCCAGTCGTGATTTTATTACCACCATAAACCGACTACGTTATGGACATAATAAAGCACCATCACACCTAGCAAAGTTAAATATAATTCAAAGCAATGTCTGTACATTTTGCGGAGTTGAAGAAGGAACAGTGGACCACATTATATTCAGCTGTCAAAAGTTCCTTATTGACAGATTGGTACTCGCGAGTGAACTAAGTGAAGTGTGGCAAAATAATTATAGTGATTTTTCTTCCCGCCCGCCGCCGCTTAAAGAACTATTAAAAGACATTAAAACTTATAAACCAATATTTAAATACATTAAAAATACGGTGGTAAAATTATAAAACTGAAAATACAAAATCTGAAAAGTGGTTCCGGAATAATAAAGTCGTGGCTTAAAGGTCTTAGTAACCAGGCCATAAAATCCCAAAAAAAAAAAAAAATCAGAATAAATAGGATTCCTTGGCGGGAAATTGAAAAAAGCGCACGCGGAAAAATTTGAAATTACATTTTGTAATTTTTTTTTTATTGTGTAAAAGAATAAATTCACTTTTAATTAATACCAAAAAAATAAAATGGATGGGAATGAGGGGGGCGGGGACAACCCGCCCAACTCCTCCAAGCGGCTTCGGACTGATGAAGTGAATGATGATAGCGGTGGCGGTGAGCGTTCTGATGTACTTTATGTGCCTTATTTTAAACCTAATTATAAAAGACAGTATCCAGAAAACTCAAATAAAACAGAGTTTAAAGTTTTTGTTGAGCATATCAACCACAAAGAGAGATTGGGCAACAAAAGTCCTATATATCTCAATCATATTTTCACGACGGATGTTAAAGGTGTGATGGCAATACAGCGATTGAATGCAAATAAAATAGCAGTAATGTTCAAACAATATAATACAGCAAACAACTTTCTAAATAACACTGCATTCTTAGAAAAGTACAACGTAAAGGCTTACATACCGGCTACCCAAATAGAAAAAACTGGCATCATAAGATTTGTCCCAGCAAATATCTCAAATAAGGACTTATACACTAAGTTGAGTTCCATTTACGAAATTATCTGTATACGACGATTCACAAAAAAAGTAGGACGGGACAGAGTTCCTCTGCAAACAGTCAGTATCACTTTCTTATCCAATATCTTACCTGACAATGTACAATATGATCTATTCTCATACAGGGTATTTGAATATATCCCACCGCTGCAACAATGTTACAAATGTATGAAATTTAATCACTCGGCTAAAATATGTAATGGCAAACAGAAGTGTTCGATCTGCTCTGGTGAACACTTTTACAAAGATTGTGATAAACCTAAAGAGATATGTTGCGCTAATTGCCAAGGCCCACACCTAGCAATAGCAAGAGAATGTCCCATTAAATTAAGAAAAATAGAAGAAAAGAAAAGTAAAATAACATACGCGAGTATCGCACAAACAAAGTCGATCGAATACCCTGCATTGCCATTGTCTAAGAGTCAACTTGTAAATCCCCCTGTAAATAATGTAAATATTCCAGTAAATACTGAAAAGAAAAATGTTAAAAAAAATGTTAATAACAAGCCTGCTGCACAGGCGCTGAACCCACAAGATCACCCTATGGACTTCATTGCCCAGGTTATAGCTAATAAAGAAGTACGAGCGGCCCTAGTAAAAACATTGGTAGAGATTGGTAATAAGTCTGATCCCACCCCAATTACTTCATTATTCATTGAAGAAATATTAGTTAAAAATTTATCCCCATAATGGATTTAAGTCCCCCTAAAACGTCCCAATTACGGATTGCGCAGTTTAACATCCAAAGTGCCAATAGTAAAAAGCCCTTATTAACTAAGTTTATGCTAGAACAAAATATTGATGTATGCTTGCTTAATGAAACTTGGTTTAAAGACCATCACAATTTTAGAATCCCCGGTTATAATCTCCATTCCAGAACATCTAAGAATCCTCACAATGGTGTAGCAATATTAATTAAACCAGAGACTAAATATAATATTTTAAACACAACATTCTATGAGGACATTCAAACTATAGCTATGTCAATATCTACCGAGCGTGGCAGTGTGACTATACTCTGCGTATATTGTCCTCCTTCCAGTGGGCACATAAGATTGCATAGACTGCGCAATATAATTCGAGACCTACCTAAACCTATTTTTATAAGTGGTGATTTTAATGCTCACCATATTGCATTTGGTTGCCTATCTACTAAGGGCCGCGGACAAGATTTATATGATGTTATAGATGAGTGTGATTTGTGCATCTTAAATGATGGCAGTTTCACTACAGTGAACCGTCCTAGAACCAACGCTTCAGCCATTGACGTCACCTTTGCTAGCGCATGCTTAGCACCGTTATGCGAGTGGTCTGTGCATGATGATTGTATGGGAAGTTACCATTATCCAACTATAACCGAAATATCCCTATCCATACAAAAATACCAAATTAACCCTCCCATTGATAAATTTTTGTACAAAAGAGCTGATTGGCGCCAATATAATGAACTTTCAAAAAATGCGTTTGGCGATTTTACAATTAATCAAGTAGACCCACTCTCTTCCTATACCGATTTTTGTATACGTCTTGAGTCCCTTATGCAAATAGTTGTTCCAAAGTTCACTAAGTCTGCCCACTTTGCTAGCAGACCTCCAGCACCTTGGTGGAATGAGGTTTGCGAACAAAGTGTAATAGCATCCTATAATGCTTTGAAACTGTACAGAAATGATTCTACAATAGATAACTATATAAATTATAAGAGACTAGATGCATTAAAAAAGAGAACCATTTCTGAGCAGAAGTCAACTGGATGGAATGATTTGTGCAATACTTTTAATAGAACTACCCCTATAAGCAAAATATGGAACATGATTAAGATTTTTAAGGGTGTTAAGTCTAGCATTAGATCCCATAAAGATGAGTTCATACCTACCTTTTTAGATAAACTGTCTGATAATAGTGGTTTAAAAGAGACTAGTAACTTAATCAACTATTTTAACAGTAACAATAATAATAGCAATTCAAAATTTTTATTGGAACCATTTACATGGAATGAATTCACATCAAGTCTACAATCTAGGCGTAACTCAAGTCCAGGTCTAGATAACTTTCCATATATTGTAATTAAAGAACTCCATACATCTGTTCAGCACCTCTTTCTTGACATTCTTAATGCTTTATGGCTCAAACAAATTATCCCTGAATCATGGAAAACACAGTGTGTTATCCCAATACTGAAGCCTGATAAATCTCCAGAACAGTCCAGTTCGTATCGTCCTATATCTTTGTCCTCATGTCTCGGTAAACTATTCGAAAATATGATTAAAGTCCGTCTGGACTGGTTTGTAGAGGCTAATGGTATCATCCCACATGTGCAGTATGGTTTCCGTCGTGGGCGTAGTTGCGCTGACAGCTTCATGTCACTCATCTCAGACCTGAAACGTGCAAATAATTTAAAATCACACACTGTTTGTGTATTTTTAGATGTCCAAGGAGCTTTTGATAATGTCGACCCAGGTATCTTGGTCAACATTATGTCTAATGTGGGTATACCTGGTCTACTATGTCAGTGGATCTATAATTATTTAAATGATAGAACCTTATATGTTAAGTATAATAACATCTTACATGGTCCTAGAAGTGCATCGAAAGGCACAATGCAAGGCGCCACTCTTTCACCATTACTATATAATTTGTACACATGTGAAATATGTAAATTTGTAAATACTAGTGAAGTAAATATTTTGCAATTCGCAGATGACATTGTTTTGTATAGTAGCAGTCAGAACTTGCAAGTTGCTATAGATAATATGAATAGAGCATTAAATCAGTTGAGTCTATACTATAATGATAGATTACGTTTAAAGATCAATGCTACAAAAAGCAGTTTAATGATTTTTGGTGATGATGATCCATCTAGTGTTATTTCGTATTGTGGAGAATCTATAAACAGAGTACATTCAAAGAAATTCTTAGGAATCATCATAGACCAAAAACTGACTTTCGAAGAACATGTTCGGTATATTTCTAAAAATGCTTTAAGAGCTATTAACATAATAAGATGTCTGGCTGGAGTGTCATGGGGTGCTGACCCCAAAATATTGTCTATTCTATATAAAGCTATTGTGAGAAGTCATTTTGACTATAGTTCTTTGGCATATATGAATAGCTACCATGCCAAAAAATTAGATATCCTGCAGAATAAATCTCTGAGAATAATATCGGGTGCAATGTGCTCAACTCCCATAAGGGCCATGGAAGTAGAGACTAAAATTATGCCACTGATCTTGAGACGTCTCCTACTTGCCGAACGGTATTGCCTTAAACTACTGTACTCTGATAACATGCAAATTATTAACAAGATTATACCTTGTAGAATCAATGTGTCAGGTCCTTTAGCAACTGGTGAGAGCCTCCTTATTGGTAACTCCCCAATGTTGTATCACATTTTTCTGGAAATTGAAAACAACAGCTATAAACTCAAAAAACAGTGCCCTTGGCCCTGCTATTCTTCCCAGTTCAAAAGCATAATGCACCCAATTACAGTAATAGATTCAATTACAAATAATTCAGAGATGTTGCAATTTTTATCAGAAAATAATTACTACACTTTATATACAGATGGTAGTAAGGGTAAGGATTATGTGCGCTGTGCTGTGTATGATCCTCAAAAAAATTCTTCTCAGAGTTTTCTTTTGCAGAATGTTTGTACAATATTCACCGCAGAAGCCTATGCAGTATATCAGGCTCTTCTGCAAATTGGAAATGTAGATAATTGTAAATATTTTCTAATTGTAACAGATTCTTTAAGTTTTATAAGAGGATTGAGCTATTTAAAGATTCACTTTAAAACTAATTTCATTCTGTACATAATTAAAGAATTGTTATACAAATATTATCATACAGGGAAACTAATTTCATTTATGTGGGTGCCCTCTCATAGAGGAATCACTGGAAATGAAATGGCCGACAAAGCCGCTTACGGAGGAGTAAATGCACTCGATGTCTCCGATACTATGTATGTACCTATGACTGATTATTTGAGTAATGTAAGGCTAGCTATAAGTATGTTATGGGAGCAAATGTGGAAGAAAGACCAAGAAACGAAAGGACGGTGGTACGGTAGCATTCAAGAAAACTTACCAGTAAAGCCATGGTATGATAGCCTGCAAAGAGCCAGTCGTGATTTTATTACCACCATAAACCGACTACGTTATGGACATAATAAAGCACCATCACACCTAGCAAAGTTAAATATAATTCAAAGCAATGTCTGTACATTTTGCGGAGTTGAAGAAGGAACAGTGGACCACATTATATTCAGCTGTCAAAAGTTCCTTATTGACAGATTGGTACTCGCGAGTGAACTAAGTGAAGTGTGGCAAAATAATTATAGTGATTTTTCTTCCCGCCCGCCGCCGCTTAAAGAACTATTAAAAGACATTAAAACTTATAAACCAATATTTAAATACATTAAAAATACGGTGGTAAAATTATAAAACTGAAAATACAAAATCTAAAAAGTGGTTCCGGAATAATAAAGTCGTGGCTTAAAGGTCTTAGTAACCAGGCCATAAAATCCCAAAAAAAAAAAAAAAAAATCAGAATAAATAAATAATATCCTGGGACATTCAGTGTTGCCAACGTAGGCGATTTATCGCCATTTAGGCTACTCAGGACAAAAATTCGCGACGATAAAATCGGGATGGCGACTGGTCGCCTTTTAGGCTATCTCAACGACAAGGTAATAATATAAGCCAAATCACAATTTATGAGCTAAATCGTAAGAAATATAGCTGTCCCCCGCGGTTTCACCCGCGTTCCCTGGATAAAAAGTAGCCTATGTCCTTCTCCATGCTATAGGCTATCTGCATGCCAAGTTTCATGATTATCTGTTGAGAAGTTGAGCCGTAAAGGCGTAACAAACAAACATTGTTTGTTTGTTACGCCTGTGATTTGGGCAAAAGGGTATTTGCGTGAGCTTGCCTGCACTACTACCTATCTGTGCTCACCACTCGTGCCTCATACTGTATCTGCTACATGGAGTGAAAATCGCGCACGGGTGCTCACGCGAGTGTATTTTTCTCCAAATGCCACGTATGTATGTATACTAATTTGAAGAAACTAACAAGCCCACACTCGGCGCCGGTACACGCCTAACGTAGCGGACACTATACTTTATTGTATTTTTAAGCTACATTTGGAAATTTCAGTAAAAAATTACTAGATGGAGCAGATCTTGCAGGGAACTCACTATGTTTAGTCATAAAGAATCAGCTCCTAGCATTCTGACAAGCAATTAGAAGTAAATTTTGAT
This sequence comes from Polyploca ridens, assembly GCA_951394255.1. Taxonomy (NCBI): domain Eukaryota; kingdom Metazoa; phylum Arthropoda; class Insecta; order Lepidoptera; family Drepanidae; genus Polyploca; species Polyploca ridens. The sequence continues at coordinate 6,302,047 of OX596246.1, read as the reverse complement.
AACTTTTAGCAACTTGTGATAAATAATTTTGTTCGTATTGTGACGTAGAAGCAGAATATCGAAAAATGTCTTGAAAAAATTTCATATCTTCGAAAACACAATATTTTTAATGCCCTTTTTAGTTTCTTCAATATTCAGCTCATGGTTCCTTTCAGCGTTTTTTTTTTTCTCAGACCTTTAGTCTAGAATTTGCCCATACTGGCTAGAAGAAAAAAACATTCTGTATATAAATTAATTAATAACAACATCTTTATTCATAGCTTTATTGTGGCTTTTGGGCTACTTTAGGCTACCTGCTCTGAAATTCGGCTATTTTAGGCTACTTAAGCTGTGAAAAATGGCGACATTAGGCCCAGTGCTGTTGGCAACACTGGGGACATTCCTCACACACGGTCATCTGATCCCAAACTAAGCAGAGCTTGTACTATGGAAACCAGACAGATAACTGATATAATACATATTTTATAATACTTTTTGTTTGTAAATACATACTTAATATACATAAGAGATAGAATACGATACAGTTGCAAGTGAAATTCAAAATTTATTGTGATTGGTAATAATTTAAATGAGTAATTCTGACCCTTTAAGGAGAAAAAATAAATGAGGAATAGACTTTTTGAAAATAAATAATGATATACGGCAATTTTAGTAAAATTTTCCTTAAAATACGGCAATCCGGACTGTGATATACGGTAATTTAGATTTTTACGATAACAACACTGACTGCAAAATTTGAAAGAAAATTATTTCTCTCCGTGTGTATGTAGGTAGTGGTGGGCGTTTAAACGATAAGCGTTCAACTAAGCAGTGCTTTTTAGAAAAAGCGTTCGTTTCGTTTAAAATTTTAAAGTCTTTAAAGCTTTTTCGTTTAAAACTTTTTAGTCCGCTTTCGTCAATTACTTACAATTCCCACATAATGCCATGCCATCTGTTGATTACTTTTGACAACATTTTGCTGAATGGGGTAGTTGTCGGTAATGTCGGTAAATAAATTAACACATGAAGTCGATAGATGGCATCAATTGCTATGGAGTATTATAAAATGTGCAATGTAGTGAATATACGACTAAAATACGTATCATTTGCTTTCGTTATCTTTATTTGCATATAGTAACCTATTTAATTTTATTCCATAATTTTTCAACGTAAAACTATACGACTTAATTACATATCACTTATTTTTTGAATATTTATTTTAATTTAGTAACCTATTTGATTTAATCCCATAATATTTCGTTAAAAGCTTATTGTCGTGCGATTTCATCTTCACTTTAAGTGCAACGTAATAGACTTTATTTTAGTTTGACTTTATATTCCACTTTTTCGTTGAATGCTTTTACGTGATTAGTTTGATTTTGTATGTCGTCGATCGTCGACTAAGCGTGAGTGAAAAAGTTGGTAGTTGAGTGCGCGAAGTCTTGATTTTTTGTTTTCGTGAACTAAAACTATTTGTAAATATTATATTATTTTGTGTGATAATTGATGAATGGGTAAATGTGTACATTTTGAATAGTGGAGTGTAAAATAGTTAGTTACGTGTATAGGAAAGTAATTATAATTATATATTTTATTTTATATTAATAATAGGTAAAATGTCGAGAATTAGCAATTCTCACATTTGAAATTATTTTGAACGCAATCAGGACAATAAAATCACCGAGTGTAATATATATGTGTAATATATATATATGTAAAAAATATTATCATATAAAACAACGAGGGAAATTCATTGATTAATCCATTATTTGTTTCCAGAATCGTTTCTACGACACTTTTTGAAAGAGCAAGGGCCACGCGCTGCGCCGATATCACGCGTTTTTCAACGTAAAACTTCATTAACGTTTTCTTCCACGTCTAAGCTCCATAAATGAAAAAGCATTTTAAGTGAAAAGCTCTTTAAAAAGTCTGCTTAAAAAAATAAGCATAACGTTTAAACGCGTTTTCAAATTCAAGCCGTTATTCCCACCTTTATATGTAGGTACTGTACCGGTGTTTTGATAAAATAAATTGAGGTTTAATTCCTAAATCTTATCCTGATAACTCATTCAAAAATGTCTCATTTTAAATTAATATCTTCAACGAAAGCCTCCGATGTAATTCCAGTGAATAAATATGTGTCGGAGAAAACCGGGATAACCGTGATCATTGCGGATGTTGAAGGGCCTCTTGTCAATGGATTCTTTTGTCTTGGTAAGTTACCTATAGGATAACTATAGCACAACATTTTTGATATTATAAATCACAAGATAACTTTTTTGCGAAGTCATGTTCGCACTGTGGTATGTTGAACAGGATCTGAAAATTTTTCATGTAGGTAGTTGGTATGAATAACTATTCAGAAGGCTTGAACATTCGTCAAAAACTAGCCTATTTTATTACCTACTACTTTCTTTATAATATCAGTAATAATTGTTTTTTTTTTCTGTTAATAAAAAAGAATGAAAACCCGCCCCTAAGTCTACTCTCTGACCACATCCTCATCCTTTATATTTTTCATACAGCAACGGAGGCTCATGATGATGATGGCCTACCCCACACCCTTGAACATCTTATTTTCCTCGGTTCGGAGCGGTACCCTTACAAAGGTGTACTAGATTTACTTGCAAACCGTTGCATGGCCCATGGTACTAATGCATGGACAGATGTTGACCACACCTGCTATACAATTTACACTGCTGGTGATGCCGGCATGCTAACACTACTGCCAATATACTTGGATCATATTTTAAGACCGACACTCACCGAGCAAGGGTTTATTACCGAAGTACATCATATTGATGGAGATGGTGAAAATGCCGGAGTTGTGTACTGTGAGATGCAGGGTAGAGAAAATACTGCTGATAGTAGGTAAGTTGCATCAGGTAGATAGGTTATTTTGTCAAAATCTGTAAATGCTGATTAATATAACTCAAAAAGTAAGGGATATTCTCCTAAGACCATATTTGTGTGGCTTCAAACCTTAAGGTAGCTGCCCTTACTGACCTGTTTCTTTCCACGTTTATTGCATGACTAGTTGCGTCCCACGGTTTGATCTGCGTACCTGAGTGATATCCTACCCTAAGTTTTCATAAATTTTCTTCGCAACTTTCTTAAAAAAAGAATCCGTAAGAACCTTCTACAAAGTATTAAAAAACTTTTAAACAAGTGATGGATGAAATTGGTATAGTCATTCTCTAGTTATGGAGTGACCAAGAATTCATTGTTGTGTCCGGTCACCGTTTTTCAACCTTTATACCCTATTTTAAAGTGTTTGTTGTTTGTTTGTACCTATAAATTTTTATCAACCAATGTTCAAAAATAAACAAAATATTTAAGGTCACCTTTTCATCATTAAGGTCATATTAGTAATATTACACACCCACATACAAACTTACCACAACACAAATTATATGTAGTAGAGGGTACATTTAGTTTTATGTTGATTAATAGATACCTTAGTATATTTTAATTGCTTAGTTTTTAGGGTTCCCCCAGAGATTTCAAACAAAAGCCTTTTGTTGTGGCAACTCTGTCCAACTATCAGTATCTTATAACATAATAAGAAATGTATTATTTCCTGAGCCAAAAGTCAAAATGTAGTATTTACTTAAATTTTTGATTTAAAATCTATGTATGTATGTAAATATTATTTGTGATGCATCACAAATAATTATTATTATCCACCCAATGCTTGTTGCTTATACCGTGTTGAATAGAGCCTCAAATTACAGAACAAAAGTAAATCTTTAATCTGAGAATATACTGTAAAAAGGGGATACAAAACCCAAACAAAAAGGGGATAGAACCTTTGTGGCATAGCTAGCCGCCGCCATTTTAGTTTTTTTTTAATGTCGCGGCGCACGATGTAACTGATATATATGGGTAGAGGACACTTATACAAACAAAAAATGTTAATCAATATGGTGGCCTAAAGTGTCACGTTTCCGAGATATTTGGAGGTAAAGATCGCCATATGAGAATTATGACAATCATTAAAAATTAACTTATTACGTGTTTATATGCATTCGATTGTATGCAAATAATAGTTCCCAGGTTGATTTATGAATTTTTTAGAATAGAGTTACACTATGAGCACGAAAAACGAACACGAAGGGTCTCCCCTAACACAGGTTTTATAAACTTAAAAGGGGAGTCCCAACCCCTGTAATTTACAAACTTGTAATCTAATAAAGAAATTTTGATTTGATTTGATTTGAAAACAATATTTTTTATTAGGTACTTAACTACTAAACAGCATCGTAATATTCGCTATGAACCACAATGATGTCAAAGTAGCTCGGATCGTGACTTGTTTTCCATCTTGTCATTATTATACAAACAAAAATGACAATACTTGTCCTAAAATCTCACGTTACCAAGTTAATTGGAACTAAAGATCGCTAAGTAATGCTCCCTGGGCGCCAAAATTGCAATAGCGACGTAATAGTACATTATGATACATGTGTGCAAAGTTGGTTATTAATACTAGAGGCGTATTAAGCGCGTGAGCCGTAGGCGAAAGCAATAAGAGCCGAGAGTGTAATAATCAATGCACACGCGTGTCATACGACGTTTTTCAACACACTTACGAGGAAAAAAACAGACATGTATTTTTTTAAGTAGATTTTTTGATAATAATCAAATCAACACAATGAGAACGTTTACAAATATGGCACGCAAGGTTTTTTTTGACAGCGGTGAGCTGTCAAACTATTTTACCCGTTTAAATTAAGAATGCTTGGTCTACCTACACGTATCACTTGCCACAACAGGTACAACTTAAATCATAATCGAGATTATACCTTCATAAAACTGTGCGGTAATGTAAAGTAAAAAGCACTAATGGGTAATAAGCTGCATTAAGATACTTAAAGCGGTGCAATAAATGTTATTTTACGAGCGAGTGTGTTGAAAATAAATAAAAAAACCCGGTCCCGCGGACGGCCCGACCCGACCTAATAAAACTTCTACCTAAATGAAAGTCCCGTCTTCATCAAAGACTGCTCACATGCACACAATGCCCAAAAAGGGCGATAGATCAGACCCGATGAATTACAGGCCTATTGCCATCACCTCCCATTCTCTTCAATTTCATGGAGCGAGTGATCAACACGCAGCTCTTGAGATACCTAGAGGATCACGATTTGTTGAGTGACCGACAATATGGCTTCCACCACAGTACCTTGGCTGGTGACCTCTTAGTGTATCTCTATGTGATGTGTCTATGTATACACTAGAAGGTCACCAGCCGAGTGGTCACTCGCCATCGAGAGTCAAGGTGGCGAAGGCGTTCGATCGGGTCTGGCACTGGGGTCTTCTAACAAAGTTACCAGCATATGGGTTTCCCGAGGGACTATGCAAATGGGTCGCCAATTTTTTGTCCAGCAGATACATACGAGCTGAGAGACATAAATGCTGGTGTCCCGCAAGGGTCTGTACTGTCCCAAACACTGTTCCTGCTGCATATCAATGAAATGCTGTCTATTGACGGCATTCATTGTACAGAGGACGCTCATTGCAAATATTCTGAAATCGAGAGCAGCACTAACTAATGTCTCCGATTACGGTCGACTAAACCTAGTCCATTTCAACCCCCCTAAGACTCAAGTCGTTCACCGCTAAGAAAACCCCATTTGCTGCACTTCACAATTCCAGAACACGAACATCAGTGAAAGCATCGGGATCCTCGGCATCGACATTTCTAACGACGTCAATAGGCCGTCTAGAAGACAAAGTTAAGCTAGCTTCCAAAAAACTGGAAGTGCTCAACAGAGCGACGCAGTACTTAACATCGGGGCAAAGGCTGCAACTTTACAAGTCGCAAGTCCGGCCTTATATGGAGTACTGCTCTTTCCTGGATACCAGTTTGGGCCTTTAGACTCGGTTCAGCGACGTGCTGTTAGAATTGTCGACGGTCCCCAGCTCACAAGCGGCTTAGGGCCACTCAATCTGAGGAGAGATTTTGCCTCCTTATGTGTGTTCTACCGCTTGTACAACGGACAGTGTTCTGTAGAATTGTTTAACCTAATGCCCACGGCTACCTTCTACCATCGCAAGTCTCGCCATTGACGGGGAGTCCATCTTCACACATTGGAACCAAAATAGTTTCGAACTATGCGGTCTGAAAGGAGCTTTCTTCCGCGGACGCTTAGACTATGGAATGAGCTCCCGCCGTGGTTTTCCCAACGGAGCGTGGGGTTCCTTAAAAAAGGTGTGAAGATATTTCTGTAGGGTCGGCAACGCGCGAGTGATACCCCTGGTGTTGCAAGCGTCCATAGGCTACGGTAAGCGCTTACCGCTTAGGCGTGCCGTATATATGTTTGTCTGCTACCTAAGTAGTTTAAAAAAATCCTTTTATTTTAAGGTTTGAGGTCACGGCTTGTTTCTATTATGTGTATTATTTTATTTTTAAAACCGTGATGCAATAATTAGTTGACCACAGTTTATTGCTTAAAAACAATAACATAAATTGTACTTAATCAATCTTAAACTATTGTCATTCTTCTCATATTATTTATACATCGATATTCCAAAATCTCGGTAATATTATATTTTAAGACAAGTATTGTCATTTTTGTTTAATAACGGAGACATGGAAAACAAGTTAACCACTACGATCCGAGCAACTTGACAACATTGTGTTTCATTGCGAATATAGCGATGCGGTTTAGTAGGTAACCAATTAATGAATATTGTTTTTTCGTGCTATTTGTTTTGCTATATTCTAATAAAAAGTTAAATCAACCTGGGAACTATTATTTGAATACAATCTAATGCATATAAACACGTAATAAGTTCATTTTTAATGATTGTCGTTATTCTCATATGGCAATCTTTACCTCCAAATATCTCGGAAACGTGACACTTTAGGTCACCATATGGCTTAACATTTTTTGTTTGTATAAGTGTCCTTTACCCAAATATACCACTTACACCGTGCGCCGCCACATTGAAAAAAAATCAAAATGGCGGCGGGTGGCTATGCCAGCTCCCATACAAAAAAGTTCGTACCCCTTTAATCTTCTACCTGTTGTTTGTTTTTCAGTGTTTATTTCATAGCAATAATTATATTATTACTAGTTTTCGCCCCACGGTTTCATTCCAGTTCCTTAGGATCTTATGTTTTATGGTAATAATTATGTTATTCCAGGTCCATCCATGGGGTCCGTGTACTAAATTTCATCATAATTATGTTGTTGATGTGTCAATCAAGATGGTAACAAGCAAACTCACTTTGGCATTTATTATATGTATAAGTAGGACTCAAAAAAAAAACTTTAATATACCTACAGACTTTAATACATACCTACATATTTTTATTTACGATGAGTAAACAGAAAATTCAATTAATTTGATTTTATTATTATCTGGAAGATTGTGGAATGAGCTCCCCGCCGTGGTTTTCCCAAAGGAGTACAGCATGGGGTTCTTCAAGAAGGGTGTGAAGAGGTTTCTTCAGGGTCGGCAACGCGCGAGCGATACCCCTGGTGTTGCAAGCGTCCATAGGCTACGGTAACCGCTTACCATCAGGCGGGCCGTAAGCTTATTTGCCACCGTAGTGGTATAAAAAAAAAAAATGGAACCTTGTACTGTATCATACTTGGCTGGATTACTTCTTAAAATTTTGATATAAGGGAAAGAATGTAAAAATAGATATAGTAGTATATTACTTATAGTAATAAATATAACCTTTATTTTTCATTTTAATAACTATTAATTATTGTCAGATGCGAGCTAAGACTGCTGCGGGCGATGTACCCCAACAATGGCTATTCATCAGAAACTGGAGGTATCATGGAAAATCTCAGAACATCCACTGATAATACAAAAGTAAGTTTCAGTAAGTAAAAGTAAGTATTAAAATTCCAACATAATTAACTTGGATCGAAAGTTGAAATCCGTAACAGGTATGCCGCGGTCTGAGAAAAGAAGACAGTCAGTCACACTCTATTATCCACTTTCGGCTTTCTGTCCAAACACATTACTTGAATTACTCATTAGGAAAACACTAGATGGCCAATAAAATAAAATAGGCTTTTATTTCCACTAACCTAAATCTAATATTATAAAATTAATAATAATAATAAATACTCCCTCATTAACCAAAAAACAGCCTACTATAAATATAAACCCCAAACAGTCTTAGATACACCTGAATATAAAATATACTGGGACCGAACGATCCTAACCGATAAAACGATACACTGCAACAGACCGGATATCACTCTCCACGATAAGAAAAACAAAATAGTTTATTTAATAGATATTGCAATCCCCAACACTCACAACCTTAGATCTACTCACACTGAAAAAATATCCAAATATACAGACCTATCAATAGAGTTGAAAACACAATGGAAAGTGAACACAGTTACAACCGTTCCCATAGTATTATCATCCACTGGTATTGTACCTCATACACTTCACACCAGCCTAAAAATACTTGGAATCCATAAAATGACATACATCCAACTACAAAAAGCCGTTATTTTGAACACCTGTAGAATAGTCCGCAAATTTTTAACAATAGACCAATAATCTCACACAACAAACAAACACACACCACTCATGAACACTTGTTACATTACATACATACATCTCCCACACAAACACGCTCACACCTCACATACCTTACCCATTTTTTCGTTTGGCCAAAAGCCCGCGATAAAATGTAAATACCCTACCAGTAAGTAGGAGAAATTTAAAAGAAAATAAAAATAATAAAGCCTTTTTATTTCCTGCAAAAATAACTTACAAAATAATTCACAAAATAACTTATAAAAATAACTAAGAAGAATAATAATTTTACTAATAAAATTGAAGAAGGTTCAATTTTGGTTTTCTCTTGCAAGAACCCCTCTACAGGTAACGGCCTCCTCCAAAGATTGCCAGTCTTGTCTAGATTGGGCTATTTTAACCCAGTTTGAGCCAACTATTTTCTTAATGTCATCGTCCCATCTAGCGTAAGGTCTTCCTTTCTTTCGTCTTCCTTGTGGGCCATTCCATGTTGTTGCCCGTTTCGTCCAACTTTGGTCTTGGAGGCGCGCTACATGTCCAGCCCATTTCCATTTTGATGTTAAAGCTTGTACTAGAACATCAGTTGCTTTGGTGGTTTGTCTGATCTTTGAGTGTCGTATTTTCTGTATTTTCTTTATATTCAGCATACTACGCTCTATTCCTCTTTGACAGGTGACTATCCTGGTTTTTATGTTACTACTGAATTTCCATGTTTGACATCCGTACGTAAGGCAAGGTAGGATGCAAGAATTAAAGACTTTAGTTTTGAGGTAAGTAGGTAAGTTGCTCTTAAATATTTCTCTTAAACTCCAGTATTTGTTCCACGTGAGTTGAACTCTACGGTTCACTTCAAGGTCGTTGCAAGTTCGGGTAAACCCTATTTGCTTACCAAGGTATGTATATACTTCTGTGTAATTCAGGGGTTCACCTTCGACCGATATTGACATCTTGGTGTTGTTAGTCATAAGCATAGTTTTAGAGCGGTTCATTTCTAAGCCTACTTTCCTACTAGCCTCGTTTAGTGATTCTATCATAGATTGTAGTTGTGATCCAGTTTCTGAAATTAACACTAGATCGTCCGCAAAACGTAAGTGGTTTAACTTGTCGTTTTTGATCTGTATCCCGTATCCCCTCCAGTCTAGAGTGTTTATTATGGATTCCAATGCTGCTATAAACAGAATTGGGGATAAAGGATCTCCTTGTTTTACTCCTCTTTTTATAGGAAACCAGGGGCCTGTTGTCTCTAGTTTTACTCTGCTCTTACTGTTCTTATAGATGTTTTTGATTACTTGTATGTATTGTTCTTCTACATTTTGAGATCTTAGAGTTTCCCAGAGGCTGTCATGAGATATGGTGTCAAAGGCCTTCTGGTAGTCAATGAATGTAAGATTTAGTGGCCTCTGCATTTCCTGATATTTGTCTATGAGAATCTCTAGTGTGTGGATTATAAAATTAACGCTACCTAAATATTTTTATTTATTTTAAGAAATAGACATAGGTAACCTTGTGTGTATGTTTTCATTTTTTCGATTCCAAACATAATCAATGCCATTCTTTGGGCAAATCATCCTCCCATCTTTTTAGTTGCCTCCCTCTACTTCGTTTCCCGTCTTTAGGATACCAGACTGTATTATCATAGGACCACTTTCTTGTCTTTGACCTCATCATATGCTCAGTCCATCGCCATTTAAGTCTGCGGATTTTACATGGTATATCAGCCATTTTAGTCTGTAAGTTGTCCAATAACTTACAAACTAATTATTTTGTTATTTAACCTTGTTACAGGTAAGGAACTTCCACAAAAAATTCTACCGCGCGGAGAACCTAACAATAATCCTGACGGGTCAAATAAATGCAGATGATGTGTTCAACGCATTAGCTACCGTCGAGGATGACATCATTGCGAAGGTGAGACATGCAGTAGTGCATTGACATTAATTAGACGACTTTTTCAAGTGGAGTACTTAATTGATAAGGAAAGTGATGGTATTATTTTTAAATGCATAATAAGTACAATAATCCATTGCCATAAATCTCATGCGCGAACTACGAATAATAAAAGTCAAGAAAAAATGTGCTTTGCGTTGTTTACATACTGCAAAATATGCCATCATGTGGTGTAGAAGCCATACAGATACGAAGAATGCTGGAATCACTTTTCATATGTTTGTAAATAAACGTTATGAAATCCTATACTTGCGACTCTGGAAAGTGTTATGCAACATGAACGCAACATGAAAGCTTATTTAACACGTTTTGATATTTCACTTAAACTGTGATGCATTAGTAGGTCCCTTTAATCGACCGTAATGGTCCAGAAGGAGGCTGCTGAGCGGGATCGGGAGAGGGCCGATGGGATGAGAGGGCGCCCAGAAGCGAACCCAAGGAGGGCGATGGGTCGACTTGGTCACGACTCCATCGTGCGATAGCACAGCGAGGATTACTGCGGTTCGTTGTATGTAAAAACGTAGCCTGGTCGAGCTTATATACTTTGGCACGCGGTTGAAAAAATAGCAATGACATCATTTGTTATTATAGGATGCGCGTCCCTCGCGAGAACCAACGTGTTGACGAGAATCTATTAATCCAATATTTTAATATTTTAATCCAAAAAGCACTCGAATCACTAACTTTTAAATAAATATAATAAAATGGTTTAGTTACATTATAATTAATTAATCTAACTTATATGCATAGTGCAAAAATACAATAATTTTTATTATGACTTATCCTCTCACACTCAATGCATATCATCGTCCACGCATCTCGCACTGCAACAGGCGCGCGAACCAATTAGCATTATCTGTCCCGCCGAGAACCAATTATCGCGCTTTCCGGAATACAACGCGTTAGGCAAGCGCAGCTAATTCGCTTATTTACACGTGTGTTCTTTCGTTTGAATACTAGAGATAATTTTGTCAATGAAGTGAAGTTTGGAGCAGAATTTCGAGTTGATTTTGTTCACAGTTACGCTTCCTGACTTTTATTATTCGTAGTGCGCGAATCACAAAATGACGTCCCATACGCGCTATAAATTGATGTAATTAATTAAATAGCAAAAGATATTGGTTTAAAATTAAAAATGGGGTCCATCCACCTAAATATCTATATAAAAATGAATCCCTATCCTTGGTCACGCCATAACTTGAGAACGACTTTACCGATTTCATCCATGTTTTTTTTAACTTTTCTAACACTTTGTAGAAGGTTCTTATGTACCTTAAAAAAGTTAGTAGGGTAGGGTATAGGGTAGGACACTACGTAAACGAAGTGGCGCCGGGCAGCTAGTAATTTGATAAAATTACGTGTGAACTAGTTAAGCATGATAGAAACTAGGTGTACCTCGCGGTTTCATCTGCTATCGTAGGGAAATAAGTATTATATTGTATACATCGCCAGTGTCAAAAAGGCATGTCATAATTATTTCAGGCCATTATAGCTAGTTGATTGACGTCAAAAACCGTGGCGAAGGTTGCGGGTTCGAATTCTACAATGAGCTTGAACTTTCGGTGAAGGAAAACATCGAGAGAAAACCATAGTGTACTTTGTACCCAAAGTACCAGTACCCATCTGGCTGGCTCAAATTGAAAATCTAACACTTGAGAGCCAGTTCCCTTCTAGGCTTACCATCCTCGCGGCCTCGGCCACATCATCACTATTCGTGATGAGACTGTGGTCAAATACGAGTAATATTAAGAGGCCCTATACGAAATTTTGCCAATTTCTCTGATTTACATGATTTTACAGTAAATATACAGTTTCTCTATAATTTTTAATTCACGACATAAATCACACTAGTCATGCAAATATTATAAGAATTAAAAATATAATAATTGAATTATGTAGCTTGTATGTATGTTTCTAGACAGATTCATTTCAGCCAGGTCAAATCAATTCATTGAACATTTAAATTTGTACCATTTGATGCATCTGGCTATATCATTATTATCTTAACCCTCAAGGTGATCCGAACTCGTTTATACATATTCTCTTGCATTCTAGTTTGGATTTGGCGTTTTCCAAAATATTTTTAATACTAGTTAAATGTAGCAGTGTGTGTAACATTGTAACATTGCTGAATTTCTGACCGGATTTTTCTCAGTTGAAGGCCGAGTTTCGAACCGGTGGTAATTTCAATAAATGTGACCTTCATAAGTGCCCTTCTGTCGCCCAAATTGAATAAATGGCTTTGACTTTGACTTTAAATTGTCTTTTTTGGCTTTAGAAATTCGCGCACATTACTGGCCGCGTATAGTTATATGGTTCATTGAATGCCAAATAGCTCAGATCGCAGCTGACGAACCGCTAAAGAACAACAACACACAAAACCGATCACCACGATATCGTCCTCGCTGATGAAATGCACGTCGCGTCGTGACGTCCCACCCAGTCTCCGACCGCCCCTATTAGTCGTAACTCGCGACCTAGGGAGCCCTCGGCGTAGTTACCAAGATTTTTACGTATCCAGTTGAGAGCCATCAGCGCTGTTTTGTCCGAGGTGGCAAGGCGGTCAGAGCTACCAACTTCTAAAAAAAATGCCAAATGTTTTATACTATTACTTTTTTAACTTATTTAGGTGGGTTCTCCTAATACAGGGGTTGTAAAGAGTGAGGAAGGGATCTATCTACGGGTTTCTTCGGTTTTTTTTTTTCAAGACAGTAAAAAACAACGTATATTAAAAACCGCACAACGCAAACCTCAAGGGGTTTATCTGTATGTTGCGAGGACGTTTGTTCGCATAGTTATTATTATTATGAAATCGTTCTAAGTTAGTTATTTAAAAACAAATGTTGAAAATGGTGTTGAGAAAAAATATTATTTTTTGCGTTAAATTAGAGCCGGTCTTTGCGTATAAATTACTTATTTATTGTACAAGCCAAATTATTTAAAATTGTTGTTTTCTTAACAGAGAGAAGTGGAATCACCAGAGGAATGGGTGAGGCCGTGGCAGACCATACCACCCCCGCCACAGTGCGGTGAACTGAAGGAACAGTGGCCTGCGGATACTGAGGACTGTGGACAGGTCAGGATCATGACAGCAACATAGGCTACGTCTACCAAGATAACATTAGACGAGTATTCAATAAATTTCACATCCATAGGTCGATGGTTCATCCGGCTCGAAGGACCAACATTGAAAACAAACTCACGTACAACAGTTTGATACGCTTTCACGCCTTAACCGCTGAACCGATCGCGATGAAATTTGGCATGCAGATAGCATATGGTATGGGGAAAGATGTGGGCTACTTATTTCTGGAAACGCAAGTGAAACCGCGGGATACAGCTAGTTTATAATATGAGTTAAATTTGCTGTTCACTACGGCTTCATGATGACGGTGATGAATCCGGAAAAGTATTCCCATGTCCTCCAATACCTTATAAAATTCAAGTTATCTTCAAAATTCTATCGATTAAAAAGCTTGTTTTTATCTTTTCAGTTATTTGTTGTTTTACGCAGTCGGGTTTTTTCACAGAATTTATTGGATTTCATACCGCTACAAATCTGCATACTCAACAAAAAACGTGAATGATCCTCATTGGCCCACAAACCCAGCTAAAATGTATGGTGTGTTAGGTACTGTTCGGTTGGCGCGGGCCGACGCTAACGGAGCCTAAGGCACAGAAGCACCTGACGGGGTGCGCCACGCTGCTGCGGTACCTGTGCGACACCGCCGCCGCGCCGCTGCAGCGCGCGCTCGTCGAGAGGGAGGACGCACTCGCCGGAGACGTGAGTACATGTAATGTATGGTGTGTTAGGTACTGTTCGGGTGCGCCACGCTGCTGCGGTACCTGTGCGACACCGCCGCCGCGCCGCTGCAGCGCGCGCTCGTCGAGAGGGAGGACGCACTCGCCGGAGACGTGAGTACATGTAATGTATGGTGTGTTAGGTACTGTTCGGGTGCGCCACGCTGCTGCGGTACCTGTGCGACACCGCCGCCGCGCCGCTGCAGCGCGCGCTCGTCGAGAGGGAGGACGCACTCGCCGGAGACGTGAGTACATGTAATGTATGGTGTGTTAGGTACTGTTCGGGTGCGCCACGCTGCTGCGGTACCTGTGCGACACCGCCGCCGCGCCGCTGCAGCGCGCGCTCGTCGAGAGGGAGGACGCACTCGCCGGAGACGTGAGTACATGTAATGTATGGTGTGTTAGGTACTGTTCGGGTGCGCCACGCTGCTGCGGTACCTGTGCGACACCGCCGCCGCGCCGCTGCAGCGCGCGCTCGTCGAGAGGGAGGACGCACTCGCCGGAGACGTGAGTACATGTAATGTATGGTGTGTTAGGTACTGTTCGGGTGCGCCACGCTGCTGCGGTACCTGTGCGACACCGCCGCCGCGCCGCTGCAGCGCGCGCTCGTCGAGAGGGAGGACGCACTCGCCGGAGACGTGAGTACATGTAATGTATGGTGTGTTAGGTACTGTTCGGGTGCGCCACGCTGCTGCGGTACCTGTGCGACACCGCCGCCGCGCCGCTGCAGCGCGCGCTCGTCGAGAGGGAGGACGCACTCGCCGGAGACGTGAGTACATGTAATGTATGGTGTGTTAGGTACTGTTCGGGTGCGCCACGCTGCTGCGGTAGCTGTGCGACACCGCCGCCGCGCCGCTGCAGCGCGCGCTCGTCGAGAGGGAGGACGCACTCGCCGGAGACGTGAGTACATGTAATGTATGGTGTGTTAGGTACTGTTCGGGTGCGCCACGCTGCTGCGGTACCTGTGCGACACCGCCGCCGCGCCGCTGCAGCGCGCGCTCGTCGAGAGGGAGGACGCACTCGCCGGAGACGTGAGTACATGTAATGTATGGTGTGTTAGGTACTTCCTAAAAATTCCTTTAGAGTAGTAATACCGAGCCATCAAATTCCGCAACTACATAATAATAATAATAATAATTTATTCAATATAAAAACATATTACATTTATCACATTATTCAGTGCTTTTGCACAAATTTTTAACAGTAAGGTCCAATCGCCTTGTGTATTCTTGTCATGACCAAGCAGGGCACATGTGTCCTTGACTTAACCAGTCGGAGCGCATTATCGGTTTTGGGAAATTGGCGGAATAGATTTCAAGCAAAATTTACGTTATTGCTCTTCTTTGGGTTAATTGTTCGATGTGTGAAAGCCACCAAGCTAAAACCTAGACCTAATAAATTATTAATGCCAACGAATAAATATACGAAGAAAAGTAATTTTAGCGATCGTAATACAACGTTGTATGCATTGAGTCATGCCAATATTAACCATGAGACCACAAACCTACATTTGCGATATTAGAACGATTCGCGCCACTAGTATCATAACCATAATCCCAAATATTCTATTATTTATTCTTCCTCAGGTATCCTACAATCTTACCGAGAATCTGGCATCGGTCATAAAAATCGAACTTGACAATGTACCCATGGATAAACTGGAGATAGCCCGGGATGAGGCCAAAAATTCACTTAAGAGGGTTTGCAATGGAGAAGAGCCTATAGACATGGTGCGAATGCAGAGGTTGCTCCGTAAGCAGTTGAGGGAAAGTATCGCTAGCCTCGAGGCGGATCCGCATCATGCTGTCGCCTTCAGGTGTATTGGTGACGCTTTGTACTCACAGAATGAGGTTGATGTAAGTTCACCAGTTATTTGTTAACATCGATGAAAACTCCCTTTAGAGTAGTACCGAATTATCCAATTCCGCAACTAGTAAGTGTTTTTGTACTGATTAATAAAAGTACACTACTGACCAATCACTTCGGTTAACAGTTTAGTATGTCCTCGACTTAGCCAATCAGAGCGCGTTATCGGTGGTGGCGAATTGGCGGAATAGATTTAAAACAAAATGAACGTCATTGCGCTTCTTCGGGTTAATTGTTCGATGTTTGTTAATACGTGTATTGTTGAGTACAAACTGACAGAATACATAATAGTACAGAATGACCACTCCCTCCCTCCCGAAGATACGAATTACCTCACCCCCCGCCCCGGATTATAATAGACTTAATTGATATTTGCGTATAGTTTTTGTGTAAATAGGAAGGATAAAAATCCTACTATAGTTTATTATATTAATAGAGATGTTAGTTACTTGTCTTTGGTTGGTTGTTTTGATTGAAGACGACAAAGTAAATTTACCGTGCCATGCAAAACGTCTTTTTAACCTGTATTCAAACAACCCACCTTTGCATGTTTTTTTGCATGATTTTGAGCTTATATCTATGCTCATAACTCATTATTCCAGTTCATATCCCGCATGAATCCCCAAGAAAGTCTACAAGAGCTGCTAGAAGAGCCGGTGGAGTACTGGCTGGGTCTGCTGCAGAGGTTCTTCACCGATGACGTCATCACTATCGTCGGATCGCCAAGCATTGAGATGCAAGCTAAGTACGTTTATTGACACATTTGCTATAAGTGAATATAAAGATGTAAATGGCTCGATCAACTTTTTCTTGTACCTTGTTGCCTTGGTTACGTGATTTTCCATACGTTTTCTATGGTTACATGTAAACGTACATTATTGTCGTAGTTAAGTCCATTATTTTATGGACTATCTCCTAAGCATATTAAATAAATAAAATAAAATAAAAAAGCCTTTATTGCCATATCTAGTAAATAATACAATATAATAATAGTACATTCTTAAAAATTTAACCTATTTTTTCTCAGATAGGGCCCCTCTTTAGGTAAAGGCTTCCTCCATTCCTTTCCACTTGTTCCTATCCAGTGCCACCTCCATCCACTTGATGCTTGCTTGCCTAAGCATATTAGTAGCATTATATTATAAAAGTTTTTTTTACGAAACTCGGTCACTTTTGTCTCTTAGACAACGGAACAGAATAATAAAATATATTTATTTATTGTAAAAGAGTTTACATCAAGTGTGTGAACCTCTTGACACCCAAACTAAGATCAAACTTGTATTTTGCTCTCTCAATCAATATGTTGGTACAATAAAGGTAAACAAAAATGACATGCTAATTATATACATATAATAGAAATCAAATATACATCTTATACATATTAATAGCCTCATGTTTGTATGTGTGTGAAAGTTGATTGACCCAAATAGGACCCATATTTCTGACCAATCGTAACATGGTGGTGGTTTATGGTTGCAAATCTGCTGGCAGGTCCCTAACAGTTATCAGTTATATCTCAGTGTCGACGTCAAATACCGTGACGACGGTCCGGGTTCAAATACAAGAAGCATAGGCTTTTTGGTGAAGGAAAACATCGTGAGGAAACCATAGCACGGTGGTAAGGTGCTTTGTGGTACCCGCCAAACTGGCTAGCACCCTCAAGTTGAAAATATGTCGCCAAGCACCTGCCGATGTGTTCCGACAGCTGCACTTGAGAGCCTGTGTGCTTACCACCATCGGCTGCGTCTCAATGGAAAAATATCTACTGATTTTTCGTAAACACAATTACATCCTGTCTTGGTAGCGCGTCGTCTCTATTATGGTTTAAGACATTTATTTCTCAAAACAGAATATATAATTCACTTACATGAGAAACACAGGGTAACATATAAATTGTTTCATGGATCGAATGGAACGGCGAAAGTTACATAATTGTTACTTAGGTAATAAGAGTACATTTATTTTACAGTGTAGGTAAGCAGCAATATTTTATTATATTTTATCACCTAGCGAGCAAAAGTATGAGACAATGCACGGTCTTAATTACATGTCGTGATTCAATTTCTATCATTGCAACATTAGGTAGTTTATTTTTTATAGGTTTATTCTAAAGTTTAAATTAGACCGATAATAATTATTAATTTACTATTAGTTTTATATATATATATATTATTTGTTTTTTAATATACCTCCCTTACTGTCGCCGTCTCCATGGCCTGGAAGACCGGGACCTGTCGATTTTGTGGGCGCGCGTAGATCACGGTGGCTACACCAAAGTTTACGCGTGCCTTTACAGGTCCCATAGCGGTGACGTGGACACAAAACGGTTATTTGAGCACCTGCAATTGACGACTGACAAAGTAATGGAGCAGTACCCCTCCGCGGAGTTAGTGATACTAGGAGACTTCAACGCTCACCACGTTGAGTGGCTTAGTTCTCGGTCCACTGACTTCGCGGGGAGGACTGCTCACGACTTTGCCCTGGCCTATGGCTTCTCACAACTGGTTGTTTCTCCTACGAGAATCCCAGATATTGAGAGCCATACTAGCTCCTTACTGGACCTTCTGTTGACTACGCGACCGGACAACTATACAGTGACAGTGGATGCGCCACTCGGCTCATCGGACCACTGTCTCGTCCGGACGCAAGTGCCATGCGCCCGACCTGATTCGCCCCGGCCTCCCGGAAGGCGACGTGTATGGCACTACAAGTCAGCAGATTGGGATGGATTGCAAGATTTCTACGCATCGTACCCGTGGAGACAGCTTTGCTTCGCATCAGATGATCCTGACACCTGTGCAGCTGCCGTCGCTGAGGCGATACTGGCGGGAATGGAATGTTATATCCCAAACCCGTTAGTGGCTGCAGGGGTGAAGAAACGACCGTGGTTTAATCGGCCCTGCAAAGATGCTAGACAAAATAAGCAGACTTTGTATGAGGCTTGGACCACGGCCCGAACTAGTGAGGATCCTAACATCTCTGATGCGAAACGCAAATTTAACGCTGCCTCGAGGTTCAGTAAGCGAATGATTGCCAGGGCTAAGTTCGATTTCGTCGGCAGGTTTGGTGAGAGGCTGACTAGCCTTCCATCTGGAAGTCGCGCTTTCTGGTCTCTTGCTAAAGCTGCTGAAGGAAACTTTTGCCAGTCGTCCTTGCCACCACTGCGTAAGCCGGACGGAAACTTGGCCCATAGTGCAAAGGAGAAAGCTGATCTTTTGGGCTCTCTCTTTGCCTCGAACTCGACTTTGGATGACGGGGGCACCACACCGCCTACCATCCCGCGGTGTGACATCTCCATGCCGGAGATCAGCATTACCCAACGGGAAGTCCGGCGGGAATTGCTTTCTCTGGACGTCCATAAGTCGAGTGGGCCAGACGGTATACCGGCAGTGGTGTTGAAGCGGTGTGCTCCTGAATTGTGTCCTGTACTGACGCGTCTTTTCGCGCTTTCCTTCACCAAAATGAAAGTCCCGTCTTCGTGGAAGACTGCCCACGTGCACCCAGTGCCCAAAAAGGGCGATAGATCGGACCCGACGAATTACAGGCCTATCGCCATCACGTCCCTTCTCTCCAAAGTCATGGAGCGAGTGATCAACACGCAACTCCTGAGATACCTAGAGGATCACGATTTGTTGAGCGACCGACAATATGGCTTCCGCCACAGTCGCTCGGCTGGTGACCTTCTAGTGTATCTCACACAGCGTTGGTCTCTCGCCATCGAGAGTCAAGGTGAGGCATTGGCAGTGAGCTTAGATGTGGCAAAGGCGTTCGATCGGGTCTGGCACCGGGGTCTCCTAGCGAAGTTACCAGCATACGGGCTTCCCGAGGGACTATGCAAATGGGTCGCCAGCTTTCTGTCCAACAGATGCATAAGAGCCGTCGTTGACGGCAGTTGCTCCGATAGCATGGACATAAATGCCGGCGTCCCGCAAGGCTCTGTGCTGTCCCCAACACTGTTCTTACTGCATATCAA
This sequence comes from Polyploca ridens, assembly GCA_951394255.1. Classification (NCBI taxonomy): domain Eukaryota; kingdom Metazoa; phylum Arthropoda; class Insecta; order Lepidoptera; family Drepanidae; genus Polyploca; species Polyploca ridens. Next base: position 6,281,961 of record OX596246.1, on the reverse strand, counting down.
TGATATGCTGTCTATTGACGGTATTCATTGTTATGCAGACGACAGTACAGGGGACGCTCATTACACGGGCCGTGCTAATATCCCTCGTTCCGAGGTGGAGGAAAGCCGCGAACGGCTGTTGTCTGGAATCGAGAGTACACTTTCTAGTGTCTCCGATTGGGGTCGACTAAACCTAGTCCATTTCAACCCCACTAAGACACAAGCCTGCGCGTTCACCGCTAAGAAAACCCCATTTGCTGTAGCTCCACAATTCTAGAACACGTCCTTGAACATCAGTAAAAGCATTGGGATCCTTGGCGTCGACATTTCTAGCGATGTTTTGTTCCGTAGTCACTTAGAAGACAAGGTTAAGCTGGCATCCAAAAAGCTTGGAGTGCTCAACAAAGCGAAGCAGTACTTCACGTCGGGCCAAAGACTGCAACTTTATAAGTCGCAAGTCCGGCCTCATATGGAGTACTGCTGTCATCTGTGGGCGGGGGCACCTGGATACCGGCTTGGGCCTTTAGACTCGGTTCAGCGACGTGCTGCTAGAATTGTTAACGATCCTGAGCTCACAAGCGGTCTAGAGCCCCTCAGTCTGAGGAGAGACTTTGCCTCCTTATGTGTATTCTACCGCTTGTATAATGGACAGTGTTCTGAAGAATTGTTTAAGATGATGCCCACGGCTACATTCTACCATCGCAACTCTCGCCATCGACAGGGAGTCCATCCCCACATATTGGAACCAAAATTGTTTCGAGCTGTGCGGTCTCAAAGGAGCTTCCTTCCGCGGACGCTCAGATTGTGGAATGAGCTCCCTGCCGTGGTTTTCCCAATGGAGTACAGCATGGGGTTCTTCAAAAAGGGTGTGAAGAGATTTCTGCAGGGTCGGCAACGCGCGAGTAACACCCCTGGTGATGCAAGCGTCCATAGGCTGCGGTGACCGCTTACCATCAGGCGGGCCGTATGCTTGTTTGCTACCTAAGTAGTATAAAAAAAAAAAAAAAAAAAAAAAAATTTCAATTGTTTTTTGAATAATGGGTAAGACTGTATTTCTTTTACATCATTAGGCAACTTGTTATACATTTTGGCACCTTCAAATCTGATATTCCTAGCTCCATAGTTGGTTCGTGGCGCGTATAAGCAGATATTGTTGGCATTTCTCATTAATCGGGTTTGGCTCAGCGATTTTTTTGTAAAAGTTATTTGAGAGTGAGTATCTTTAGTCAAAATTTTTCTTATCAGCAAACATGTGTGGTACATATATATTTGTGTAATTGTCATTAATTTGGTTTTATTAAATACTGTTGCCGTTGGTGTTAAATAGTTAAGGTGAAATAGTAGTTTTATCGCTTTGTTTTGGGTTGTCTGTAATTGTTTTAAATTGGTTTTAGCAGCCGAACCCCATACATCAATTAAATAGGTTAAATGAGACTTGATAAGCGAGTTGTATATGATATATCTAACAGATTCAGGGAAACAGCGGACGATGCCTCGAAGTATGCCTATTAGAGATGATAATTTTGATCTTAATTTATCTAAATGTGGCTTCCAGTTTAACTGGCCATCAAGTATGAGACCAAGATATTTCTCTGATTCTACCTTATCTAGCGGTTCATTGTTAATGTGTAATGATGGGAAATTTGTAACTTTTTTATTTTTGGCTCTAAAAATCATATAGTTAGTCTTAGCCACATTGATAGTCAGTAAGTTGTACTGAAACCAAGTATATAAGGTATTTACGTCTTCTTGGGCTTGTTTGGCAACTGTTTGAATTTCATTTCCAAAGTAAAAGAGACAGGTATCATCGGCATATAGTGTCACATCTCCAGCTAGGCCTAGGTCTTTTATATTGTTTATATATATTAAGAAGAGCAAGGGCCCGAGGATGGAACCTTGGGGGATTCCGTAAGTTATTAATTCAGGAGTACTTTCCACATCGCCAATTTTAACTATCTGATATCTATTAGAGAGATATGACTTTATCATATTATACGCAAAATCTTTAACACCGATAACTTGTAGCTTTTGGAGTAGTAGCTTATGACTAATCGTATCAAAGGCCTTTTTAAGATCGATAAATATTCCAAGAGCTATTTGTTTTTTGTCTATTCACGAAGTAATTACTAAACAGACCAGTTGGGGACAAATATATACATGAGTATGAATAATTTTAAGAGAGGTAGAGCATAGCGTTTATTCGCTCAGAGCTGCTCGACTGGAGAAGTACATCCACCTTACAGAATTCCACAGCCAAATAACTTTATGTTGTGTTCCTGCGCGTGAGTAACGTCGCCAGTGCTCATTGGGGAGGGGGGAAGGGCGCGTGAGTGATACCTGAAAAAAGCAGGGATGGACTTTTTGGCGGGAACTTGCAGAGTGACGTTGCGTTTTCATTTTTATTTTCATAAATTCGTGTATTTTGAGTTTTATTGCATATTATCGGTGGTATTTTATCCAATAAAGATCAATCCATGTGCACCAGTGAAGTGAAATGAAATGAATAATGTGTATCGTGACTTTTCAGGTTGTCTCAAGAAGTCCGTGAAAAGTTTTAGTACAACCACCATTGTACTAAAACATGACTTTTATGGACGGTGACTGACTGAGGACTATGTGAAAGTGATTTATTGTGACTAGAACTTATAATATAAATGGCAAAATACACAAGCCGAGGGACGCCAAAATATAAAAAAAGAAACAGGGACACAAAGCCAGAGCTAATTGATTATCTCTTTCTTAACATCTATAAACTTCATGTGTAATATTTCTGGTTCGGTACTATAACATTATGCGTGGGAAATAACTTGAACATTATATTAATCCAGAATGGCAGAAGAGGAAAAGACTAGGATAGAGGAGCAAAGAAAACAGCTAGGTGAGACTGGATTACAAGAGAAAGCCAAAATACTGGAGGAAGCGATGGAATTCAATGAGGTTTGAATATATTCGTACTTTTATTTTATTCCAGACTAGCCTTTCACTTTTATCCTTGTACTGAGGTACTTACTTAAACTAGGATGATAAACGCATCGGCATAGAATTTGGCCCAAGCTCGAAATTTCATAAAAAATATGTGTTTTCAGCACAAGCTTGGGCCAAATTCATTTCAATTTATATTTTTTGTTTGTGACTTTCATTTCTAAATATAAAAAAAAGCTGGTATAACTGGTATAAGCACCACATATTCTTTCATTATGCATTTAGTAATAGTACATTATGAGAGTGTAATGAACAATACACATACATTTCATACGACGTTTTTCAACACACTTGCGAGGAAATTTTGAAGTTGATTTTTTGATAATAATCAACCACAGCGAAAATGTTAACAAATATTTATGAAAAATGCCGCGCAGGTTCTTTTTAACGTGCTCCGTGACATCGATATGCGCACACTCTTTGTGATATTATATAAAAACTGTTTTACTCGGTTAAATAAATAATGCTTCGTCTACATAAATATAATTTGCAGTGAGGTACAAACCTAACTTAATCGCGATGTATATCATAAAACACGAGTGGGAATAAGCTGCATTATGAACTTAAAAGCGGTGCAATAAGAGTCACTTTAGAAGCTTTTTTCAACAGCTGTTATTTTGACATTACAAGCAGACACTTCAATTTTATTTATTTGTAATATAGGTTGATAATATTTATCCCCCCTCTCCCCCCAGCGACCCCCACCGGCCGGTACACTAGCGGCTGTTCCGGTGCCGTCGTGCAGCTCCCTCAAGTGCCACAACATCGCCACTTGGAGCTCAGATTCGGACCCCTGTCCACACTTCGACCTCAAGGAACTGCCTCTATACACCAGGGTGCATAGCCTCAAGACCAACTTTGTTTACGTAAGTATTATAAGCAAGATTTTCTGAAAGTATGTCGGGAACAATGTCCCGGATCAGATATAAAAATATTTGAGTAAATAGTTTAAGGCTGGGAGAGAGAGTATATTTTGATACGCGTTTAAAAATATACCTTAAAAACAATGAAATAAGGTTTATTTTTACATTAGCTGCTGGAGAGCCGACCTAACAATTTCAATGACCCTAAAGCTCTATTTTAATCGCGATAAAAAATTACTCCTCCGAGTTGGCCTGTGCAAACGGACCCTAAGAGTTCTCTATTGGCCGTTAAAGTACTGTGCCGCGCTATAAGATCCAGTGAGAGGCTGAGTAGACCAATAAACCAGGCCAGAATATAAATAAAAGTTTATTCCTGCTCTTAACAAAGTATCCATTAATCCCGACGAGTTAGCGAATAGCTTACAAGCCCAAAATCCCATCTAATAAAATACCGTTAAACCGACGATTAAGGCGATGATAGCTCAGTGGTAGTGACGTCGGATACCGAGATGAAGGTCCCGGGTTCGAATCCTACAATGAGCTTGAGCTTTCGGTGAAGGAAAACATCGTGAGGAAACCATAGCACGGTGGTAGGGTACTTTGTAGTACCCGCCTGGCTGGCTACCACCCTCATGTTGAAATCTGTCGCCAAGCACCTTTCGGTGTGTTCCGATAGCTGCACTTGAGAGCCAGTTCCTTCTAGGCTTTGTGTGCTTACCACCTTCGGCCGCATCATCACTTACCATGGTGAGATTGCGGTCAAACACAGACCTATCAAGAGTAAAAAAAAAAAAAACCTTCCAGATAAACCTAATCTTCGACACGACGTCAGTGGACCAGACGACCCGCAAATGGCTACCTCTTCACATGAACGCATTCGCAGAATGTCCCGTGCGTCGCGGCAAAGACATTATATCACACGAGGAAGTCATATCTACCACTGAGGAGCTGACCGTGTTTCTAGGAAACGACATCGGATTTGGAAGATCTGGTAACTTCTCTGTGGGACATTTCGGAAATTTTGTTCATATTGAGACTAGAGTGAGTACCTATAAACTTTATAATAGTGTTTTGCCCTAGTAAGAGCAGAAGGAAAGGTTTTAGGTTTTTTCGGTCGGTCGCTTATTAATACGTGTGTTACAGTGTGAACCGCAAGATTACGTACAAGTGGTAGATCACCTTTATGAAGTCCTGTACTCGGCTGAACTTACAAAAGAAAGACTGTTAGTGTTCGCGCAGAGACTGCTCAACGATGTCGCACAGGTAACGTTTATTACTGACTTATTATAATTTTATCACTTTGAAAAGGATTTTGCGATTTCAGAGGTGGTCTCGTAGTAATGTTTTTCGTCGAGATCCCCACATAAGTTTTGGAAACAAGAGATCTAGAATTGGACCCAACATTGTATTCCACAAACTTATCTGACCCGGTGAGGGAGGCGCTGTAATCGCATTTGGTGGAGCAAACAACCAATGGCGAATGGCGGAAGATTGACATTTCAAACTGGCGTCGTTAGTTCCTTTTGGCCACCGGGCCAGATAAGTTTGTTGCACTATACAGATAATTTTGTTTAATATAGAACGATTTCAAATCCTGTATTATCTTCCTTTACTTATATTATTAATACTTCTCTTGATGTCTACAGGGCATTGTATACAATAAAGTATATTTCATTAATTCAAAACATGTTTCCCCTTACCAGGTACGCAGAAATGGCCACAAGATGGTATATGACCTAGCCCGCGATGCAGTCTACAGCAAAGACAGCAACATGCACTGGGGCTCAGTACTAAGGCAGCAAAAGTTCCTCAAAGATCTCATTGAACTATTGAATGGCGGCGGAGATTCAGCAGAAACAGCGCTAATTGAAGCAAAGAATACTTTCAGGAATATAACTGAGAATGCTTGGTTGCATCTCGCGACGGATTTCGAAAGATATAAGCTTAGTACTGAGCCGTGGAAGAAGTTTGCAAGGGAGAATGAAATTACACCTGTTCCGTGAGTCTTTTTTTTGTAGAGATAGGTATAGGTGCTAGGTACCCAAGACAAAGACAGGCTTTATCTTCGAGATGAATACTCCACTTTGTATGCCCCCTGCGTTCTACTAGTCGTGGCCAGTTCAATTTTCGAACAATTTATATTTTTGTTCGTCAATAGCAACTAAACCTATGAAGAGAGAATACATGTTCTAAATTGATGTCTAAATTTTAAATCTCTGGATCAAGATAGAGGCGTACTTCCTACGCCAACCTCAACTAATTGGGAACAGGGCAGGCGGATAATGATGATGTAAATTAGCAGGCCGCGTCTGTACTGGGACGCAGAGCTGATGTCAGGGTGGGGCGGTGGGTGCGTGGCGGGCGTGGGCGGCGTGGAGTCGTCGTACCTCGCGCGGCTCGCTCCCGGCCCGCTCGGGCACGCGCTGTGTGACGTCGCACCGCTGCTTGTTGCACTCAACTACTTCACACAGCTCGAGGTACCTACTCTACTGTACAGTACTGTACTGTACTGCACACTACAGGTCGTTGTTTTGGTCAGCGACGAGCGACTCAGGGTCGATAATACAAATGATACTGGGGCTAAAAAAAATATTAAAAATTTGAAATTTTGAAAATCATGTAATAAGCTAAAGTGTAGACATAATACTCAACGGGAGTACGAGGGAGTAAAGGGGTGGGGCGATGGCGGCTTGCGCCTAGCTCTAGTCTGTGCACGTGCCTGGTAACCATACTTTGCGGTAATTTTATTTCAAATTGAATAAGGTATTTCTCAACATATTTACAGTATTTAATGGAATTAAGTCCATTTTTGGGGAATATATATTGTACTACCGCTCCTGGGTCGCTTGTCGCCGACCAAAACAACACCCTGTATAGGTACTATACTGGGACGCAGAGCTGATGTCAAGGTGGGGCGTGATACCATAGTAGCGCTTAGGTAGGACCATAAGACCATATTTGGGAGAGGTGCAAACTGAAGGTGTAAGGGAAAAAGTTACGTCGTATGGTCTTCACGCCTGCAAGAAAATAGGAACCTAAGTCATGATGATATCAATGTCAATTCTGTAAATTTCCAGACACAGTAGAGATGATGGCCCGTACTTACTTACGCTGTCATAAACAGCGGCTTTCGTACCAAATTGTGACACTAAAAACGTGTGCGGGTAAACGCTCTATACAACCAAAACTTACCTCAATTTTATAATTATGAATTAAAATGTGACGCTAAAGCTAATTTGATGAGATAACTCCAAAGAAATTACATGGGATTGCCAAGCTAAACACATAATGTTCCCTAGGGTCCAATGTGGCGACTGATCCGCGGCTGTGGCCTGTCGTACGGGTACGGTATCCGCACCTCGCAGAACGAAGGCCGCCTCATATTCTCACTGTACCGAGCTACTAACACGGTCGCCGCTTACAACAAGGCCAAGAGCATTCTGGTAAGTAAACATAATTATACAACAGAAACACAACACCATTGAGGTTTCATCATATATCTATATAGTATTATAAAACTGAAGAGTTTGTATGTTTGAACGCGCTTATCTCAGGAACTACCAATTTGAAAATTCTTTTTGCGTCAGATGGGCCATCTGACGCAAATTGAGTAAGCTTATAGGCATATAACATGGTTGAAACCCCTGGGCACACATCATCATCAGCCTATAATGTCCCACTGCTGAGCACAGGCCTCCTTTCACAAATGAAGGTGAAAGAGAATGGGCAATACTCCACCACGCGTGCCCACTGCGGATCGGTGGAGGTAGGCTAGTGGACTTGGAATTTTTCAAGCCGCCTAGGAGGCATCCAACTAGCTTAACGACTATCACAATTAAGTGGTAATCGGCACCAACGGCTTTACGTGCCTTCCGAAGCACGGAAACGCTCGATTTGAAATACCACTAGGCGGTAACCGATCCAGGTACCGACCACGACAGGCGTAGCTTAACTTTGCCGCTCGATTAAGAACGGCTAATCATGCTACACCACGAGCGCTTCACCTGAGAGCACACCTAGTAATATATTAATGCTAAAAAGGTTGTACGTTTGAGTGCGCTCTGGAACTACAGTCTGTTTTTTTTTTAAAGATAACCCGTTTATGTAATTTATTCTACGACGCCGGCAGCCTACTTTATTGGGGTGGATAATAAATCGATTATTTACTTGTTACACTAAACATTATCGAACCTGTTACTGTTTGAAACGAGTAACTAGAAACCCTGTACACATTTTCGATAACACCTTTAAGTGTTGTCGCACTGTGGATACACTAAAATAAACAGTAACAAAAAATCACAAAGTCATCTCAGCATGATTCAATAATAATTATATTTACGTCATCGATCATTTTGTACTTGAAGACGGATTCATCGACATCAGTGATCTAATCTCATATTTAGTGTTGTTTTGTTTTAATTGTAGATACTTAGCATTTTAAATCATTGTATTACAGGCATAGCGCATAACTGTATCGGTTCCTGCGGTAATGGAGCGGTGTGGGGAGGGGGGGGGGGACGTATAAGAACTGTCTCGGTATACGCATGCATAATTTTTAGTTCTCTTTCGTTGTCGTTGTTTGTCATATTCGCCAAACAGCAGGCAAAGGTCTGAGCCATACAGGCTTCTCAACATCCATAAAAGTCATGTTTTAATACAATGATGGTAATTGTACAATAGTATATTACTCACCTAGGGCAGGAAAGTAAGAAATGTCTCATGTGATCTGAGGCTTTCTTATTTTTACTTATTTTTCTCCTCGACGGAGGCGGAAAGCGGCATTTTCGTTTAGCGCAGCGGGACAAAAGTTGACGCTTTCCGCCCGGAGAGGAGAAAAACTTCACAGACTTCTTGAGACAACTTGAAACAAATGTCACGATACACATAATTCATGGTGCACATGGATTGATCTTTATTGGATAAAATACCAGCGATAATACGCAGTTATACTCAAAATACACGAATTTATAACCATAAAAACGAAAATGCAACGTCACTGTAAGTTCCCGCCAAAAAGTCCAGTTCCCTTTTGTAATTTGACGTAATGAAAACACACCCCTGCCGCACCGCTCCACTACCGCAGGAACCTACTCAGTTATGCGCTATGCCTGTAGAAACAGATCACAGCATATGTTAGGAGGTTATCAATATCAGTTTTTTTAGCACAATATGTATATGGCATTTTTGTTATTTCATATTTATGTTTAAAGATTGGCAGTTCCATACAATGGACTCCTACACAGTATGTATCTAAAACCGTATTTTATTCGCGAATTCGATTGGTCTTTAAAGAAATCTTGATGTTGTTACTTAAGTTCAAATTATATGTGAGAATCTTTTGTATAACAGCTGAAATCCAATATTAAATTACCAGGAGGAATATCTGAAAAGCCCCAAATTCGACGAGGATCTATTCGCATCTGCGAAGAGCACGGCACTATTCGAAGTGGTTGAGAACGAGAAGTGTCCTGCAGATGTCGTCAAACTATCGCTCTTTAACTACATGCAGCGGGTTGACGTCACATATAATAGGTAAGTTTAACTAGGAGTTCTGTTGGTTATGTTAGATAGGATGGGACATTAAAGTACCGGGAAAGCTTTCAACTTTCCTATCAGTGTCTGATAAAATATCAATAAGTTGGTTACTGATTTACGGTTTTTTAGGTTTCTTACCCCACCCTTATATAATGAAATTGTTATCAGTGTAAAGATCTAAAATTAATATCGAATACTAAGGTCTAATAACCTCATACACATGTTATATTAATAATTACTTGAGACCTCTCTTTTATTATTTTTTTGTGAGTTCTGTACACAAAGGGTGCCAAACGGGACTATATCACTAAACCTCCGCTGTCCGTCGGTCGATCTGTCTGTCAGTGGGCTACGTATCTTATGAGCCGTAATAGGTAGACATTTGACATTTTCACAGAATTTGTATTTTTATTGCCGCTATATTAACAAATAATAAAATGCTATAAAATTTAAAATGTAACGGGCCCATAGAAGAAACATGTTTTTTTAGGCTTTGTTTTTTGTTGCGCCTACTATTATTCATTTCAAAGCAAAGTTACGGTAGTTTTATTGTTGTACGGAACCGACCGTGTGCGAGTCTGTCCGCACTTGGCCGGTAATTTTTTTATATTATATATTACGATACGCGTTTTAAAATATTGTATATATTCGCAGGGACTTCGTTTGCGCCATATCAGCGGTGACCCCCGAGGCGGCACACGCCGCGGCGGCTCGCTGGCTGCCCTCACTCTTTGACGACGAACACAGCAAACTAGCCATTGTCTGCCATCCTACCAAGGTCAACGATATGCAAGCCGCCTTCGATAAGTAATCAAATATTTTATATTACATCATCAGACTATAATGTCCCACTGCTGGGCACAGACCTTTCACAAATGAGGGTGAAATGGCATGGACAGATACTCCACCGTGCATGCCCACTGCGAAGGTAGGCTAGTCAACCTACTGTTGGAGTTTTCGAGCCACCTAGGAGGCCTCCAACTAGCTTAACGACTATCATAACCAAGTGATAACCGGGAACAAGCTTTACGTGCCTTCCGAAGCACGGAATACATTTGAAAAACCATTAGGCGGTCACCCATCCAAGTACCGGCCAAAACGACGGTTGCTTAACTTTGCCAATCGATTAAGAAAGGCTAATCACGCTGCACCACGAGCGCTTCATTTCATTTTTGTTTTTTTTTTTATATAATAAGCTGTTGATTCTCAAAACAAAATTGCGTACAATGTCACGGAGGTGACTGACGATGTTGTCAAGAATGGCGCATAAAGCCTACACGGAATCTGACTTGACTCGAGGGTGTACAATTTTGTCATAATTATTTGGCTGAAGTTAATATACGAACTGATTTCAATTTTCATTCCCAAGATGCGTATAATAAAAATTATGTCGCAATTTAAAGTTAATGCCCCTCATAATAGTGTCATTTGTGATATTTTATTTTTCAGGATCAATGTCAAATTAGAAGCATTCGAATCGATGGAAGCGTCAAACTTCAACAAATAAACACAAACAGCACGTTTGGTACCTACGTGTCCCACTAAACTATATTATTATAATGTATTATTTGTATCTCAATTTATTCTCAGTTAACATAACATGTAAGTGTAATGAAAAGTGGAATTTTATTTAAGTAACTATTGCTTGGCTGTGCCTTACGTATATCGAAGAATATATTCACATGTTTGTATTTCCGCAACTTTTAAAATCTAAATATACATTTTAATTTTAAGTTATTCTGTTTTATTTTAACAACCAAAAAGGTACCTCTAAATTTTTCGCAATGAAACCAAAGGAAGTATTGTGATAATAATTATTTTAATCACCATTTATCTTAAAGCTATGTCTATACAAAAAATATAACTTAAATTTAGTCAGATAATTAGTGAACATCATTATAAATCATCTCACAACCGCTGCAACACCTCCCGTCATATAATTCAAACCCATCCATAGAATAATATCATTGTATAACATTTTAACGACTTCATAATCAATAGAAATACTGGTTTATCCATTTCAACAATTCTAAAATAGAATGTAGTGAGAACCCTCTACTTTTATTTTTATATTAGTCAAATACTTAGATACATTAATTATCAAGTGAAATTGAGACCTCCACTACATTCTTCTGGCTACCAATAATCACTATAGAAATTATAATATATTTTTAATTTATGAAATATTCCAACTACGAACATTTAATAACATCCCATTATTTTAGAAACTCCATCCAGCATTTCAGTTTGATTTTAGTCTAATTGATAATACTGGTTAATTTTGTTAGTGAATTTAAAAGGGGCGAAAAATTCATGAGGTACATATTATAAAAAATAAAGTGGCCTGGTAAATGTTTATAACCTCTGCGTAGGCCATTCAAACCGTTTATTCCCACCACCCACATCTGGTGAGGTATTTAATTATGTAGTATACTTATAAATTACTCATCTAAAAACATAATATTACATAATTGTACATGCAAAGATATATTTACATTTCCTATAAATTTATAAACTAGTCATAGACAAGGATATTTTTTCATGTAACAATAAATTCAAGATTACTATGCATATTTGATATGCATGTCTATTATGCATATTTAAAGCACCAACAAGTGTAAATGTGAAACTTTTGAAGCAGTTATTTAATTTTATCGTCGTAATAATCGCCATATGTTTTGTGTTAAAATCCGAGGGACAGTTAATTTTTATTACAGATAATTAATTTACGTGCTTTGAGAAGAGATTTGGTAAATGTTAAAAATTACATCTTAAACATTAAGCTATTCATTATATTATTAATTCACTATGGACACCTACCTGAAGAATAGAATTCCCTAATAAACGAATGTGTAGTTAATGTTAATTATACTAAGCCTACGTTATAATAAAAGAGGCGGCCCCATTTACACTATCTAACATGTGTTCGCTCTATAATTACACGACGCGTGACCCGCACCACCAATAACTATAACAATTTTGATATAGGACAGTTAATGAGCACAGCTTAAACTTTAACATGACATTTATCGGCCGATCAGAGAAGTAAAGAATAAACATTTTATTTCCTAAAAGGACGAATCGAACTGCCCACATGTCAATAGAAGCACAACTATAATGAGCCTACGGAGAAAAGTAATATAATATACTTCGAACGACTGACCTTCATACGATTTGGGGAAATACTTGTAATGGGTTCGTAGTATTCAAACATAATTATTTAGGTTATGAATGTTATGATACATAGCTTCACATATTTCTACATTTTCGTACATAAGTACTAGAAGAATAAAACTTTTTGATATATTATAAATTCAATAATTAATTCTGGTTTTCGTATATCGATAATTTTAATTCCAAATCAACATATTTTACTAATTTATTACCAACATTACGCAAAATTATACACCTTTACTGGTATTGCAATTTTAAAATTAAATAACATAAAATTACTTAGCCGTACCACTCAGCTTTGTACGTATACGTAGCGCACGACGACCTTTCTAGCATTCTACTCCCATCAGCTGATTCAGTCAGCCACCTTGTGATGAATCATACCTAATTAAGCATTAGACATTTCATTGCCACTAACAAAGCACCATTGCTTTGAACGATAAGCCTCTAGGTACGTATGTATATGGTATGAAGGCGTGTTTACATCATATTTGCGTCGATAGGTGGCGCGTGGTTCCGAAGCGCGTCGCGGATGTACTCGCTGACCCTCCCGTCCGCGACCAGGTGGAAGAAAAACAGGTGTTCGAAACTCTTGAGCGATATCGACCGTAATGCGGGTAGTCGTAGAAGCAGCGACGCGAACCTGCCCTCCTCAGTCCCGCGCGACCTTCGGCAATACTCGTCCAGGCACAAGTACATCTGCGGGACACACGTGTAAGTAAGTCAATTACCATGAACTAATTGTAAAGTCAAATTGTCTACTATTATAAATCAAATGCATAGAACTAAAGGTCAATGTATAGCGGAAATGTTGGCGAATATTATTAACGGCGTCCTAATACGTCATACTCTATACCGGCTCTGGTAAGCAAAAAAAATCCAGGTCTCGAAGTTTAGTGATAAAAGCCATATTTCGGAAGAGTTGAAAATCGACACCCTAGACAATACCAAATCTAGGTGAACTGCACTATACAATTATAGTTCTCTCGCTATAAAATAAGTAATCATATTTTTTATGGAATGAAAATTGTCAAGTTTTGTACCGTATTGAAATTGTGTCTAGGGTCGATTTTCAACTTTCAAAATATGGCTTTTATCACTAAACTACGAGACATGGATTACCCACTTGACGTTGAGTATTGGGAGCGATTACGATGTTGAAATAATTACCTTCTCTCTCAAAACTTCTACTTCTTGTCGATTTTTCAGTCCTTTTATATCTGTAAAATAATAAAAACTAAATTAATCACTTGATTTTTTTTTTTCATATGTAGCTGAACGGAGTTTTATATATATGACGCATAGCTATGGTATAAAACATGGGATAAGTATTCTTTATCCTGGGAAAGTATTAGATTCCCTCAACACGACAACAGGATAAACTCATTTCAACTTGAAACACTCACTTCACTAGTAAAGCTGCCATAGTATACACCGGTAGTCATGGCGACAATGTTTTTATTATACAATGGCGGTCTCTTCGCAGGCATTAGATGGGCCAAATTGTATACTTTACTCTGGTAATTTGTTTATTAAACAGTCCTCACCGGGGTTCAAAAGAATGATCGCCTTCAGTGCGACATATTCAGCTTGGTCCATACGCAGCGTGCGCATCTTCAGAGATAGTTCTGAGAGCACGCGGTCGAAGATCTGACCCACGCCTGCTTGCAGAGCGGAGTTGCGGTGCAATGTCATGCCTGGAAAGTAAGAAAGAAAACAATTTAGTAAAGTTTTTTTTACATTTACCAAATAAATTTAATACCCTTTGACAGATATTCACCACGGATAAAATTCATAACGAGAATAGTATGCTTGCTGTGTAGCAGATGGAATAATCAATGTAAATGGAATACTGTTTATTTATCCTTTTATTTATTTGCAGATTGTTTCTATTAGGGAATGTCTCTATCTGTAATGGTACATACAGGCCCCTCTTGTCCACTGGACGCTCTGGGCAAGTGACCAGGGCCCCGCAACGATGGGCGCCTCCTAGTTCCCGCCAGATCACCTTCGAATGCCGATATTAACGATAAGTATATTAATTTAGCGATAGTCAAAGAAAACTAATTTTAAAATGTTATGTATCCAATAGCGATGTAAAATTGAACGAGACCCGCCCAAGTAAACTGGCTCGATGAGCGGGACTTCGATTTTTAACGATCATAGGGACCCCATTACACCAAAGTCTCCAGGGCCTCAAATAGGTTAAAAACGGCCCTTGGTACATGCACCATCCAATAAGACAAATCACAAATTATTACGAAACTTGTAAAATATCCTGGACTCCTTTGTGGGAGGGGAAGCCAGTATACTGTCACATTCAAATGTTGATATAACAATACATAAGTTTTAAGAAATAAATCTTCACCTAAGTTGCATTCTACGCATTTTGGAGAACTTACTTTCCCCACCATAAAGCGAAATTTATTTAAGGTTACTTTCCTCACAGCCGTTAGTATATAATGCTCACTGGACTTACACTATTTACTACACACTTAATTTTAGGTATTAGACCTAAAACCACGAAAACATTTTAAAGTATCGTACGCAATAAGAAGACGTCTCGATAAATTACAAGTACCTTTTTCTAAATATTGCATCGCGCTTTTTTGGAGTCCGTGAAAATAACAAACAATTAAATTTCATTAATTTTATAGCATATAGGATTTTTGCAATGGCGATAAGCTCAGTGCATCATTGAGATATCAGCTTTAAAACATATATTTATGTAATCACCTGTTTGAAAGTTTAAAAACCCCGATCCAGTACCATATCCATGTTTCGATCCACCTGTAAATATTTTATAAAATTCTGAATAGTTTCATTTGTAAAATTGATTACTATTAAATTAATAACTTGCTGTTTCATTACTGATATTTTTGTTATTTTTTTCAGGATTCTGTTTAACTACTAAACAAAAGATGGCGCCACCTTACATAAACAGTTAAAACTAACCTAAAAATAACGAATTAAAAATAGTTTTAGGTTACCTTTTTGTTGACAAAAATATCGTATTATCGTTTTTATCAAATCACGACTTACATTAGAGACACCTTCCTCATCATCAAAATTTTGTCATCCAAATCGGGTAAAATTGTATACTGTACTGTATCCCACAACACAGGTTGCCCTAGTATGGGATGCAAGGTTCACTAATTTTATATTGCTATTATGTTTCAAATAAATGAGTATTATTATTTTTACCTGGCGTATAGCTAAATCACGTAGTAAAAGCTTTTAAGGTTGTCCTACTCACCACCTCGCTAGACAGCAAATTTAAATGTAATGAAAGTAGTGAAATATCGTCGGTCAAATGTCACGCATTACTGAAATATTATTCAACATCTTATAATTCTTAATAGTTCCTTCTACAAACGAATAAAGATTGCGAGCTTTTTATTAAACTGAATTCATCTTCAAATTGTATACAGACTCTTATAAGGTATCGAACTCTGACATCGTTTATTAGATTTCCATCTTTATGTAGCCGACCTAATGCAAATGATGTCGGTCGTTTCGTTAGTTAATCTCTCAAGAGAAAGCAACTACATATAACCAATAAATAAATTCACGAGAATTAATGAATCATCGTTGCTACCTCCCTGTAAACTCATTTTAATTGATGTGTCTTCTTGCAATCCTTCTTAAGGTTTTTCTTTCGTATGTTTCCGTCCTTCATCCTTTAATAATTCTTCTAATTTGTCCTCTATAACACAACATCGCAACATCCTGGCTTGGGATCTATCATCACCATATAACAAATGTTTCAGACCAACACCGCACAACTTAAAGATCGTATATATAGGCCTATAAACAGTTGTGTCGTTTTACTATTCAAAGTCAAAGCCATTTATTCAATTTAGGCCCTGGTAGGGCTATTACTATTGTTATTACACTTTCACTGTGTCCCTTTACATCGGAAAGGATTGGAATTTTTACTATTTGACAATCGAACTGTCGCAAAAAAATTGTTTCATACCCAAGCCGGATAAAATTAAAATCACTCTGAACGTAAACCAGGCTTATGCAAAATGCGTAGTAAGTGCGTAGTTGGGAAGCCGCCTTAGACCGTTTATAAACAGGCGAATTCTACAACAACTGCCTGCGACATATCTATCGGGATTACAAATTTTAATTGTATTTTTGTTGTAGATTGCGATATATGATATAATGCGGACAGCAAGGGAGTGTAACTTGCTTCCGGCGTCTGTTTCATGACTCATACAATCTAGGGACTTTCAAGGCCAGAGTGAACAGGTTCCTTCTGGGTAAGCGTGTTCCATCTTAGGCTTCGTTTTTGTCCCTTATGGGTGGGCGGGTCAGAGGCTAAACGCAAGCCCATTTAATAAAAAAAAGAAGAAATATAGAATTTTGGCCTGCATCCTATTCTTTCGTAGACTTTTTGAGCATTGGTTCTATTTTAACCTTACTCAAAAACTGTATACACGACACTTCTTCTTTTGACAAACTGCATACTCACTCTAGGAAATCGGTAGTTTTTTTTTAGCTTTTATTAGTTATGTAAGTACAAGACGAACCTGGCATGAGACACATGAGTTGTGGCGGCGCGGAGCTCCTCGACCCGTCCACGTTCTCTCGCTCGTCCGTGAGGTACTGAAATATAACAGATTTAACTGTTTATACATTCATACATATGTGCCCCCATATAGGTTTTACTAGCTTTCCGTTCACCCGCGGTCCTCTACTTTACCTTAGGGGTATAATTTCCGAAAATACTTTTTAAGTGGATGCTTACATCCATAGAGTTTGTATATTATAGAGTGTTACCGTTAAAAACGTTACCCCGTGCGAAGGGGACATCATCCTTTCCAGCTTGTAGCTTTAACTTATTAAAAATACAATAAAGAAATAATAGTGCTTAGTAGTGCGAACATACATAAAAGCTTAGAAGACAGTTATTATTCTCATTACATTAATATATCTAAGTGGCTAAAGGTGGTGAAATGGAAGTGACCAGTGCAACTGTCAGATAGCCGCTGCATAGTGGTCGTCACTACATTCATAATAGAGTTATGGAGCTGTGATTAATTAATCTTATAAAAGTATTGACGGATAATCTTATTAAAGAGTTGACAGGCTAGTTGGCGCATTTGGTTAAGGTTCATCTTACGCGCCGCAGGTCGTGGGTTCAATTCCCACACAGGACATGCATTTGTGTGCATGAACATGTCTGTATGTCCTGAGTCTGGGTTTAATTATGTACATTAAGTATGTATTTACAAACAAAAAGTAGTATACGTATTATATCAGTTATCTGGTTTCCATAGTACAAGCTCTGCTTAGTATGGGATCAGATGACTGTGTGAGGAATGTCCCAGGATATATTTATTTATATATTCTACATCCCTGGTAAGTGATATATTATATAAGTTTTAGTACTCACTTCCATAGACCGCCATGCGATGGCGAACAGCAGCAGTTCGTTCCAGGAGCCCTTGATGAGTAGGATCTGGTCGTCCATCTCCAACTGGCCGAAGTGCGGGATGTCACGCGCCCACACCACCAGCGCCGCTATTTGTTTGTTGCCTGCGAATTATACAAGATATGTGAGAATGGATCATTTATTGAAGCACTCATGGTGTAGCATGATAGCAGTACTTAATCGATCGGCAAAGTTAAGCTACCACCGTCGTGGTCGGTACCTGGACGGGTGACCGCCTAGAGGTATTTCAAATCGAGCGTTTCGGTGCTTCGGAATAAAGCCGTTGGTCCCGGTTATCACTTAATTGTGATAGTCGTTAAGCTAGTTGTAGGCGGCTTGAAAACTCCAACAGTAGGTTGACCACTAGCCTACCTCCACCGATCCGCCGTGAGCACGCATGGTGGAGTATCTGCCCATTCCCTTTCGCCCTAATTTGTGAAAGGAGGCCTGTGCTCAGCAGTGGGTCATTATAGGCTGCTGATGATGATGATTGTTATTGAATGTACGAAATGTGAAACTGAAACAGTATTTGTGTTCCAAATATTAAATTAGGAATCAGATATTAATACCGAACATGACTAACAATGAAGAAAATCTTTGCTCGAAAAATATGGCCACCTTTAATCTCCCTTAACATTAGAAGTCTTACATATTTAAATTACAAAAAAATCTCAGGTTTCTTTTAACACAAAAAAAAACTGTTTTAGATGCACGCGGAATGCTAAAACGTTATACCATGTCAGCAGGGTCAGTTAATTCACGATGCAAGATATCAATCTCAACAATAATGTTATAAATTAGAGACGTCGCGATGGTAAAATTTTGAGAGGAGTAAATCAACATTTTTAAGCAATTACTCACCGCATAGAATGTTAATAAGTAAGGCCGCCTACATAATAAGGTTACAAATATAGCTTGTTATAATTAAACTGAGCAAAACAACGTTCAAGCAGGGGAATAAATAAGGAAAAGGGATTCCAATAAATCATACGGAGCCGCAACAAAAATGTTCCTCTATGTTATGTTAACGGCATGTTTAATACATTCGGGGCTTGATATCGCGATATTAAGATGATATAGGACGCCCTCTGTATGTTGTAGGGGAGTTACCTTTGCAGATTATGTTAGGTTTAACTCGCATCTAAAATGTGCAAGATGCAAAGCAAAATTTAAATGTGATTATTTAAAAAAGGACACTTATATCGGAAAATAAAGGCGTTCACAAGCACTTATATCGGAGAATAATAAAATTCTGAAGGTTGCTTTGTAGAATAAATTTTCTAAATAATGCACACATATTAACCTTCATTGACCAATAATAAGAAAATAAAAATTATTCCCGCGATTTCACAGTAAAAATTGTTCAGCATGAAAATCTTAAAGCATCCACCACCAAGTGTAGGTATATTCATTGTGTAGATTTAAATGCACTTTTTTATAGTCTAATAATTCGCTACATGTCCATTCGATAAGGCATACTTTGATAAAGGTATTTATAGCTTAGCATACGATAACTTGATTCTTATCACCTTTTCTTTGTTCTTACTATAATCCACAATCGTTAAAACCTGATCAATCAATCCGGTGACAGACTTGACTAGACCAATTTTTAAAACCTCAATATACCTCTATACAATAATACATACCTTGTTTTTGAGACGCAGACATTAGCATTAACCCATGGGCACTTAAATATAAGAATTCCGAGAAACTTGAATAACAAACTATTATTCTGAATATCTTTCAACGAGCGATCAGTTTTTTCGCATCTGTTCAAGTGACAAGGATAAAGTTACAGTAAATAACATATTTTTTATCATACTGGGACCATTTGCATTGCACTGATATATATGTACTACCTACTCAATGCCGTATGCAATAACTACGTCAAATTATGTAACTAGGCAAGCCGGATACCTACTGTATTATAACTGTCTCTCACTGAACATCACAATGTTTGAAATGAATTACAATAGAGACACGAATCGAAAACATGTCAAAACAGTCCCTGACACACAACAAAAGAAGGAATTTAAGCTAAGTGGGCACATTTAGGTCCATTAGTTAAAAAAAGAATCGCTAAATAAATATGTAGATACGGCAATCAAGCCCGTAGGAATAGAAAAACAGCACCAGTGCCAAACACCAACGGGTCCGTCAATCACAAATATCTATCAGGTTTTTAGTGTATGCGCTATCGTTTTGAAAAATTACGAAAGTATTAATAAACGAG
Organism: Polyploca ridens; assembly: GCA_951394255.1. Lineage (NCBI taxonomy): Eukaryota > Metazoa > Arthropoda > Insecta > Lepidoptera > Drepanidae > Polyploca > Polyploca ridens. The sequence continues at coordinate 6,261,752 of OX596246.1, read as the reverse complement.
ATAGCGATGTTATGAACGTGAGATGCTCTCAGTGTCATGGCTATTAATATCAGCAAGCTTCAACGGATAGGAATCGATCAAGTAAACATTCACGTGTACGAGCTTACTGCATTATTATAAATTATAACGAGCTTGTATAATAGAACATAATCTGCCGTGGAAATGTTTGTTTGGTCCGAAATCACGAACTAATTTTGACATGGGCTTTACTGTAAGCATGATGCATTGAATTATCACGGGAACATGAGCTGAAATTCTTTTGAAGCTTTCTTATAATGTAGGACTCACATCACTGCCAAAAAATGATGATACCACAAATAAAGCTATGAGTTACGAGCCCAAACAAACAATACATAAAAGTATCACAAACAATAGCAATAGGACTTGGCAAACATGATATTTTGTAGCTACGAAAAAACGTCGCCATTTTAAACCAGTTCCAAATTATGTATGCCACAATAATAATGTATTTATGTACATAAATACATATCAACATGCCAATGTTTTTGTGTGGTGGAATTTTTATTTTTATGTTTTTCTATCTAGTAGATGTGTAGAGGATTATATGCACTGTAAGTTCAGTAGACACTATTGTTTGGTCGAACTGTCTTCTAAAAAGTTTTAACATTTCCAGTTTATAATTTCCTTCACACAATTTGAAACTACATATTACATATACATTTGTTAGTACCTTGTATTTAAATAATTACATCATATAATGTTTCAGGTGACCCTGAGGTAGTCGTACAATTTGCATTAATTTTGTTTAATTTTATTTGTATTCCATGAATAATGACATAGTGAAAATGTAACAATGAATCAGTTTTGATTAGTTGAAATCCGGTTTGGTAAATGCAGACTAGAATCAGAGTTTCCTGCTCCAAAAATTGTGTGTGAATCTGATGCGCAGTTTTTAAATTTATTTCAACTGGGTGGTCCCATCCGCTGCAAGTTAAAAAAGAACCTTTGAAAATAATGTCAGGTTGGTGGTGTTAAATATCTCCCACAATTCATACCAGTGACACTATGTAATGTAACTTATGTACTTGACACGGACTTTGTTGCTCTGTTTTCCATTTCAGAACTGAAAATAAAGCTGACGAATAGTCTACCTACATCTAACAGTGATCTTAAAGAAATACGGATTTACGGACACATTTTATAACTAAGCATATTAAGTAAACATACCTCAATCTAAGGTCAAGATCGTAGAAGCACTTTACAACTTTTATATAAAAATTCACCTTACATTACGTTACAAAACTATTTTGCTACACAATTCACAAACCGCGAAGCATAATTTCAAGTTATCTTGAGAGTTAATCTTTCTACAGAAAGAATGTTATAATTTCAAGTTAGAACATAATGTCTCTAACATTGAAATAAAAAAGTTTTAACTTCTGGAGCTGTACCAACTCGGCTTTGATCGTTTATCTTTCCTTCAAATATACTGCATTATTTTGCATATTCTTGTTGTTATTTCGCGAAAGTAGGACGATTGTTATTTTTAAAGCGAGGACTGAAATGCATTTTCTACTTTTTCCTGTTAATGTTTTCATTAAACTAACAATATGCATTATAAAGTGTGATAAGAATAAATGGTGCATGACGAAATGGTTACGCAACTTTAGTATCTAGATTTAGCTAGAATTGTATCTGAATTACCAGGGCGCCACTTGTTAATTTGAAAGATAGCTCTTAGTAAAGTCAGTAGAAAACTGTTAAGTTCCTTTTTCCGCCGCAATATGGCCTAAAACAGTTTTTCAGTATTATAGTCTTTTTCATCTTCTTTATATGGACTAAAATCAAATTGCTTTATGGTCATCCCCATCAGCGCCTCTTATAGTCCACAAAAGACGTCTTACAGTGATCGATGCCTTTCACCATATTCCACGGAATATAAATTAATGTGAATAGGTCAAGGTCTGCTTCTGATTTAGTCTTGCAGCTTTCATGCGAAAATTCTATTAAAACATTTTCATACCCTTTATAAATAACACAGCAAAACATACAATAATCTTTCAGCAAATATTTCAGTCTACAGATAACTATATTGTCATTAAAATTCTACGTTAAACGTCATTCCTTGAAAGTACAGACGATAAAATGCTTTGTCATGTTTAAATTATAATGAGACGATTATACCAATGACGGATAGCTATAAAGAAATACATTATGGCGCAATGTCATATGGGACGTAATACAGCAAAAACTTTTCGGCATCATAAACATATGCAAGACCACAGGAATACGAAAAGGGGATGAAAAGGTAAAATAGTGAAGTCCACAAAATACAGAATTCTTGTTAAATAAACTGCCACCATGATGAAACAGTTGTATAGTAGCAAGAGCAAAATATAATACAAATCAGCGTTGCTGGGAGTATTTTGATTCTCGTAGATGGTACGAGTACAAAAACTGAGTATAATTACTTTAACGCAGCACAGCACTTTCAGTCAGACTATAGCGATATTAATAAGCCAGGCACAGTAAGCAGTTTAACAGTAGAAGAATATTTACCTATTTGACAAAGGCTGGAGACTGGGGCGCGGTATTTGGGCGGCACGTTGCTGTCGGGGCCAACGCGCAAGAACTGAAACTCTTCGCTGGGATCCGCCACCATGGACTCTATCTCCAACAACCGTTCGATTGACAGCTCCTGCGTTATTAACACCTACGTGGATTATAAGAGAATATTTTATTTAGCATATATTTTATAATAGACTCGGAGAAAACACACTTAAACTTAAAAAGCCTGGAAAAATGATACTACGTCGCTGTTTAAATTATGGTTAATGCTGATGTCATTGATTGTTTGCTACATAAAAGCTATTAAATCTCATGAAATCAATCCTTAGCTTTATTCAAGATATGATGCTTTACAATTAAGAGTAAATGAAATCAGCATCAAAACAAAAGGAAGACTTATGATACAAGACAGTGGGTGGACAACCATCACGTCAATAATCATGTCTGATGATCTAATTGCACAGAATATCGTCCATCACAATAACTACAAACACATAACGAATTTAGACGTGACTCATGTTTAACTGGAAACCAAATTGAGCTGAGACTATAATTATACCTCTATTGACAGAAGGGGACACTTAGAATAGACACTAAAATTAATTGTCTACAAGCACTTATTCCATCAGTTATTTTTAACATGATTTATTACGTGGACTTATTTGGTCAGGTATGCATTGAAAACAATAAAGATAATTTGTTAAATGTTTATGCTGCATGACCTAGGACAACTACGAACTTGTTAAAGAGTATTCTGCATAAGTATTATGCAATATTCCACAAAGAACGCTCCATCACGTTTCCCAAACAAGCCACACGAAAAGAGATCGATAGGCGGGCAATAAACAAAGAAAATCAGTTCTGCGGCGCGTCGTTGGCAAGGTTATTTATGGTACATGCCGTTTTAATTAATTTTGCCTAACATTTCTTTATTGAATCTTGGTGATCGATTTCGTGTTTTATGAATTGGAAACCAAAGAAAAACTACTTAAGAGCTCGGGCACAAATTAATTTGATAAATCGACATTGAAGGGTCTCTGCTCTTGCCTAGCCAATAATTGCAATATAAAAGAAGCTCGTATTCTGAGAAAAGTCAAAATCAATAAGGACTTTCTATTTGATGAATTCAATTTGTTTGAGTCTACGCAGTTCTAAGAATATAGATGTAATAAGAATAAATTAAATTAAATAAAATCCACTCTGAATAGAATCTTAAAAACATCAGGGGTATGTAATTGTTTTCTTCATACCGTGAAATTCTTTCCGCCGCCCGCCGTTCCAATATTAGCACCGACTTTCCAGGCGAAGGTTGTTTTATGAGTCAAACGCTTACAAATTTCGCAACTGATAAGTTTTTATTATAACTCTATGTTATTAATGAGACTCAACACACGCCCAGACTTCGCTCCAGTTGTAGTTGAAGGACCATTAAGATTTCTAGCGATAAAACAATAGGTTCTAGGTTTTTAACAACCTCTCGTTATACTATGCTGGCTACGTGGTATGCCTGTAAACATTACATTAGAAACGAGGAAATAGTTAGAAATAATATAAATATTTATTCAGGAGATTTCTTTTAAAGTTCTAAGCGAGGACCAGAAGTCGAAACGGTGCAGCTGTTTACCAAACTTGTATGTATAAAGGTGAGCCTGACCTAATATTATTCTTATGCCATAACTAACATCCTAATGCCCCTCTGTCAACTCCTAATTGACAATCAAACGCGACCGGTTACCGTCTGACGTCATCATACATTGCGCATGTTTGTCTGAGTATTCCGACATTCCAACTAACCTGAACAGAGCTGCTAGGGTGAGCATCTTCTGCGCCTCGTGCAGCCCGTTGCCTCTCCTCTTGAACCGCTTCCCTCTTCATACCGCACGCTAAGCATTTCTGGTACCGACAGTACTGGCATCGATTCCTCTGGCGTTTGTCTATGATACAGTTGCGCTCCTCGCGGCATGCGTATGATAGGTCTTTCCTTACCGTCCGCTTGAAAAAACCTTTGCAGCCTTCGCAACTGAAAAAGAAAGTTGGATATTAATTTCATTGCTTAGGACCTCTTTGATGTAAATGATTTCGATCATTTCGCCGTGGGAATCAAAAGGACCTAAATCTATGGACCTAATGTTTTACTTTACGAAATTGACAGATGAAGAATGAAGATGATCGTCAGGTATTATGTCAGTCTAGAGTGAATGAGTAGAGAATCTAAAAAGATTTGGGACTTTTATGGAAGATGACTGACTGAGGACTAATGAATGAAAGTGATTTATTGTGACTAGACTAATGGATATAATAATAATATAATAACTGGAAAATGGCAAAATACACAAGCTGTGTGACGCCAACATATAACAAAAAAAAAAGATTTGTTGGTAAAGGAGCGAAAACGACAGTGTGTTATGTTTCACGAAAATGTAAAGCTTTTAAGGTCAACACAACCAAAGAGTTATGTAATGAGTTGTGCCTGTGCACGTATCGTTTATTTAAATGAGCATGATTTTATTTTGTAAACAGCAACATAAAATTAATCAATTCAAATTATGGATATTTAATTTTAACGTGCGTATGCATAGTTAAACTTATGTTAATACAACGAACATCGGCTCATTCCAGAAGGAACCATGAAGAGGCCGAGGTTGCAGCATATTTAGCTTGAAAATCATAAAAATAATCTGAAATTATACAATCAATCTCTCAATTATTTTCTTAAAATTGAAAGTAACAAGTAGATATTTTTTTAATCGTTATATTCCTACGTCATCGCCTCATGGGATTCGCGTAGCATACGGGTTGTTGATTTGCATAAATAAAAATCAAACAATCTACATGGCAACAAAAACATCACAAGGTTTATGTAATACCATATCAGTACTGTCGGCAGTAAATTGTGCATTCCTATGAACAACATCAGTATTAACATTCATAGATATTAGAGATCCTACTAATATTATCATAATTATAATATCCATCTCACTATCTCAGTATCTCATCTCACTCATTATATTATATTATAATATAAATGCGAAAGTTTGGATGGATGTATTTTTGTTACTCAATTACGCTTCAACAACTGAACGGATTTGGATGAAATTTGGCACGCTGATAGAATATGTTCTGGATTAACACATAGGATAGTTTTATACCGGAAAAACACACGATCCCTCGGAAACGCGGGTGAAACCGCGCGTTGCCTTTATTGTACCTACATATATACAACGAGAACCGCAAACTTATACAAGATTATCAGTATGAATTATACATAAGTATGAAAGAGTGTAAACATCTCGTTTATCGCGTATTTAAATATTTATTTAACCTTTTAAATCCAGAGATTTGCGTGTGTAATATGACAAGAATTAATGATGAAATGTCTATTAAAAAAAAGATACTTATAGCTAGGTTGTACGAGTAGTAATATTGTCCAACAAATATATATGATCGTAGCTAAATTCTAACTACATTTTACTCTGACGTCGAAATATCAAAGTAAAAAAATCAATCCACACAACTCACCCCACTATTCCATCCCACAAAACAAGGGGGTACCTATTGAAATATGCTACATACTAATTAAGCCAAGCTTTCATTGTGCCTGCCACCTAACCATAACGATGACAAGTATGCGACATGAAACAATTTAGCTTTATTATGATCTATTGTAATTTCGACTGAGCGCGGTTTGCCGACTGCGGGGAGCGTTACTACTGTACCGTCACATAATAAAATAAATTATACCTGACGCACAAGACTCGATAAAACAGCAGTTTAATAAATAATAATAATTATAAACAAGTTAATATGGAGGTATAATGGAGATACAAAGTTCAAAAGTATAGAGAAGGCAAAGAAGACGATGAAGAATATCAATGCAATTTTATCAACAATTTAGTAATAGGAGGAGGTGAATCCGTTAGGAAATTTAAAACCCATGTAGGCACCGTATTTTTGCGAAAACCGTTAGTTTATGATCTACCTAGCGAGATTATAAACTCCCCGATATATTGTGAACTGTAGTATACTGCTTACAATATAACGTATTAATTTCCGATAGTTCATAATCTATCTATAACAAACCGTCATATTGTTAACTGGCATCATACTTGAATGCGTCGGACGGAACGCACCTTGCGCGCTGATTGGTTAAACGTCATGTGTCCCGCGCCACCATCTTTGGCGATACTGTTTTCTTGGATCATGGACGATACGTAACGTAGTTGATTGTTTTTATTATTACCTACTTAAAAAAATATTGATTTACATATTTAATTTAATTTTCATTTATTTAACTCCTATGTTTGTTTTCTAACTCTATGAATATAGAACGAACTACCGCCAAGAAGACAACGTTAGATTATAAACTATCGAAAATTAATACGTACGTGTTATATTGTAAGAAGTATAATACAGTTCACAATATATCGGAGAGTTTATAATCTCGCTAGGTAGATTATAAACTAACGGTTTTCACAAAAATATGGTGACATATACAAATATGCTTGATCATAGGTAGGTGCGTACCTCGGCTTATTAAAGCAATTAAATACCTTTAAACGTTAATTTATTGGAGCGTATTGCAAAAACAGCACGTACATTATAATTCGCTCTCGCATAGCCGTTAATGACATGATTATTACATTACATTTTGAGCAAGCGACATGTGCGAATTTCGCAAGTACGTACAACACAGGTGGCCAGTGAGCAATGCCACTTTCACTTCGCAAATATAAGTAAATTATATTTATTTAAAGAACTGTTAGGTCGATGGGGCGAGCTCCCGGATGTATCGATTCGTGATTCACATTTTCACGCAACTTTATATCAATACACGAATCCACTATTAACTCTATATAAGTATTGTGCTGCATTTTTTCTAAACCTGCAACATCTAACATTCCTATTATACCTACTATTAGTTACTTATTTTTATTATTATACCTGCAGCATTATAGATGCCTAATAAATGAAAATGCAAACAAATTTTAGATCTTTATTAGAAAATAGCCCCGTACTAAATTCCAGCCAACAATCTGTGACAAAATGATTCGATTTTATCAATAGTAACCGTGTAAGAAACAAACATGTTAAATAAAAGTAAATTTTAAGTAATTATTTCATGGCACGTTATTGTTTCATGTCGGTGAACGCCCTAAAGATATATTAGTACTAAACTTGTCCATGGTATTGCCCTATAACGTTATTTTACGAGACCTTTAACGGTTTCTAATTAGAGAATATTTTATAAATGTTGACGACTTTTTAAATTTATGTTTTTTCAGATTCAGATTATTTAATGGAATATCATCGATAAACGTCATTACATCATGATTGTACATGATTGTTATCGGCCCAGAGTATATCCAGAGATGCCATGCATCTTAGCTTTTAATCATTGTTTTACTTATAGATATTTTTTATAATTTTTTTCCACCTTAATTTATCACACCCAACAATTCTTGTATAATGAGATGATAGCTTGTATAATGGATGGCTTAAGCCATAGATTTAAAATATTATAGAGCGACTGGAAGAGAGTACGGTCTGTGAGCACGGGTACGGTCTAAATGCCTTGAAACGAAGTGCGCGTTCATAGTTTGAACGACTAAAATACGCATAATGAATGCCAATTTCTCGTTTTTTGTCTATACTTTTACCAAGAACAAATGACAAGGTATCCATATCGTCATTTTTTCTGACTGTAAATCAACTAGTGTACGATATATCTGTGATGAATGCATCTAGGTATATGGAAACTGCTCACGTTTCGCGTAAGGCAACGTTGTTAACGCTATCGCTAAGTAATGTGTAATCTATGACTTAAGCTCTACATTGCAGCTTCGTACGTAATTATATTGTATTTTTTGTAACAAATAAATATTATCTTACCTTATATTTAAAAAGAAACCTTTAGATTGACATGAAACTAGCCGAAGGATTCGCTTAAGAGCAGGCATCCCGCCATACTTTTCATATAAAAACTCTGTACTTATTATGGCGTTGTAAAACATTTTTCGTTAGATGTTTTAAGCAAATATGTATCTTGTGCACTATATCAAGGTCTGTATATAGGCAAAAACAAAAAAATTGTTTGAAACAAATTCAGTAAAAGCCTCCGAAAAACAGTGTTTTTGCCCAAATTTTACCTGAACTTTGGCCATATCTAATGTACCTATAAATTGTAAAAAGTAAATAAAACATCTTGATCCGACATTGCAAATATATTGGAGATTCAAAATAACAAACTTTTTCTTCACAAACTTGTAAGATTTTCTCACAAGAAGTATACTCCTGGAACAAATTTTATGATATGCAAAATCATGAATGACAACCTAGCGTAGCGGCTGCGAGTGATGAGCGGAATTTACCGGCTGATAACCGACGGCTCTGATGCTGTCTCTCTTTTTTCGCAGTCAAACATTACGTTGGATGAAAGTACAAGCTTTTAGGCTTTGCTTGCGTTGAAGTTGCGTTGGCCTTGAAGGGCCCCATTAAGATCTCAAATAGTTCTAGCGTCAATAAAAAATATTAAAGCATACTTAATTTAAAAGCTATTAAAGAGCACAAATACACTGGCAAAGGCTTGAAGTACAATAAATGTTCGAAATTAAGCGATAAATCTATCTAACGACCAAATTAGATCATCTTTAAAAAATTATTAAACTACACATGTTACAATACTTTTATACGGGGATAGGTCATTAGAATGAAGAGGTACCTTATAACGTCCTTGTCTAAAGATATTGGCAAAAAAATCTTAGGAGATATAAATAGATATACTTACACGCGATGATATAATAACATATCATGCTACGCATCTGTATACATCTCATCTCAACATGAACTAAACATCTTGACTTTATCATGTTATGTGTATTCAACAATATTATTTGACATATCACTGGTAATTAGCTCCAACAGTAGTATTATTATTTATAATGTCATATTGAACAGTAATTATGTCATATTACATAATATCAAAACGTAGTCCTTAATTTAGGTGTGTTTATTGATCAATTAATTTCATCCAAATAAGGTAATCCGGTTCAGTTTTAAACGGCCGCTTACCCAAATATTACGAACATTGCATTTTATATCACTGCAAATTTGAAATGCCGACGCCAACATATATCTATCTATATAAATAAAATTCAAAAGTCCTGACTGACTGATATATCAATGCACAGCCTAGACCGCTGGTCCTAGAGACATGAAATTTAGAGGGTATATTCTTTGTGAAGAGTAGGTATCCACTAAAAAAGGGTTTTTTTTCGAAATTCCACCCCTATTGGGGTAAAATAGGGGATGAAAGTTTGTATCAAAGTCCCTCAGTTTCGAAGTTAGGATCTTCAAATTTTGTGTTTAGGCTGAAAATTGAAAATTAATTTATACGTATCATCGTTTTTAATAATTCCACCCTCGAAGCGGGATGAAGTTGTTTTGTTTTGTTTTATTTTTGTAGAAAAATATGTCATTTGTTTCCTGTAGGCCACGCGGGCGAAGCCGCGAGCAGAAGCTAGTAAATATATAGAGTAGGATATAATTTGACAACGCTATTTTGCAATTTTGAGCTCTATCTATCCACGAAGCATCTTTTAATTCTTAGTGAAGTTCTATACCCGAGTTGAGAATACTTTTATTCCTGAAATTAACAAAACGCTGTTTAACGTTTTATTAATTAATCAGCCCAGAATATACGAAAATATATATTGAAATACCTGATTAAATAAATAATAGTGCGTATGTACCCTTAAGGCGTTGCTCAGAACCCAGAAGCAGAAGTCAGCGAAAATGTATTCACAGAGATTGGTACCGCAGAATGTATAGGTATTGCAATAGATGCATCATCCCAATCGTTAGCAATTGTCGACAATAATGAATAAAATGCTTCAATCGCGATGTTTGTGTTCTCTCTGTACCGTTGAGGAGTGCTGTCATATCCGTAAAGCCCGTATGACTACGGGCTTCAAAGATATGATCATGACTAAAACATGGGATCATATTGGAAAAATGTCTTTTCGACCAAGAATAGAAATATCCAAATCATTCTAAATATTTGTGGAAGTTTTTAACGAACATTCAAATATTCATTAAAATTATGCAGACAAATTCAGATCCTCTATTTGTTTCTTTTTTACTTTGGTTGAAAACTTGTTGCTGATGGATGATTTTCCACACAAATCATAATATAATTAACTGTCCATAATATGTTTATATTCTATTATAAGTTCCAAGGAGGAAATGTCATGAAAAGTTAACTACCTGTCTTCTACTATGAGATCGTCAGATGAACATAAAAAAATCTCAAGGTGAATAAAAATGTCTTGCGGTCGCGAATGACATTACAGGCAACAGTCGATCGATAGAATTGTAAATTATAAGTACCAATAGCCATAACGTATACCTACATAAGTACTGTTTCAATAGTTGCCACCCACGCACTAAAATTACAATTAAAATGTTAAAATAATAAAATAAAGGTGTAAAATCTTTAATTTTGCGCATGCCATAAAATAATATTCAATTCACACGCAACCAAAACATGTAGTAGGTACCTACTTAGTCTTGTATGGGTATAGCTAGCGTTGCCAGCCTAGGCGTCCGGATAAAGCCGGACACAGGCTTTTCAGATGCGTGTACGGGCAAATTACGCGTCCAACTGTCCGGCTTTTGTTAGACTTCTTAAATTTGATCAATCACTGTCATTTCATTAGAATTTAAACAAATTTTATGGTAACTAATTATCAAGACAGGTTTTACATTTCCAAAAATACACTTGGACTTTTTGTCGTATTACTAAGACAAAAATCCTTTATAATTGAGGGTGTCCGACCTTTTCACCCAAATATTCGGTTAAACTAGCTGGTCTGTCGGACAGACTCTGTCCGCTATTCGGTTTTAAGACCTAGCAACCCTACCTAGGTATTATAACTAGCACTTTTTAACACAGACAGACGTTACATGGCTGTTAGGTGTCTAGACTAGACTGAATTGTATTTTCTTATGTACCTAGCGAACCATATTCAACTTATTATAATAAGTTAAATAAAAATAGTAAGACTAGACTGTAAATAATAAGTTCCCAATGTAACAGAAAGTAAGGGGATAAATATAATGACCACCAAAAAGAATTGTGTGACCAATATTACATAAAATTGTAGGTACCTACTATGAAACCAAATTTAGTAAATGATCACCAAATTTTAATGAGTCACTTGGCCGGTTTTTATTTAATTTAATTAATCACTCCAAACTTACATCTGTTAAAATCTAAAAACGTTAACAGAATGAATTATTACGAAATGAATTATCTCTGACACGTGGATGATACAATTATAAATGTGTAAAATCGGTAATAAATTGCAAATTGCGGTTATGGTATCGTTTACGTGACAAGTTTTATTTAATTAGTATTAACATTACTACATTCGGGAATTCCAAAATACAAAATGTCAAACTTTCACCTCACTGGGTGACCTCTTACACAACGGCTAGCTTTTTTACAACAAACGTTTTAATTTATTTGTTCTGACTTGAACAAAAATAATATTTTCGACTATAAAATTTAATTTTCTTCATTTAACTTTTTTAATTAAATCTCCACAGCCTATCGACCTATCGTTTATATGACATTATATTAAATATTCAGCAAGATATTTGTACATTAAATGGAAAATAATTTATAGGATAATTCGATAAACGAATTCATAATAATGAAGCTAATATTACAGTATCGATAATGAAACATGAATAACAACATGATAACAACCTTTTTCGACGCATCCAAATTGAACCGACATAATGCAATGTTTTTACACAACGATCCTTTTGAGATGCAGGGCCCTGTGCGCCTGACCATTTACAAGCATGCATATGGAATAGAGAAAAAAACGTGACAAAAAGTTTACTCGTCTACTCTACCTATCTACATATATGTATCGGGACATCTGGTCTAAGGGGTGATTGAAGAGGGAGAAGGGATCGCTAGAATACACAATTTCAAAATTTCAAACCATGAATGCCGAAGCCAGACGGTTAAGTATTTGATTCATTATTAATAGATCTATTCAAAACTACGTCAACCTGGATTATCTTATAAGACCTCCATTCTAATCTAAAATAATGTCATTTTGAAGCCATGTTGTAAAGTGGCTCCTCACCACAGAGTAAGCCAAAGCTATTCTCGTCAGAATAGAATATTAATTAAATTAAACTCATTTACCTACCTGTATACCCCATAATGTTTCCCCGAGGCCCTGTCTCCGCATATAGAACAGAGATGTTTGGACCCGCTGAGGGGATGGTTTGGAGGGTAGTTCTTAAAGGCTGGCGGCGAGGTAGCGTCGTCTCGGAGCCCATCGAGCATCGCCGTATCGGGCTTCATCTCCGGAGGTGACATCGGCGACATGAACCCCCCTTCTAGGTTCAGCCCTGCAATTAATATTGCTTCATTAACTAACACTAATCTACACCGACTGCTCTAATGAGAAATGTTTTAAATATAAGCTATACTATCCAGAGACATTCTTGAAAAAATCTGCTCAATCAGGAGGCGGTAATAAAGTACAATTTAACTTGTCACGAACATGCCCATTTACCATTAAAAAGTTTTAAAGTTGAATAGTGATGTCATTCTAATTTTAACTGTAATGATTTGGCAGTTGATACAAACAAATGTATACACAGTAGTATATAAAATTATGCATGTCGGTTGTTGAGAAAAACCTACAAAACCGGTCCATTACTCTGAGGGTTTATGCAGCAGACAAAAAAAAACAAATAAACATGGACAAACCTCCTTCTTTAGTGCATTAGAAAAACTATGTCTGTGGAAAAACTTTACTTTAGCTGCACGCACAGAGTAAAGATTAAGAAATTACAAAATGGATTTACAAAACCACGTAACATAGTTTACTCTTACTTCTATCTTTATTATACGACGAAGACGGTAAAAAAGAGTACGGCCCGCCTGATGGTAAGCGGTTACCGTAGCCATATGGACGCTTACAACACACGGGGCATCACTCACGCGTTACCGACCCTTCTCCCCTCCCCAATGAGCGCTGGCAACCATATACGCACATAAAGTTATTTGGCTGCGTTATTCTGTAAGGTGCCTCCACCTTACAGAATAACGCAGCCAAATGTAGGAGGAGGTATTGGAGGTACGTCCCCAGTCGAGGCGAATAAACGCTACGCACTACCTCTCTTAGCTCATCATATATAATATCATGACTGAAACTGAGAGTTTCAGTCAATTAATTAAATTATAACAATACCTACACTAACACCATAGAATTGAACACATATCGAACCTATAATCAATAGGTACATGACGAAGACATACATGTAGATACGTAGATGTTTATAATTCTAGGTAAAACATTACACACCGCTAGGTATTTGTTATCAATCGATTGTTGCGATGATTGATATCGTTCAGGTGTTCTATTCCCACCGTTGTTTTACAGTTTATTTCAAAGCTTCAAAGTAATTTATTCAGATACACGCAAGTACATTTTATCCAAACTTAAGTACATTGGCTCATAAATAAGACGTCACAATACTGCTATTTATATCTTTATAGCTTGTACTTATATACGAGTATATCTAGAGGTAGTATAGATTTGCCCGTTGATTGAATAAAAGAATCATGAATATTGCCTTGGGGCTTATATGTAAGCAATCTATTCTCAATGTAATTACCATGTGGTGTTCCCCACACGGCAGTTATATAACGTTATATGTATAAGCATTGTTACATTTACTTTACAACTAATTTAATATAAACTTGAGGATGTGTATAGTGTAAAACGTTATATAACTTCTGTGTGGGAGCACTATACCTCTGTCAGGGTATTTAGTTTCTCTACATAATATAAACTCACATGATGTTACGCGATCAATATCGCTAGCTAAACTATTTTTTATTTATACATGTACATAATGACTGCCGCAACTAATTGAGCTAAGAGTCCATTTAAAATGCCAATCCTTTCAATTTGGTTCGTTAATATTTATAATCGAAATCTCGTCTCGTCATAATTTTCGTTTTATATTTGTTTGATTTATGTTCTTCAAGTATTATTAGGCTGCTTAACTTCGATAGTAGGACAAATATTTCGGAGACGTTTTTTGCAACTGCTATTACACAAAATTGGTTTATCAAACCGAATGAATTGTTTGCAACCGAATGAATCTTTTGCAATTTCATTTCATGTTTAATCTTCATTTCAGTGATCAATTAAATGTGAATTGCGATTCATTGTTTGAATTGGAATAATGACTCGTTGTAGGTATGCAAACATAATACTTACATCGTCATTTCTTTTACAATGCGAGCTTTTAATGGAATTTTATTAGTTATCGATATAAACAAAGCCACACCACACCCATATTAATGAATAGGTACTAATTTTTATCTAATAGTGACATCAGCTCCCATGTAAATAAAATGTATGCTCAATCCTTAGACTAGATCAATATTATTTATCAATCATACATTGCATTTCTGTAATTTGCAATAATTCACAAATATTAAATACACCAAAACGTGGCTTATATATGTCACCGTATTTTTGTGAAAACCGTTAGTTTATAATCTACATAGCGAGATTGTAAACTTACTTTTTACAATATTACGTATTCATTTCCGATACTTTATAATCTATCCATGTCAAACCGTCATATTGCAAACGAACCTGCACTTGCCTTGCACTTGGGTTCACAATCTGTTCGATTTTATCACTCGTAATATTGTGAACCGTCCCTGATTGGTCAATCTTGGCGGTAGAGCGTTTTGTAAAATACTAGAATCAATATCTAACATATTTTCAAAAATTGGACATAGTTTCAAAAATATAATCAAAACACTTTACTTACACGAGTAATTATATTAAAACATGAAAAGTATAACTCAGGTTATGTTCGGCTACTAACAGTTAGATTAGTTATTTCACGTTCATATTGCCTAGTTTATTTTCACAAATAATTGTAACTTTATCATAACTTTCACTTATTTTAAACATAAAATCTGTTAAAAACACAAAAAATATGTTTGTTTACGTTCGTTGATAACAAATGACAGCTAGGTAAAGATGGCGGCGCGGGACACATGACGTTCAACCAATCAGCGCTCAAAGAGCATTCCGTCGGGTTCAAGTATGATGCCAGTTCACAATATAACGGTTTGTTGCGGATAGATTATAAACTATCGGAAATAAATACGTTATATTGTAAGCAGTATGGTACAGTTCACAATTTATCGGAGAGTTTATAATCTCGCTAGGTAGATTATAAACTAACGATTTTCACAAACTTACGGTGACATATACAATGTGTTTTTTTCAATCATGATCAAACGAAATGTGCGGATATAAGACGAAAAGTAACGATAAAATCCGAAAAAAAAAGTTGAATTAGTTAACTATCTCAAAAACCAAAGCCCTTTACTTTCTTAATGTAACGTAAAAAGGTGAGCATTTAATTTAAAAAAATTAAAGCGCCTTGTTTTTTGAGATGGTTAACTCATTTAACTATTTTTTCAGAATTTTATCGATATTTTTTTGTCAAATATCCGCACATTTCGCATGATCAATAAACATCTAGAATGTACTAACTAAATCAGTAGCAAGCCATTTATGATAATAGCAAATACATAGCGAACACAAGAAAAAATATACCCTTGGCATAATACCAAAGTTACGCACTTTGAGACTCAATCGATACGAGTTATTTGAATAGAACACTTAATCTAGTTCAACTTTAGTTCGCAAAAGTAATTATAACTTTAATTATATTCTAAATAGAAAATAAGTTTTCTTTGTATCCATCACCTAAATACAAAATTATTATCCATAATAGAATATAACATTTCAAGTTTCAATAAAGAGCTATAACTATTTAGAATTTCAAAGGCTTCAAACAACTTATTTAGCTTGAACACGGTGGCGTGTAAGAAAACAGTTTTATTTGAAAATAATGAAGACATTTTTACATAGAAGAAAGTTGTTCAACACTTGACAAGGCACTTGAAATGATCTCGCATACAAGTAAAGTACATTATTCACGCCTACATAAAATACGGAAAATAGGAGATGGAGCAAATGTGTTTACAAGCTTATACTTACGCGGGCGAGGGTGGTGGGCGCCCAAGGAAATGAAATAACAATGGAATTGCCGGAAAATTGAATAAAGCCAATCGGAATCTAACTTTATTATCGGATCAAACAAACATACAACGGCCTGACATTTAAAGAGGAACATTCTAGTTAAATAGAGAACATACAATCACGACATAGATCTACAGTTCATAGATCAAACTAATATGAATTTAATCGGGTACACATCGGAAACTATATATAATGTCCTAATAAATAAGTGAATTTCCTCTGAGGGATGAATTTATAGGTCATTACTCATTAGTAATCAAAAAATAATATTAGAAAAATATTCCGAGAAGGCTTCTTTGACTTGCATAGAGACAGTATCGCGGCTATTTGAATAAATTTTGTTTTTTTCCCACGGATTATTTTTCTAATATTATTTTTTGATTACTAATGACCTATACATTCATCCCTCAAGAGGAATTTCACAAATTTATTAGGACCTTATATATTATTGGATAAAAGATACATTAAAACGGCCTAACTGCATACCATAGGTTGTCATAAGTATACGTGTTGTACTATTAGTTATTACCTGTCATAAGTACAAGCTCTGCTTAGTTTGGGATCAGATGACCATGTGTGAGGAATGTCCCAGGATATTTATATTTATAAGTGAATAAGGGAACTAAAATTTAAGCTGAATATAATTTCTACAGCTAGGTCCATTCCGGTTATTCCAGTTCCTCAATATAGAAATATATCTCTGAAAACGCCTATTTTAGAAGATAGCAATTAACTTGTAATAAACACACTTCTTGCACGATGTACCTATGTGTTTCTTGAGTGTGTTGATGATAATTGTCAGACCGATAGAGATTCACAATAACGTTCCATGAACGAGAATAACTAGAACCCATCAAAAACATTTTTATGTAAAATGTTGCCAAGAAACTGCACTGTCAAAAAGTTATCAGATCTCATGTAGAGCCAAGCTTATAACTCTACCTGCTCTTACTCTACAAGCCCTAACTTCACAAACTCTACACACCGTAGTCAAAATATGTGGCTTGGCCGTTTTGTTACCGTCACATGGGAGTAAGATGAAAAAATGTATTCACTGTTCATTAATTTTTTGTTATACAATCGTTTTTATAGTAGAAAACAGAAGAAAACATAAGCAAACATAGGGGACACACAGAAGAAAACATAAGGGTTATAACGAGGAAAACAATTTACGTAAATATCAGCAGACAATAGCGCAACCACAGGAGCGCAACAATTTATTTATTTTGCAGGTGAGCTAAAATCTCGATCATCATCATCATCATCATATCAGCCTAGGGATGTCCACTGCTGAACATAGGCCTCCCCCATTGATTTCCATTTCGAACGGTTTTGGGCCGCTTGCATCCAGCGGCGCCCAGCGACCCTGACCAGGTCGTCGGTCCACCTGGTGGGAGGTCGTCCCGGACGGCGCTTTCCAGTACGAAATCTCGATATGAATGTGAATTTGGTAAAAATGCTGTCTTACTAATTGGACTCATTTTATAAAATTATTTTACAAATCAAAGGGTTCTATTTAGCTCTACTACGGACGCTTCACGGGATTATCTGTGAAAGTGTTTTTATGTGAACACATTTTATCGGAATTTTTAAAACTTACATGTATAAAAAAAAACCTTAAATGTCAGTTTATTAATCAGTAAACAATACCTTTCCTCTTTAAAATATCCATTGTCATTTTATATATTATGCTATTATTTTGTTTTCGAAATAACTAATCGTTGAAGACATACAACTTAGCTTATATTCGTATAAAGCAAGAAAATTTTAGTTAATTCTGCTTAATATATGATTGTAAGAGAGATAAAAAATTAAGGAAGATCTCTCATAACATGGTTATAGTTGGTTTTTATACGATAGTTCTTGTTCTACTACTACTTTGTTCTGAAACGCTACTTTTAAATTATTACCTAAGTTTAATGGTACGAACAATACCTACTATTTCTAGGAACACAATAACTAAAGCTTGTAGGCCGTCCCGCTTGGCATTATGTTTACTTGTAAGTTTGCCATTTGTAGGAAGTACCTAATATTCGATATGAGAATTACCTATAATTCCATCGACTTAGAAGTTTTCCCGACATTGACAATAGGGACAAAGTCCTTGTCGAGTCTCTGGAGAACTATAAAGTTCTTACACAACCCTTTGATGGAAACCTACAAATGTGATTGCTTTCAGTTTCTGGCTTGTAAAAAACCGCGACAAATTCATGGATTACTCTCAAACGTAAACAAAAAAATGTTTACAACATAAGCAATATGGTTGATTTTCCTGTAGTCGTTGCAATTGAAAAGCTTACTTACCTGTTATACTTGTATACAAACATACGTATTTTTAAATGCAAATTCATGAAATTCCTAACTGATACATCAGCTACTTATAAATTGTAGCGCATACCTTGCTGAGTGAAAACGACTATCTGACACAATCTATCATATATGTGTTATAGGATATCAAATATTAGATATATGACCATTTAAAAATATTGTATCTCACTTTCTTAATATTCCAAAGAACTGAGCAATCTTATATCACAGTGAGTAAACAAGGTTCGCGTATTATTATTCTGCAAACGCATAATTATAGTTAGTATATAAAGAGCATTACTGAAATTAACTTTATAATCGAGTTTCATATCAAAGAGATTTTCATACGAAACGCAATCACAATTTTCACTCTCGCGAAACGAGATATATCGCGCTATTTCATGTTAATCTTGGGTAATTAACGAAAATCGTTGAGAAATGTGAGATTAAAACACGTAGTTAGTATGTCACGGCTCGTCGGCGAACGTGACGCCAACATTGTGTCGTAAATAAAATGGAGATGACGACAAAAAGTGAATAATCTGAAAACTGAAACGCATGTAAAGAAACAAACTATTGTATTACGAATAGTATTCGTCTGTAAGTACAGTTTGTATTGTACTTATAACTGAAGGTCTGATTTGTTATCCTCTTCACCTTGATTGCACATCAACTAAATTAACATCATGAGATGTTTTACGCTCGTTTGCGCCAAAGGTCTGTCGTCTGAGAAAGCTTTGTCTTCCACGACTCGATTCCTGTTTATTTCTTCTGAAAATTATCAACGTGCGTAATTGACTAAATACAGAGGTACTGATATAAAAAAAAGAATTTATGTTACATTATGTCAAAGGCCACGGAATAATAAATTGCATATTTACAACGAGTTTGAATTATAGCTCATGATTACGCAGTAATTATACTTATGTGCGTAATTATTCTTTGTGTTGCATTACCTACTAGCTGAAAAATTAAATGAACCTACAGATCATAAAATTTTCCTTTCATCGTTTCTTTTCTCTCATACACAATCTCTTTTAGACTGCTTTATCTGAATCGACAATCGGCTAAGTTTCACGAATAGAAATAATATGCAATTATTGTGAAAATGAGACATGAGACGTAGACAGTAAAATTAAAATGCATCCCTTACCTACTGAAAGGTCAATATTTACCTATACAGTCATACTAATATTATAAAGAGCATGTTTCAAAGTGAGTGAATACACGGTGTACAGCTAGTTTACTAATAAGCTGCAAATGCCTATTCTTTTATATTATTATAAATATAATTAAATAATATAGGTATACGAAAAGCGCGATCCCCGACTTTTTTCTGATACACTTCGTAAATATAAAGCCTGGACAAATTAAGAACCGTGACAAAGTCTGGACTCCGGACGAAATGGCAAAAAACGGACATATCCGAATATATGTTCCTATGCGTGACCGTCACTTAGGTACATTGCTATGTGCTTAGGTACCTTTTATAAAATGCTTAGCTATTACGTTGTGTTCGCAGATGAAAATCATGTTGGTACCTTATGTATTGCACAGAGGCGCAGCTACCGCCGTATCAAAGATACGGGGCCCCCGGACTACAGGGGTACCGAACGTGTTTTGTAAAATTTTGTAAAAACCTTTACCCTTTGGGCTTCGCCACAGTCAGATTTTGATATACATATATAGGGCTCGTCTAGGACAAACTACCCCACTGGTACTGCATATAAAAATATGTGAAATTCATATTTACATTGGATGTCAAGATCAACAGATGGCATATGGGAGGGTGTAGGAAGTGGCTGGAGCATGTTGATGGACTGTGCTTGCGCCATCATAGGTTGCTGCTGCTGCGGGCCCGGCGGTAGCGGCCGCGCCCAGTTGATCAGCGCTGTCACCGACATCGTCGGTTTGTCTTTCTTCGCCAAGCTCGACATGGCCACGCACTAGCATCCTCACATCACTAGTAACACTGCACACAACCGATGTTCGATATAAAACTGCACAAAATCACACGACAAACGGACGGCGCACCCGGTGGCGCGGGAGATGCGACGGTCACGATCAATTTGCGCCCCGAGATATCAAACCTGTGAATTATGTTTATGACGCTAGGCTTCTAAATAATACGTGCGAAGTCGACAGAGCGTGCTACGACGGCGGCAGCTGCGATACGGAGCGCGGACAGAGCGTCAGAGCCACCGCAGCCGAGGACAAAGCAGACATCGTTGTGACATTGTGATAGCGGCTGTTATTGCACCCGACGCCGACGGACGCGACGCAACGCAACGATAGCACACTGCACTGTGCAACATACGCCACGAGTTTCGACGCTGATGCTTGGCTAGTGACTAATGCGCACTAAAACCCAAAGAGCTCAAATTTGACAAAAAAATGGTACCCGTCAACTTCCGCGCGGTTACCGGCGCGGCGTGAAGGTCTCACCCGGCGCGCTCAAGGTCCGCATACAATCATACGTGAATAAATCTGATTTTATGTCGAAAACGAGTTGCTATAATCGCATTTTTTGCTTTTAAATTTGCAAATGATTCTGACTGAATTGAACTAGATAATTTAAAATATTTTATAGTTATGTGTCGGATTGGAATCATCTAAATAATTGTAGTTGTTAGCCGTTGGCCTTCGTGATCTGCGGCGCGTTTCTGTAATTAAGTTTTACGTCACTCATGGACTGAACTCCCTACGATAGCCTCTACCATATAAAAATTCGCTATGTCACTTTGCTGAACCTGACGCTATTTGAAATGTACATACAGATAGCAAAACGCAGAAATAAATTACCAAAGTCGAACACAAGCTATTTAGTATTGCACATGATACGAAATAATGTTAAGACTCATCATGAGGTTGAGGTATCTATACTATAACTTTCGAAAGTGATCAATGTGATAACTTTGATAAGGAAGAAAGAACATGTGACGGATATGACTTGCGGTTATAATTCACAAGCAGCTGAAGAAAACGATAAAAATCTAACCGACATCAATACCATATTTTGGCAAAACGATTCCATCAAAGAAGGCGTTCATATCAAACAAGCGTTTGTTTATACGAGGACATATGGTCGGCCTTGGGCTTGGCTTGGTACGTGTTCGGGGGACGTCCGTTGCACGTGTCCTGAACGTTGCGCATAGATAACAAAACATTATCCAGCATACAAATAAACACAGGCGTAGATATTTCCAAAAAAGGATATAAGAGCTGTTGAGCACAAAATATGTTTTTTCATAGAGATAAGTTGCTCTACCACTTTCTTTGTTATTTGGGGTACTTTATCTTCGGTAGGTGAATTATCAGCAAGTTTATCTACTACAGTACACGACATTAGATAAACTAGCAATAACATACTTCAATAGCCGGACGAAACTTGATTTAATATTAATAAGTACATAACTTTGATGCTTGAGCATAAGGTATCCTATATGTTCGAGTGTGTTGAGTAAATAACGAACTAAAAATAATAATGAAATCGATAATACGATGAATCCATCTGGGGATTTGTTACAGGAAGATAATTCACATGATATTAGATTACTGCCAGACCACATACAGAGGCGGATGTAATTTTTTTATCATGTTGTGGGAGATAATAGGGAAGTTATATTGAGGATTGGGGATGTTAAGGTTAATAATATTATACGTACAGAAACTGGTTGGTAATTGACAAGAGATTCAGTAGCTTTCAATCAAATACAAACAAGATTTATTGATATCGTTCCCAAAAGCACAAAAACAGCATTAAAATCAATCATAATTTAGATTACTATAAAACATTAAGGATAAAGAATTTCTTCGCGAATCAAAAAGCTATTAAATGAGTATAAAGAATGTATTATTTATGGCGTAGGCGGTTGGGTTATTATTCACGCCCAATTCAATAGAAATCACCCAAGCAGGCGCGAATCCATCCATATCCTTTTACGCTTCGTGTAGGGTAGGGTGTGTATTATAGGACTACATTACCCGAACCTGTCAATCAAGCGGTATCCTTGACGACCCCAAGTCTATGTAATTGATAGCCTCTCACGTCAGGAATATTCTTTTGTAATGAATAAGCTTTTACGTGGGTGGACTCTTAACCAAGTACACATCTATTGATATGATGCGAGAATC
The DNA here is from genome assembly GCA_951394255.1 of Polyploca ridens. NCBI lineage: Eukaryota > Metazoa > Arthropoda > Insecta > Lepidoptera > Drepanidae > Polyploca > Polyploca ridens. The sequence goes on along the minus strand of OX596246.1, from coordinate 6,238,611 downwards.
ACAAAGACGAGATGACCTAGCCATAGCAAAGGGTATTCTAATTTGAGGGGCTAGGATAGAACTCACTTCGTACATTTACTTTAATATCAGTCGCCTAGGTTTACTTTAATATAAGTCGCCGAATATCATTTAAAAACGTAACTAATCAATATTTAACTATAGTACTTAGGTAATGAAAAACACGCCATCGTCAATGCGACATAAGGTTTATTTAAACGCTACACCGTCGCCTTTGGGCACGAAACGAATGAATTGAGCCATTATAATAACGTCGAGATTGATGGAACGCACAAAGGGAATCGTTCCAACAATGACTAAGCGGACACCAACACTACCGGCAATAAACTCCTCAAAGGATATGCATTAGACATAGTGTTGCCAGGTGTCCCGATTTGCGCGGGACGTCCCGATTTTCAGGGGTCTGGTGACACGTCCCGATTAACCCTTGATCGGGACGTTAAATGTCCCGATTTTTCACTAATCTCATGAGTCTTTACTATATTTGATAATTTTGACAGGAAAAGTGCATATAACTAAGCTGCTACTACATAAAAATATTTTTGCTTTCATTTTTTCTCACCAAATTCAGACTCACTACTGTCCCGATTTGAAACCCAAAATCCCGATTATTTTATCCTTACGTTCCGAAATTTGACACACGGGACCTGGCAACACTAATTAGACATATTACACAATGTACATTTTACCAAATTTGAATTATAAAACATTTTGAATTATAAGTGACATCATAAACAATTAAATTCTAACAGAATTTAAGTACTTACGTACAAAATGTTATGTTGGCTCGATGCCCTTTGTAAATCTATGTTAGGTATGAACATATACAGAGTGGACATTTTAGACTGGTCAGTAAGGGCCTACCTTAAGGGTTGAAGCCACGCGAATATGGTCTTAAGTGACTGTCCTTTAATTTTTGATTTATTGCAATCGGCATTTAGAGATTTTTGAAAAAAGGTACAGTTATTTATAATATATAAATTTGGCTTATTCCTAAAATCCCCTCTGAAAATATTAATATTATTATAAATAGTATCGTTTATTGCTTATTACATCTAATAAAATCTGTACTAATCAATTTTTTTTTATTTATTTAAATATTATATATATAAAATTAGAAATAGGGGGAAAAGTGGAATAATCTTACCTGTAAAGGGGGATTTCTAGATTTACATTAGGGTTCAGTTTTCCCCCCTGAGAGAGATTATCTCAAAAGGGATTTTAGGAATAAGCCCAAAATTTAAAGACCATAATTATTCGCGTGGCTTCAACTCTTAAGGTAGCTGTCCTTACTGAACCGCCTAAAATGTCCAGCCCGTATAAGTAAGCGTATTATGTACTCGTATAATACCTATTGCCAATAGGTAAGTACCATGTAAGTACATTGTATGTAGATTTGAAGGATATTGAATATGGATGGTGCTTAGTTCCTCGATTTCGGCGTTCATCAAATGCATTGTCGAGAGATGCAAAAACTAAAGCGCGAATTACAGTGTTCAATGAGCGTATAGCATATTGCAGTGTTATCAAGGAATGCCCACTTTCATACACTTTCTTTGGACAGCATTACGTGCATGCATACGTGCATGTGGAGCAGACAGACAGAGCTGTGACGGAGGCCCGGCTTTCGCCCCACTCTCCGACTCCGCTCCGTGTCGACGCCTATCGATCCGCGCCGACCTTGACTTGACGCGCGCCCGCCACCTACAATTAACATTGACAATAGCGACGCGCGCGCAACACCTTATCCAACTCAATGTACACAACACACTTTCCTTTTCATTTTTGTCAACAATATAATCGGTTAATGCAATTACTTTTCTACCTTCTTATTCATGAAATAGGTAACTTTTCATTATTATAAGAAATCAGCACGTAAACTCCTGTGCTGATTTCTTTTAGGCTTATGTTTAACGAACCACCAGATGTAGTAAAATGTTACGGTAAAAAATCACTTTATATTGCCAAAAATAGTAAATGATCAGGATCACCAAAATTATATCCCCATTTTAGCGTGAAGTTAGAACCAAAAATTTTACAACTTGCGATCCTACCTCAAAATTATGATTGTTTAATCCAAAAATATCTAATGACCACCAACAATTTTACATCATTTTAATATAAAATTACATTTAAATATGTAACATCGTCTTACTTATCGTATAAAAGTAAATTATTCCAAATAAATCATTATGTCTAAAAATAGTAAAGTTTGACCTTACAATATTTTAAAATAGTGGGAATCGGTTCATCCTCCTTGTTATTATGCACAAACTTGGACCTAGCGTGGATCTAGCGCTCGCCGGCCGCTGCCGCGGCATTTTTGGTTTCATAGTACAATTTTAGGTAATATATAAGGTCCTAATAAATTAGTGAACTTCCACTTGAGGGATGAATGTATAGGTCATTAGTAATCAAAAAATAATATTAGAAAAAAATCCGAGGGAAAACAAAAATTTTTTTCTTTGACTTGCATAGAGACTCTCCATACAATTCAATTGGATTTTTTTCTAATATTATTTTTTGATTACTAATGTAATGGACCTATACATTCATCTCTCAAGAGGAAGTTCACTAATTTATTAGGACCTTATTGTTCATCACAACGTTTTTTCATCATTATATTTATCCCCTTTCTTTTAGAGCGGCTGTAGGTATTCTTGGAATACCTATAAGATCGGAAGGTAAATTGACCAAGTGTCTTGCGCACTGAGGGTTTCAAGTACCCGTGATTTTCGGGTAATTATTCTTTGTCACATTATTCTGATATAACAATGTACCTATTTATAATCAGATAATAATCTTGAATGATGCGACCAACGATGCGACCATAGAGATAGAATATTAATAGTCCGACTGTAGTAGAGTATGTGCCTGCCGTGAGCACGGGTTGTGCAGTGTGCAACACTACCTTGAACGGAACCGCGCGTTCATAGTTTGAACGACTAAATACATACTTAATGAATGAGAATTTCTCGTTTTTATCGATATTTTTACAGAGAACAAATTTTAATGGCGAGGAACACATATCGACGTTTTTTTGGAGGAAATCACTAGTGTACGTACGATATATCTATGAATGCATCTATATGCTAACTGCTCACGCTTCGCACAAGGATTTGTTGTTAAGGCCGGGTCTAAGCTCAAATCTCAAAAATGGGTTTTTTTGAGAGTCGAGTATGACGTAACGCAATGAAATACCTAAAACAAAAAAATACTGTGGATAGAAGAGGGTTTTGAGAAAAATGTTAACCGAATAGAATATTAAAAAGTGCTTTGATATTCCCAATAAAAAAATCCTAAGTTACGTCTAAAAATATCTTTCGCGTCGAAATTCTCCGTATTTTCAGCGATGACAACAATTTTATTTTTAAGAATATATAAGATACAGAATTATATTAGAATGTTAACCGGACACTTATTCAATTTAATGCGTATATTCTGTATAATCTAAAGAAAACCCGTAAATAACAGTCCATTTCATAGAGTCGACACATTTATGATTTACCATTTTCAACCCTATTCCAGTGAAGAACGAGTCCTGTCAAAATCGTAGTCAGTCCGCGCCTTAATGCTATAACTCTATTAATATTCTTTCTCTATGGATGCGACCATCAAGAAGTAGGTATACCATGATATTATAATTTTGAGGAAAGTCCGGAATTTTCCTCGTTTTTTAATTATTATTAGATTTTACTTTCGTTTGTACCAAAGTGGCAATGAAAATTCTTATTTAACATATTTTAATTATGGATTATTCAATAACAAATAACAAAAAAATATGTTAATATTTTTAAAGCTGTTTTTGCTTATTAATTTTTGCAGAACTACGCCATCTTAATAAGATTAGATACAGCTTGATATCTCCAGCGAATCTTGAGAAAAATAAACTTGACGGTCGGAAGAAAGACACAGAAGGATAAAAACGTTCCGTAACAAAAAAGGAAATCCTAAATGCGAGTAATTGGAAATTGTAATGACGTCATACAGGTATGTGCCACATTTCGTACGAGACGCGAGCAATGCAAGAAAGTGTACCTAAAATCAAACGGCCGTCCTAGACATGACCCGTGGCGCAGCGGGCGTGCGAAGCGCGGGTAGCGGGTACGCTACGGTGACTCAAATGCGCGGGGGCGGGCGACGTGCATTCGCCGCGAGATATGGGTAAACGGAACGCAGAAAGAAGCGCGCCGCGGGGGCTTGCGACCTTGGCGATTCGCTGACGACTACAGGTGTTTTTTGTTTGTGCATGAGATCGCTGAGCGATGCTTGCTCTGCTGGCCACTCGAGTCTGGGCGAGCCGGAGGATGCGCGGTGCGGGGAGACCAACCGGAACTCGACCCGAAACAATGCTTTTCATTACACAGAAATAAGCTTAATAATATACTGCAAATGTACATAGGTATACCTATCTGAGTGAGTAAATACATTTTGTAAAATATTATTCCAATCATTATTTCATTACCCACTAATAAAATATAAACTTTTGCTTTGATTACATTTTATGAAGAGACTTGTCTTGAGTGAGCATAGCAAACTTAATGTAAACATTGTTTGGATCTTAGTGGGTGAGAAATAGTTATTTTCGCATTTCAAAATCTAAGCAATCAAGTACACGGTTGATAATAAGATCAACTAACGAGAAATATACCCTAATAGAAACACAACAAACTATCAGAAATCGAGAGCAAAAACCGGAGATGTTTTAGAATTTATCTGTGTGTTACGTAATTACGACAGCTCAATGTGTCGGTCGGTAAGACCTTGGCCGTGACCAAGCCGTCGAGCACTTCCCGCGGCCGCGGGCGTGACGCCGCCGCTCACACTTGCGATTAGGGACACGCAATGAAAACAATTATACAGACTTTAGCTATGTCGAATTACAAATTATTTATAAGCATCGTCAAGAAATACTTTAATAATTCACTTTAATCGATTATGAAAATAGATACATCGATTTCAAGTTAACCGATGAAGCAGTAGTTGCAATTGAGCAAAAGAATTAGGCGCATATTCAAGAAACTTGTACAGATACGAGTGATCATGTTTCAGGGGAACTTTGGAGATCTAATGATCTTATGGGGTGGAAATGTGTCACATCAAAACAAAACACTGGGTTTCAAAAAAGCTGCGCTATCTTTGAGCATATTATATACCTAGATAAATGAGGTCAATTTATACCGTCGGGATTATGTGTTAGGTATTTCTTTACAAATGTTTCCATGAACTCCAAATTTGGCTGGGGTAAGAACATACAGTAAGAATCATCTCATGTAACAATAGATTAAATCGCAGTGTTTAAGATCTAGAACAAAATGCAATCACCAATAGGGACGACAATTTAAAGCGAAAAAAAAACAAGGAAACGAGCTAATGTGAATTCACATTAACCAAAAGTATAGTAACGTATTAGTATTCCTAAAGTGAGTTAGCATGAGGGCGGCAATGAATTCTAATAAAGTAGAAGACCTTGACAATGATACAATCGTCTTGGATAGCCGCTCTATAAAATAGTAAACGTACACCTATTCAAACTATTCGCGCACGTAGGTACATACCATTTATACACAATTGATCATATCGGAATTATTACAATTTATTAAACAAATGGATCTAAGCATAGGGCAAAAAAATATGTTATGTAATGATAAATAAATCATGTACAATAATATTTTTTCATCCATTCAAGTTACCTATTTCATAATTTCAGAATATCCTTAGGCAACAATACATGATCCATTGATCATTTTACTGAATTCTGTTCTAAATGTTGTTTTATCTACAGATAACCAAAATTAAATAGGAATAAGTAAACTAAATTACTAAAGGGTATAAATAATATTAGTCTTTGATAGTAAATTTAAGTGAGCAAAAGTTATGGGACATTCATAATAATATTATTACTATGGCAAATAATACAGAAATAACACTAACTAGGGAAAGAAAAAATACAATTAGTTACATTAATGTTTGTTTATCGACGCACCTCTTGCACTTTAACTAAGAAATTTAAATCATAAAACCAAATAACTTCGTCAAGATTTTGAAATCATATGGAATAAGAAGAGCATCGTTAGCGTCAGCTAAAAGATAACAAATATGTAATCCTAATATTATGAGACTTGACGAGTTACCGATCTCATCATGGTTCACTTTGGCACGCTTTCGGTAGTTGGTTACATCATTCTGACGTCAAACTTTCAAACGAGGAAAGTTGTGTTATCTCTTAACAAAAAGGGGAATTTAGATATATGAATGGAATGGACGGATAGAGCAATAGAGCACTGAGATAAATTTATTCAAAACAGTAGAGTCAATACACTTGCAACCTTGCAATGCTCTTTACGACTCGTGTCAAATAAAGACGTACATAAGGGCATTAAAACATTACAACCTTATATTGCTTACAGGAGCAAGAATACCTTAACGTTGATTTTAGCACCCGATCATAATTCGTAATAGATATTACTATAACTATAAACCAAGTTAATGGCATATACCTAGTTTCAAATTGCCAGTCAAAAGGCTAATTTATCATATTGTGAATATCTCAAAAATGATAAAAGCAATTTGATGGAATTTTAAATACTGCTTCTGCTACCCAGGATAGATCAGGGTACTTACTTAACGGTGTTTTTGGGTTGGGTTACCAAAAATTCGTCAAGAACATTGAGAAGTTTAAAAGATATTCATATAATTCAAGTTAATGGCATATAGATTCAAATTTCCAGTCAAAAAACCTATTTATCATATTGTGGATATCTAAAAAGTGATAAAGGAACATGATGAAATATTGTAAATGCTTCTTCTGCTACCCATGATAGATCAGTAAAATTTTAAGTACTTAAGGGTGTTTTAGAATTGTATTGGGTTATCAAAAACATTGATAAGTTTGATTGGGTTGTTCACAAAGTTGAATTATATAAAATCAAATCATAAAATGTTATTGAAAGAAACATTCAATTTCATAAACATAAGTCGCTTATCAAGATTAACACACTTGGTTAACGACTTAACGTCAATAACTGCTATATATCGTAGTCGTGCCCAGGCCCAAGGTACATGTCTGGCTGATATTGGAAAAATTACAAAATTATTAATTTATTGGATCCAAGAGCGCTGTGGTTTTTGAAGTTGACAGGAAAGTCACCAGACAGCCCTACATTGTCAAAACGATGATGCATCACAGTCACAAGCGACGAATGTTCAAGGGGTCTGCCGTGACGACACTCATCAAAGGTAACTATCGAAATTACTGTGTTGATTTGTTGTGAATGCCGGTTGCGGATCGTGCATCGATTTTAGTGTATGTCGCGAGCGGCGCCGGACTCGCGGCCGATGCGGACGGCGTCGCTGCTCTGACTGCCGCTCGCGTCACCGCACCTACCCCGCGCCGCCACCGTTTGTTTTGCTGTATTTTCGTTGTTAATCATTCTCCTTGACCTTGTGCGACGTCGAGTGGTCCACTGCACACGACTGCGCACCCCTCACCCTGCTACCCACCCGCGCTGCCTGTCGCGCCGCATCACACGTGCTGTAGTCCTTCGAACCGCACCATGCAATGTGACCAGCCCGACTACTCGACCTTTCTTTGGACAAGTTTTGTGAACAGATAATATCTGTTATTATATTAACCTATTTCACCATGAAAAACTTTGTATTAATAAAATAAAAATTAAATGATTAAAAAAGAGAAAATTCATTAGACAATTTAAACTGTAAAAAATCGTCTAGATTTTATAGACATCATCTTGACCGAATACAAATAGTTTTAATATTCGTTAAATGTATGTATGCTTTATGTAATCCATTACACAACATATCCAATGTCCCACTCAGAAATTATAAATGGTCACCCTAGCTAGTACTAGTATTTGTACGTTATAGTATTTACTCTGAGTTAGTAGTAAGAAAGAATATCCTTTTTTATGTCACGCAGGAGGTTAACAAGCAGGCAGGCGGTCCACCTGATGGAAAGTGGCTATGGACTGGACAATACCCTGGGATTGCCACCCTTTAAAAAGTTTTAAAAGGTATTTATTTTATTGTCATTTGTATTGGTATTTACTTGAGATGTGATATTAGAATTTTATAAATACTGATTGTAGGATCCTTGCGGCAGCATAGGATTTTTTTGCCGGAATTAAATTTTTTGCTCTCACTCAAGTCTCACTTTTATGGAACAATATTCTAAAATATAGAAATACATTTGTCGTAAAATTTTCATTTCGAAGAAGAAGTCCAGTACTTTCAACAAAGATCCGAATTTTTCTCCAGTCTACTATTCTATTGTGCCTTCACAACATCTTTATTTATATAGAAATGGCTTGTTTTCATTCTAATTAGATGCTTCAAGTACTTCTTGTGCAATTTAGTTGGGTAAGCAATATTTTAAACTATTCTAAATTTCAAATCAATAGCATTAATATACCACTTTACCATTGCCATTTTTTACCTTGTTGGTTCGGACTCTTAAAATGCTTATCTTTAGTCTAGGGTTGTAATAGGTATGTTGGATTGGAACATAGTACATAAACAGTATCTACTGTTACTCAATATTTGTTCATAAGATATTCTATATTTAGATGGTAATAGATTTTTAAAACAAAATAGGTATCTAATGTAGATAAATGATGATTTATTAATCAGACAGAAGTATATATTTACTTACTTGGTAAGTTCATTGTAATTTGATTGCAGTACTAATAATTTTAATACATGTAGCGCCATCTATTGGCAGAAAATATACTGAAATAACACTGCCATCTAGGTACTTGAGACTGTACTAACTAAGAACATGCATGTAACAATTTACCTATACAGTATTATGGGGTCACTTCTACCAAAAAGGGTGCCAATCATTGTTTTCGGAAAGATACAAAGTATCAAAAAGCTTTAAAATAATATATCCAACCAAAACATTGAAGATCTACTAATAAACTTATTCTTGGTAGATTATGGGCATTATTTAAGTTATTTTTTTTTTTCCCCATGTGTGCATAGTTTCAAACTTTTTATAGATTGCAGTTTGAGCTACGCATTATCAGTTAATATCTCCTTCTATAAGATAACTAGTTGCGCTCCGCAGTTTCACCTGCTTACCCGAGGGATATCCAACACTACACTGCCATTAAGTTTTCTTAAATTTTCTGATTTTCTACAAACTTTCTTACAAAAACACTGTAAGAACCTTTTCCAGATTATTAGAATACATTTAGAAAAAAATATGGATGAAATTGGTGCATGCACAATGTAACCAATATTTTTATTTGACCAATTTTTCAAAGATTAGGTTAATTTTTCTATGACATTCTTAAATTTGATCCAGGACATTGTATTTGGAATTAATTAACATTGACCAGCTGGGCTATTGCGTATCTTTGGTGGTAATCGTAACGAACACCATTAATTATTTCATCCAATGACGCGTACGCGTAATGACGCGACGATGACCATTCGTGGGCCCTGATTGGATGAAATTTATTAATGGTGTTCATTACGATTACCACCAAAGTTACGCGGTAGAGCCCCAGCCCTCTGGGAGTAGGTAAGTCTACCACATGTTTCCAGAACCAATCTAGTGTCTCGTTTTATGGTATCCCTATATTTTTACGTCTCAAATTTGTTGGATCTTATTTCACACAATTTTATTGACAAATAAATATTAAAGTATGTAAAATGTCCCTAGATATTATTATAATAAAATTGAGTTTATGACTGATGGCACTGTAGAAATTTACAATTTATGGTTTATAATATAAACATACATAATTCAATGAATAAGTTACTTAAATATTAGGAATTCATAAATTATAATTGATAACTAATTATACACATACTGTGAGGAAAGTTAATTAAAAACCTAAAAAATATTTTTGAGAAATGAGTTTCTGTCTCTATATCCCTAAAAATATCTTGAACATAGCTATATCATTTAATATTATCTTAGCTTACTATGTGCTGTATCAGTAAATGGAATAAATTACATTTATATATATATTTGATTGATAACAGAGTTCATTGACTCATGCTACTATGTGGATAGGAATTTTTGATTGTTCTTATTTAGAGGTCTACATGGTCACATGCTGAGGAACCGTAAGGCACATTAAGCTTTAAGGACATTGCTGTTATATTACTAGTATTAAAAATGCGATAGTATATTAAGTTTATTAACTCTGTAACAGCTAATTGGATTTGGATGAAACTTGCGAGGATAGATAGGATCAAAATCATAGGATTTTTTGGGGTATGTGGGTAAAATAGAGAAGCTAGTAATTTCACCCTACGTCTTAGGGTAGACTGCATGATCAAATTATGAATTTACAAAAGCCAACTTTAATATAGCAATAATATTTTCTAGCTTGTTTTCAAATTGTATCTGTATACAACTTAAATAGCTATGTATGTATAACTGATTGAGTAGTGTTATGTTCAGTATATTGCAAGTAGTATACAAAGGAACAATCATATCAATTGAATTTGCCAATTGCTTCTAGCATTCTATATAATAGATAAAAAACGTATTTGGTGTACATATAGGAACATGTAATCAACAAAACAGGCATTTTGTATGAACTAAGGCATTGACTAAATACCCATGTATTATCATAAAATTAAATATAACGTTATATTGTTACATTCACAAGAACTAGTAAAGCAATTCCGAGAGGCACAAAATACATTGTTATATGTATGAGATACTTGCTACCTAATGTCGGTTGTGCTTTAGACAGCTAATGGTTTGGTTTTTTACATATCCAAGTACATTTCGATGTTATACTGTAATGTAGCGTACTCACCTGATTCTCTCGAGGGCTCCATCCTCTGCAGTAATAGATCTATCGTTTACGATATACCACTTTCATAGAACAGTTCAGTCGCTAACGATGAACCTGTCAGTAACAAGGTCGTTGAACTAAATATACCTATAGATGAAAATTATACACCTCTTACTAAATACACAAGAGTCTTTGGATATTATATGAAACACATTCGTTGCGGTCCTTAATTATGTCACAGGAAGGCAATTATAGTTGATATTTAATATTAATATTCACCAATAACCCAATTTTAATTAATTCCTTCACACAAGTGACATAAAACAACGCGTCACGTCCCACAGTACATAAAGAATCTGTGACATAAAATAAAAACGAATGAAGATTCGTTCAGAAATCGCTTGACGTTTGACAGCAACATCGAACAATTATTAACCCAAAGAGGCGGCAACTTGCCAGTGACGTTGCGTGATAAATTCGTGTATCTTGTGTTTTATTGCACATAATCGGTAGTACTTTATCCAATAAAGATCATACATGTGCACCAGTGAAGTTTTTTTCTTTTTTATTAAATGGGCTTGCGTTTGGCCACTGACCCGCCCATAAGGGACGAAGACGAAGCCGAAGATGGAACACGCTTACCCAGAAGGAACCTATTCACTCTGGCCTTGAAAGACCCTATATTGTATGAGTCAGAAAACACAGATGCCGGCAGCCGGAAGCAAGTTCCACTCCCTTACTGTCCGCATTATAAATGAGGATGCAAAACGCTGTGTCCGTATTTTCGGTATGTCAACAACGTATGGGGTTCCCCGGCGTCTTGTGGTTCGGTGTAAGAATGGGGATGGTGGAATTAGGTTGAACATTGAAATGAAATGAATTATGTGTATCGTGACATTTCCAGTTGTCTCAAAGAGTCCGTGATAAGCTTTAGTACCTCAGATAAAGAATTTAGTACAATAACCACCATCGAAATAATAAAACTAAGGAAGCGTAATTATGAACAAAATCAACGCGAAATTCGGCTCCACACTTCACTACATTGACAAAATATCTCTAGTATTCGAACGAAAGAACACACATGCAAATAAGCCAATTACCTGCGCTTACCGCGTTTGCCAACGCGTTGTATTCCGGCAAGCGCGATGATTGGTTCTCGGCGGGACAGCCTAATGCTAATTGGGCCGCACGCCTGCTGCAGTGCGAGATGCGTGGACGATGTTATGCATTGATTGTAAGAGGATAAAGTATCGTATATTTGCACTATGCATATAAGTTGTATTAATTAGTTGTAATTTAACTATACCACTCTATTATATTCATTTAAAAGTTTGTGATGTGCTTTTTGGATTAAAATATTTCTTTATGTGTTATAATTGTATGGATCTAAAATTAAGAAGTATTTTAATCAGTTTATGGTTTTTACATACGAATTATAGAGTGATGGGTCGCGTTAAGGTCAGATCAGAGGGCGAACCACAAGCTCTTAAAACAATATTATTATAACCTTATTTGACTTTTGTTTTTCTTTGACATCCGACGTCAAAACGGGACAAAAGTCGAATAAGGTTATTTTATTGAAAAAAAAACTAAAATGGCGGCTGGCACGCTATGCCACAAAGGTTCTATCCTCTTTATAATTATAGGTACTAGTGCATCACAGTTTAAGTGAAATATCAAAACGTGTTAAATAAATACGCATGTTGCGTTCATGTTGCATAACACTTTCCAGAGTCACAAGTATAGGATTTCAAACTGTTTATTTACTCACATATGAAAAGTGATTCCAGCATTCTTCATATCTGTATGGCTTCTACACCACTTAACAACACACGCCGGCATATTTCCACAATGTAAACAACGCAAAACACAATAATAATCACAGTTCTAAGTCCCTCGCGACACGAACGCATCGACTCAATGATACCGGCGAACTGTCAGCGCGGTGCGTCTCTCTTTTTCGGCAACGCAAACCGCGGTTCAGTTTGCGTGGAATGATTTTTGAGCTCGAGTTACATTTCTTTAGTTTTATTATTTCGATGATAACCACCATTGTAGTAAAACATGACTTTTATGGACGGTGACTGACTGAGGACTATATCAACTACATGTAAAAGCCAAGGTAAAAGCTTAGATGAAGGAACGGTAGTAGACTATTCTAAATCTATGTGTAAAAGAGATTTATTGTGACTGGAAACTATAATATAACTCGACACTGGCAGAAATGAGAAGTAACGTAAGTTACATTTATTTTAGCAAAAATATTTTAGTTTCCCCGCAAAAAAACCGTCGTCGTACGCGGGTGAAACACTAGTTTCTTCCGGTTGATTTCCGAAACGGCTGGACCCATGTAGACGAGACTTTCACTGGTAGATAGCGGATGTTATAAGGAATAACTTAAGCTACTTTTATTTTAGAAAAAATTATAAGGGGTTCCGCGCAAAATAATTAAAACGCTACGCGCGGGTGAAACTGCGGCCGCGCGGGGTATCAAATAACTGCACACTACAAAAGAGTATAATATTTAGGTAATAGTAGACTGTCACTATTCTTAAGTCAAAACGATTTTCACAGCAATAAACTTTGCTTTTATCTCTAAATGAATCCAACCCCTTCACAGTTTTTATCCATTTATCTCGCATTTGGACATCCATTGTAACATTTGGAACAAGTAAAACCAGTTTTCCGGTGGACTGGTGGTTGTATTTTTACATTTTGGCACAACACATGTTTTTCAATTATTTGTATTGCATATTTAAAAACCAAAAAAAACATAATCTTCTAGGGAAACGTACGGAAGAGCGTGACCCCGTCAGGGTATTTGTTCTGTGAGCGCGATTGACTGAGCGAGCATTGGAATATAACATCACACGCATCGAGTACCGGGCCGGTGGATAACCGCGTCATTTTAAAATTCCATATCTCGGAAACTAATTGACGTATCGAAATAATTCTTTCACATCATGGAATAATTAACCTATAGAAGCGCAATGACGTTCATTTTGGTTGAAATAAATTCCGCCAAATTCCCACCGCCTACAATGCACGCTGATTGGTTAAGACAAGGACGCATGCACTTTGATTGGCCAAGTCAAAAACACACGACGCAGCGAGTGGTCCTTACTGTTCAAATTCAGTGACAAATCACTGACTAGTTGTGGAATTATATTGTTCAGTATTCTACTCTATAGGGATATTTCCTCGATGTTTCACATGTATGATATAATTATACCATGACATGTATATTTTTATTACGGAGAGCTAAAATTCAGAATACATTCTTCATCTTTTATAAGTTGACTCGCAAAAAGGAAATCCGCTTTTTTAAAGTATTTTGCCAAATAGAAAACACAATGATTATAATAACCATCACTTTTGACAGCGCTCACGGTGATATCAGTTTAGGTTTAGATTGGGTTTAGAGCAAGAATCTTATTATAATATATAAGATACTACATAACGTTACGCATACGTTACGTAGTATAAAAATTCCTTGGGTCGGTGTGAGCCATGTGTGAGCGCCGTAGACAGAGAAAGCTATAGACCTTGAGATATCTTCTGACTCATTCACACAGAAAGAGAAACACTTATTGGAAATACACGTTAAGAAACGAGACAGAGCGCTAGCATTTTTTATCCTACTCGAATGTCGGTTTTTCAAGGTCATTCCAATGTTTGCGAACTAGTTCGCGAAATAAATAATGACATTCCAAAGACGTTTCGGTATTGCCAACTTTTCTCAAATCTGTGTTGCCAACATAAAATTTCAGTCTCCCACTCTAGTGAATGAATGAATGATTTTTATTTTGCTCGAATTGTGGTACACACAAGGTCATAATAATAAACGTGCTCACTCTTCACCAGCAAGTGGTATGCAAAATTGATTAATACAATGTAAAAAAATTATACAATAGAAAATAAAATTATAATATATTGAGTTTTAACATTCACAAAATAAATTAAGCAATAAAACAGATTTAAGATTCACATAACATAAACTATATCTATAAGATTTTTAAATTTTTATTCATACCAAAATTTATAATTGAAATAATCGTTTATTGAATAAAAACATTCACATGATAACATTTTTTTAAATATAATTTTAAATTTATTTAATGGTAAATTACTAATACTTTCAGGCAATTTATTGTAATTTTTTACAGCCATTGGATAACAGTTGTTACTATAAAGCGTTGTTCTTATGTTTGATAGTCTCAATCTGTTTGGCAATCTACTATAAGACTACATTCATCACTAAATCGATTAAATAGCTGCATATGCATTTTAACAAATAAACACATTTTAAAAATGTATAAACAAGGGACCGTCAGCAAATTAATTTTTTTGAATAATGGTTTGCTAGAAGTCAAACTATCTACATTGCAGATTGCTCGCACGCATTGCTTTTGCGCAATAAATACTCTATTGAAATGGCATGAATTTCCCCACTCGATTATACCATATCTAATGACAGAATATACATAGCCGTGGTTTGCCTGTATGGCCGTATGTTCACCTGCAATGTTCACCAAACGCCATAAGGCAAAAAAAATGGATTAACTTTCTTACATATCCTGCTTTATCATCTAATTTTATGCCAAGAAATATTGTTTCATCACATTCATTTATGCTATTGTTTTCGAAAGATATAATAAGTTCTTTTTAGGGTTCCGTAGCCAAATGGCAAAAAACGGAACCCATATAGATTCGTCATGTCTGTATGTCTGTCTGTCCGTCCGTATGTCACAGCCACTTTTTTCCGAAACTATAAGAACTATACTGTTGAAACTTGGTAAGTAGATGTATTCTGTGAACCGCATTAAGATTTTCACACAAAAATAGAATAAACAAACAATACATTTTGGGGGTTCCCCATACTTAGAACTGAAACTCAAAATTTTTTTTCATCAAATCCTTACTTGTGGGTTATCTATGGATAGGTCTTCAAAAATGATATTGAGGTTTCAAATATCATTTTTTTCTAATGTGAATAGTTTGTGCGATAGACACTTCCAAAATGGTAAAATGTGTGTCCCCCCCTGTAACTTCTAAAATAAGAGAACAATAAAACTAAAAAAAATATATGATTTACCATGCAAACTTCCACTGAAAATTGGTTTGAACGAGATTTAGTAAGTAGCTTTTTTAATACGTTATAAATCGTAAATATGAAATCCCAAATCAATGGCCGTCAAAGTTAAACTAAACCTGGCCACGGGGCCAGATAAGTTTGTGGGGCTATACGAAGGAGATTACAAATTAATTTTTTTTTTACTTCCCTACCCAAAGGCTGCCAATGGGACCCTATTTCTAAGCGTCCGCTGTCAGTCCGTCTATCTGACAGTGAGGTTCTCATGAACCGTAATAAGTAGACAGTTGAAATTTTCTATTGCCGCTATAATAACAAATAATACTTATCACGAAATAATACGATTTATTTGACGCATTATATGTGTGAACCCAGGATATTTATTATTCTAAATTTATGTCAAATTTTAAATAAGCTTTTTATAGAACTCAAATAATAATTTCCCAAAAGCCGAGTAAAAATAATTATATGGTAACACCAGTTCTATACATGTATAAAAATCGTATAACTACATATAGCTCATTCTCTATCTCAAACTGACCACGACAAAACGGACTCTAGTCATATTCACTCTACGGTGAGCGCAATATGGCGCATGTCATGAAGTCATTTATGACGTTTCACGGGACATCGTGAGATTCGGAATGCAGCCTAACTTATAATACAACTCGACCTTGGCAAAAATAAGTCCCGATAAAAAGGATTTGGTTGCCAAACTTATAAGAACTGAGAAGAGTGATTGTGTCTTTTTTCTCTATTTCTTCTCACAAGGAAACGGGCTCGGAACACAGTATATAAGGCACCGATCCCACAGAGAGAGTTCTAGAGTTCCGAGTTCTGCATTCCGTGTTGACTATTGTACACACCGCAAGTAGTTTAAAGTTCTGCAATATTCGCTACTGGCTACTGAGCACATCATAAACTTTTTTTACTTTCAAAGGTCCCACATAGCATACAGTCAACGCGGAATGCAGAACTCGGAACGCGGAACTCTAGAACTCTTTTCACTGGGATCGGCGCCTTAGTTCAATACCTACACTATTATTATTTATTGCTGCAGGCTGCATGGCAACAAATACTCCATACAACAAAATTCTAATGATGAATCAAACACAGACGAATCAAACTACTAATATTGTAAGTAATCTGTGTGATATGAAACATGATTGATGAGTGAAATGGAGCGACATACTCCTAGACTAGGAGGGCACGACAGAAATGGTAACGATAAGGTAAATGGATGAAATCGGGTTCATCGGATAGAGGATACCTCTATGATGCCAAATAAGTCGGTCTGCCTGCGCCAATTGGTTGCGTTATCTAGATATGGCTCCTGAAAAACTGTTTATCGTGACCAAAAAAAAACGATAAGGTAAATGGCTGAGCTCGACGTAGAAAGTAAGTAGTAGTTGTACTGATGTTATTATAAAAAAAACTGACCAAATATTCGGTTGCGTTATCTAGATATGGCGGCTGAAAAACTGTTTATCGTGACCGAAAAAAAATTATAAGGTAAATGGCTGAGCTCGATGAATCATGGAAGTATTAGTGCATACTAGCTTAGTAATGAAAAAACTGACAAAAATTTTGGTTGCATTTCGTAGTTATAAGCGATATACGTAATAATTATCAATATGGATAATTTTAGTGTTTTACGGTTTCGCGGAATTTACATTGTCAAAAATATGAAAATGTTATTAGTGCCATCCCCCTCCCTTTATATCCCCCGCTACCCCGCCTGCACTGAGCGGTATTCACGAGTCGACAGACATAGTATAAGATTATAACATTGTTGTGAAAGATATTTTGCACTAGTTACCTGCACGACCTTACAGGCAAGTTCAGGCAACGCTTGCTCGCGCTGTTCACAAGTTGACAAAGTGTTTTATTATAAATATGTCAGAATTAATGTACCAGATTAGTGAAAATACTGTAAAAATGAAAAAGTTGTGTTGTTTAATGAGAAAGAACTCGTTAAAAAATCACCATCATCATCATCAGCCTATCCCACTGCTGACCCTCCATTCACAAATGAGGGTGAAAGGGACTGGGCAATACTCCACCACGCATGCCCACTGCGAATTGGTGGACGTAGGCTAGTGGTCAACCTACTGGTGGAATTTTTCAAGCCGCCTAGGAGGCATCCTACTAGCTTAACGACTATCATAATTATGTGATAACCGGGACCAACGGCTTGACGTGCCTTCCGAAGCACAGAAACGCTCGATTTGAAATACCACTAGGCCCATCTAGGTACCAACCACGACGGTGGTAGCCGATCGATTAAGAACGGCTAATCATGCAATACCACGAGCGCATTAAAAAAAGTGTTACAAATTCGAGGTAATCGTATCTGAAGTACGCAAACATATAATTACCAAATAACTTAGATTTTACCACTAAGGTGGCAAACAAGCATACGGCCCACCTGATGGTAAGCAGTTACCGTAGCCTATGGACGCTTGCACCATCAGATTGTCATTGTAGTTATCATGTTATAAAAAGTTTACAGCAGTTATAAGTACGTCCACTTTATTTCATAAGTTTACTAAGAAAAACGCAGTACCAGATACACATAATTGATTACCAGATACACAGTTGAAGAAATTCTACTTACAGTGCCTAATATACCGAGCACACCTTAATATTTAAATTATATAATATTCTTGCTAAAAACAAAGATTATCAAGATGCACTAATAGAGTTATATGACGATGAGCAACAAAACATGAGAAAAAATTGAACAATTTGTTTGCGACATGGCTTATGATCCTGTGTCCCCTAGATGGGGCAGAGGGCGTCCACAGAAACTCTCGAACTCTGAAGATTTACCGATCTTCTTCGCTTCTTCAAGCACAGTGCGTCGCCAGGTTTCTGGGACGGCCACACTTTCGTTTCCCCTGCGGATTCCAGTCCATTGCCTGCTTGGGTACATGGTCGGGGTCCCTTCGGAGAGTGTGGCCAATCCAGTTCCATTTGCGACGCTTGATCTGTTGGTCGATCGGTGTTTCGTGGCAGCGTTCTCGGAGCTCTACGTTCTAGATTTTCTCGAGCCAGTGGATAACGAGAATTTGGCGAAGGCATCGGTTGACAAAAGCCTGGAGCTGGTGCGAGATGGCCTTGGTTACCTTCCATGTTTCGCACCCGTACAGAAGCAGTACAGACTTCACATTGGACCAGAATATCTTGAGCTTAACTCTGGGTTAGCTTCCGAGACTGCCATAAGGGGCGCAAATGCGCGAAAGTTGCTCGGGCCTTGGCAATCCGATTGTTTGCGACATGTATGGCTGCAAAACTATGTCATTTCAGTCAACGAAGATCGCAATAAGATGCTTAAAAAAAACAAACCTAATAAAGAAAATGAGAAATTTTACAAAAGTCTTATGATTTTCGATGCTTCTTCAATGCCACCTTCAAAAGTAGAATTGGATCATATTATGCGCAAGATATGTATCGAACATATGGAGCAATGCCTGTTGATAAACTTCCAGTAGTCTTTCGCCAGTCAATAAATTAAAGTAAATTGTTGATTCTATAATAATTGTAAAACTATCGACACATTACAATAAAAATCTAAATCCATAAATATAATGGGAAAGTCCGAATACAATTTTTGCAACTAATTTTAATGTCTTAAATAACTAATATATTGATTTCAAAATTCCAAACAGCAGTTATTTTTTGCGTACGGTAGATAGAAAATAATTTTTGGCGTATTGCCGCCAACAACATCACTATAGGTTCATGCCTACCAGACAATTAAGCATTTATTTCATATAATACTCAAACTATAAAAAAAGATTAATATAACCGCACACTGCTGGCGGGGCGGCGGGAGGTATAAAGGAAGGGCGCCCCCCTCCCTCACTGATATCATTTTCATATTTTTGACAATGCAAATTCCGAGAAAACCGTAAAACACTCAAATTATCCATAGTGATAACTGTTACGTAGATCGCTTATAACTACGAAACGCAACCAAAATTTTTGTCAGTTTTTTTAATTACTAAGCTAGTATGCACTAATACTTCCATGATTCATCGAGCTCAGCCATTTACCTTATCATTTTTTTTCGGTCACGATAAACAGTTTTTCAGCCGCCATATCTAGATAACGCAACCGAATATTTGGTCAGTTTTTTTTAAATTGACATCAGTACAACTAGTACTTACTTTCTACGTCGAGTTCAGCCATTTACCTTATCGTTTTTTTTTGGTCACGATAAACAGTTTTTCAGGCGCCATATCTAGACAACGCAACCACTTGGTGCAGGCAGACCGACTTATATGGCATCAGGGAGGTATCCTCTATCTGATGAACCAGAGTTCACTCATTTACCTTATCGTTACCATTTTTGTCGTCACCTCCTAGTATATCCGCTCCTCCGCTCAAAGTCAAGTTAATGTCATGCAAATGGATTCGTTCTCAATAATCCATACATAATAAATTAATTTTTAGTGTTCTATAGGAGACTACTATTGGTTGGGAAATTGAGTACTGTTTTTTTAAACCAATAGGATTTAAGTATTGGCTTGACCTTGTACACTTAGAAGTTTAGAACGAAGTTAAACCACAGGTTAAACTAAGTTGCTTACTTGACTTTAACTTGCTTGCTTCATTGTTTTTTTAAGCTTGTACTAGGTAGGTAGGTATGGTATGTAATTAAATTTAGCAAGTAGCATTGCGGCTATTTTATCAGAAACTGTAAAAATTTGGATCGGTCAGTTGTGTTTATTTTGCTATATATTGAAGTTCATAAAGATAGTAAAGTTTAATTTGTTGCTTCCGTCGATCAATTGAACTTAATATTTACAAAAAAGTGCTCAAATAATTATTATAACATGGAAAATAAATCAGAATTCCAATATCCTCATACTTTTATTCTTCTGGGTGCTTCAGGAGATCTAGCAAAGAAGAAGATATATCCTACGATATGGTATTTGTATCGCGATAATGTTTTACCGAAAAATACGAGATTTGTTGGTTATGCTCGCACCAAACAATCTTTGGCTGAAGTCAGAGAGAAGTGCAAGAAATACATGAAGGTGCGACCAGGTGAAGAAGAAACATTTGAAACGTTTTGGAGCGCTAATGATTATTGTGCTGGATCATACGACAAGCGAATCGATTATGAAATGCTGAATCAGCATATCACCAAATACGAAAAAGGACCTGTTGCTAATAGAATATTTTACTTAGCCGTGCCGCCGACAGTGTTTGAAGATGTCACTGTTAATATAAGGAATGCTTGTGTGTCGATTAAGGGATTCACTCGAGTTATAATTGAGAAACCTTTTGGCAGAGATGCTGAAAGCTCAGACAAACTTAGCAACCATGTTGCTGGTCTATTCAAGGAAGAGCAGATCTACAGAATTGATCATTATCTAGGAAAGGAAATGGTGCAAAATTTGATGACAATACGATTTGCCAATCAAATTTTTAGTCCTTCATGGAATAGAGAAAATATTGCTTCCATTTTGATTTCCTTCAAGGAACCATTTGGTACTGAGGGACGAGGTGGTTACTTTGATGACTTTGGCATAGTCAGAGATGTAATGCAAAATCATCTCCTTCAAATTCTATCACTTGTTGCAATGGAGAAACCGGTCACTCTAAATCCAAATGATATAAGAGATGAAAAAGTGAAGGTGCTAAGGCACATTCAGCCTATTGAGCTTAATGACATATTGGTTGGCCAATATGTTGGAAATCCAGATGGTCAGGGTGAAGAAAAATTGGGCTACCTTGATGATCCCACTGTTCCAAAAGGTTCTGTGACTCCCACATATGCACTTGCTGCACTTAAGATTAACAATGCCAGATGGCAAGGGGTGCCTTTCATACTCAGATGTGGCAAAGCATTAAATGAAAGGAAAGCAGAAGTAAGAGTACAATATAAAGATGTGCCCGGTGATATATTTGATGGTCACGCTAAAAGGAATGAGCTGGTAATAAGAGTACAACCTGGGGAAGCATTGTACTTGAAACTAATGAGCAAATCACCTGGTATGAAATTTGACTTGGTGGAGACTGAACTCGATCTTACATACAGTATGCGTTACAGAGAAGCTGATGTGCCTGATGCTTATGAGAGATTAATTCTAGATGTGTTTACTGGCACTCAGATGCACTTTGTACGTAATGATGAACTCAAAGAAGCATGGCGTATTTTCACACCAGTATTGAAAAAACTGGAAAACAATCATATTAAGCCAGTGCCTTATGTATATGGCTCAAGGGGACCAAAAGAGGCGGATAAAAAACTTGCAGAAAATGACTTCAAATACTCAGGATCATACAAATGGCAGAAACCTTCAGTTTTATAAATTCATTGAATTGGCCTGGATTTTTTGACTTTGGTGATGGATTTCTTCTGCTTTTGGTGATAAGTTTATTTATATGCATAATAGCATTTATTATTTTAGTTCTATTGTTTTTGTTACACAACATTCATTCCACATTTTATCACAATACTTAAGACCTTACTAGGTCATTTTAAGGTCATGTTGATTTGCACAATTATTTATTAAAACATTCCTTTATTAGACTATTTCTGTAAAATTATAATACTTTGTTGATTTCAGTGGTTGACTGGTCCTGAGTACTTTCAATTGAAACTAGAACTAGACAATTAAAAAGTACCTACAAATAATACATAATCATAATAAAATGTAAAGATATGATAACATATTCTTAGCTAAAAAAACATGGTTGTGTAAGTGCCTTACCAATGTATTATCATTTTATATGCAATCAAAATAATTATGAAAATAAAAATGAAAGCTGTGATAATCACGTGATATTTGTAACAATAAACATGAACAATGTTTGTTGAAATTTTTTACAAGATTTATTGATTGTAGAGGTCATGCTGTCTCACCTTGAAAGTAACTATGTACATTTAACTTGCTGTAATTTATAGCATTGACAATTTATAATAAGTACAGTTATAATAAATCTATATTTTTATAAAAAATATTCTAAGCATAATGAGTAAAATAGTATTTTATCATGCTCCATTTCAATTTTTTTTATGTTTTAACATGTTAAAAATATTTAAAAAATTATGTAAGTCCTTCATTTATATGATCAAAATAAGGACATAATTTCTCTATAAATACACTGTGACACCTATCATTATATCAATGGTTGATATCACGGATATCACTAACTACTTATCTAAATGACTCGTTTTGTATAGGTACTTGTGCTGAATGACTTGCACTCCTAACTACATACCGAAACGAATATTGCTATTTGCATGATATTAGTAGACATAATACCAAACATTCTAATTAATTATTGTATATTGTTAAATCAGGATTAAAACATTCATTACCTACTTTTTGTTATAACAGAACTATAGATGGAGCTAAGAAAAACCACTCATTTTGTACCTACTTACTATACCATCCATACTAAGCATGACAATGTCTTTTAGAGGCAATAACCCTTTATAGTAGGTAACTAAGTACGTAGGTACTGTTAATATTCATTGATGTTTACTTAATTTATGTTTTCTTTCAAAATGTTATCATTGTATATAAGGCATATGTAAGGATTTATAAATAAATATGCAACAGGCAACTTGCGTATTTTGAATGATTTACCTACTAATGCAGCTTGTTATGCCTATCCTAGAATTGGAATAAAATGGTGCTTCGAAACATTTTTGTTTTTTTTTTATTCGTAAGTACAATAACTTTGAGACATAGTCATGTGATGACCGGACCGAGCAGTATTTACTTATGAAATGCTATTACGATACGACGTGATGGGATGGTGGACCGTCGCGTGGATCAATAAGTCATTGGCAATTATCTATCTGGAAAAAAAAAACCGGCCAAGTGCGGGTTGGCAAACCATATATGGTCAAAGTTCATCTTACGACAATTTCGACAAACCCAAACACGGCAAGGAAACGTTGCTCCGCTTTGGGGTTCCAGTGCCAACAATAAATAAATAAATAAAAAATAAATAAACGCTCCTACTTCATTATCTGGCCCTGAAAACCATATGTGGTCAAAATGCATCTCAAGACGATTCCAACAAATCCAAATACGGCTAACATACATTATTCCGTTATGTAGTTCCAGTGCCTACCTTCTGTATCCATCATCAGATCAGCTCGATGGTACCAAATTATTGTATTGTCATTGGTGCTTAATAAGTGTGCATCACAGGTGTGCATAATTGTAGTTTAATCTGAAGTTTGGAAGTCGATGAAAATTACGTTTTATGATTCCATTACATATACAGGTGGTGAAGCAATCAATAAAAACTTGAAAATAATCAAATTTCCCGCCACATGCTAAGCATCCGCAAACTCAGCGATCACTATAAAAAAGCGACTTTTTGGCGGGAACTTGCAGTGACGTAGCGTTTTCATTTTTATTTTCATAAACACGTGTATTTTCAGTTTTGTTGCATATTATCGGTGGTATTTTATCTAATAAAGATCAATCCATGTGCACCAGTGAAGTGAAATGAAATGAATTATGTGTATCGTGACTTTACAAGTTGTCTCAAAAAGTCCATGAAAAGTTTTAGTACAATGACCACCATTTTACTAAAACATGATTGGACGGTGACTGATCATGCGGACTATGTGAAAGTTAATGTGCGGATAATATTAAAGTGATATTTGGTGATATTATAAATAAAATGTATGCGACTGAAGGACTTTGTATCCATGGTAATGAACAAATTAACAAAAACAAAACTATAAAAGTGTAAAAAAGCCGCAACTTTGGGTACATTCCGAAATGGATAATATCGATCACAGCGATCACAGCAATAATTTGCGTGCCGAATTAGATATCACGCTTATGACAGCTGAGAACTATCAACAATTCGGAACGCCCCCGTTATCGCGCTCACAGTATTCAAAACAGAACATTTGAGAGTTTAATTAAAATCTGAATTATCAATGCGCGAGGACTCCTTATATATTTTATAAGTTGACTCGCAAAAAGGAATATCTGCTTTTTTTCTTACATTAAATCATAAAAAGTATTTTTGCCAAATAGAAAACCAAGAATCTTATTAGATTTTTGCCGTCACTTTTGACAGCGCTCACGGTGATATCAGTTTAGGGCATGGTCGGTGTGAGCGCAGAATGGCTCATGTCATGACGTCATCTATGACGTTTCA
Source organism: Polyploca ridens (assembly GCA_951394255.1). NCBI lineage: Eukaryota > Metazoa > Arthropoda > Insecta > Lepidoptera > Drepanidae > Polyploca > Polyploca ridens. The sequence goes on along the minus strand of OX596246.1, from coordinate 6,213,567 downwards.
CGGGACATCGTTATCTGTCATTATTCAATTCGGTACGGGTTTAAGCACGCTCAAATCGATTACAGCGGATATTCGGAATGCAGCCTTTAGCGATTTGGTAGTATTGTTTTTCTTTTCTGCGTTTTGTCTGGCAGCCAAGGAATTTATATACGTAGTATATAAAATCCTTGCTGGCAGCATCGCCAAGAAAAGAAAAAACTAATGTCAAAATTGACAACAAAACAAGTGAAGTGAGAGCGGTCCATCCAGGGGCTCTACCGCGTAACTTTGGTGGTAACGTAACTAACAACATTAATGAATTTCATTCAAGGGCCCACGAATGGTCATCGTCGCGTCGTAGGTATCGCGTGTGCGTCATTGGATGAAATAATTAATTATGTTCATTACGATTACCACCAAAGATACGCAATAGCCCGGCGGGTCCATCACGGGATCACGGGTCCATCCAATTTCTTTGGAGCGCGGTCCAAGCGGTCTTTTTGGCGGTAATCGGGAACTTGCAGAGTGACGTTGCGTTTTCATTTTTATTTTAATAAATTCGTGTATTTTGGGTTTAATTGCATATTATCGGTGGTATTTCATCCAATAAAGATCAATCCACGTGCACCAGTGAAGAGAAATGAAATGAATTATGTGTATCGTGAGTGACGATACACATAATTAATTTCAAGTCAAAAGTCACGATTCGTGACTTTTCAAGTTGTCTCAAAGAGTCCGTGAAATGTTTTAGGCTGCATTCCGAATTACCGCTGTAATCGCTGTAATCGATTTAAGCGTGCTTAAACCCGTACCGAATTGAATAATGACAGTTGACGATGTCCCGTGAAACGTCATAGATGACGTCATGACATGCGCCATCTTGCGCTCACACCGACCATGCCCTATACTGATATCACCGTGAGCGCTGTCAAAAGTGACGGCAAAAATCTAATAAGATTCTTGGTTTTCTATTTGGCAAAGATACTTTTTATGATTTTATGAGAGAAAAATAATAAAAAAAGCAGATATTCCTTTTTGCGAGTCAACTTATAAAAGATATAAGGTGTCCTAGCGCATTGATAATTAAGATTTTAATTAAATTCTCAAATGTTCTGTTTTGAATACTGTGAGCGCGATAACGGGCGTTCCGAATTGTTGATAGTTCTCAGCTGTCATAAGCGTGATATCTAATTCGGTACGCAAATTATTGCTGTGATCGCTGTGATCGATATTATCCATTTCGGAATGTACCCTTAGTACAATGGCCAACATTTTACTAAAACATGACTTTGGACGCTGACTGATGATGCTGACTATGTGAAAGTTATATTATTAATAAAATTACACTTATGGTTATTGGCCCTTGCCTATCCTTTTATGGATGAAAAACTACTACTACTGAAGTGAGAGCGCGTAATTTTGAATTTCCATAATGTATTTTTTTTTTTGTATTATTAGCAGTCTGTCGCGACTTAGAAGAAGAAAAATATCAATGAAACGTAGCAGAACTATTATGGCGCCCTCTCATTTCCGTAGTCTGTCTCGCTCTATGATTAAACGTCATCTGTCACTTGTTGTTTCCCTCCAGTTTTATATAAATGTTTGAGAAGTTCAGAATATTATATTATACTTATTACAGAATATTATACAGGATAGTAGTTAATTTTATTGCTAAGTAGAAGTGAGAAAGTCGAAAGTGTGTTTAAAAAGTAGAAAGAATGAAGTATAGAAAATGCGAAGTGTGCGAATGTTCCTTTCTGCTGAGATGGTAAAAAACGTGATTTTATGGCCAAATTTCCCCTGGATGCAGTTCGGTCAGTAAAATATCATTGAGTTATATAATTCCTTTAATAAAAACATCTTAATATTATCTTAATCTAAAAAATACCATAATAATATTTTAGAAAATAGTGTGGTGCAATATTTATTATCGAATTCGATATCGATATTTTTATATTTTTAGGTGCCGAAAATGGATGAAAATGACAGGCAACGAGGACTTGGCTTACATTCCACTTACACCCACTTACCCATTTTAAGTGTATTCTGAACCAGTGGTAGTGTCAACTGAATCGTTCATAAGTGCCTTATCAGGGCCTAAACTTGATAATTTACTTTTTATTTTGATTTGCATTTCATAAAACGTCTAGTTGCAAATTTTATGTAGTTTTAATTAAACGCCAACCACAAACCTTACTGTATATATTATATGGTATATTATATTTTTATACAACAGTAATAATCTGAACAAAGTACCACTGGTTTTGTTTTGGTAGTGCTAAAACAAAATCAGAGGATCTTAAATATCTATATTAATATATATATATATATATATCGATATCGATAGATTTAAATATCTACTAAGAGCGCATCTCTATTCCGTTCTAAGGTTGGTAGTACTGATTGTTATCATACGTTATTCTCATTGTGGCTTTTTTTGGTAGCCACGTTGATTTTTATCATTTTTATCTTGCTCTATGGAGTCCCGTCTCTTCTTACGTAGTTATTGAATACTCTTTGGTTATTAGTTTACATTTGGTTTTAAGTTACTGTTTGTATTACTATAAATATAATTAACGGCATAAATTGAGGTAACAATATGAATAATTAATTACATACATTTTTGCGTTTTTAATGATCTCATAGTTTTATAAATATGTCCTATTCATTTTAATAATTATTTTATTATTACTTGGCTTTCACTTCAAACCTAAATGATTAATTCAGGACAGCTACAATGAAGCAGCCCTACGAAAATTATCTATCTATTTTTTTTTTTTTTGGGATTTTATGGCCTGGTTACTAAGACCTTTAAGCCACATTATCTATCTAATCACCCCTCAAGTGTTTCTATTGTCCCCTGATGGGAAGTAAATAGAATTCCTAACTTAATAATATGAATGGTAGTTACATTCTATAGCTTATGTGGCAATACCACTACATTACTGTCAGCTGTACGCTGAGCGATTGACGATAATGGTGGTGTTTGCTATTTCGAAGCGAAATTTTTAATCAGTTCACTTGATTTAGATCTATTTCCGCTTCTTTTGCCTAAAACAGTACAAGTGAGTTATTGTTCGGCATTTGAAATGATTTTGAACTAAGTATCGTGGTGAATTCTGATCTGTTGCGTGATATCCAGACTGCGTAAGTGCTGAATCTTTTGTTGTTCATCTCGACTCATTCAAACGCAAAAAATAACTCGTTCCGTATGATGGTCAAGCGTGGTATAATAAAAATGGCAATTTGATATAATAAATTGAGTATTATAATAACATGAGCAAAATGAAATACTGTTAGTACTTATCCAGTTTTCATTTTATTTGATGTGATGTTATTGTTATTATACTTTTGTTATTTATTTTGTGCGTATTTTTTCTTGTAAGTTCCTTTTGTCGTATTATTTTATATTAAATCATATTTTTCAATAAATAACCTTCTGGTGTAATCTTCATGATAATATAACATGAGAGATACCCAGGTAAATCGTCATGCATTTATTTATTTGAGGTCACAATGATAAACAAAGTAGCAAAATCTATCCATGTATTTTTTAAGTTTTATAGCATGTGTAATAGCTGTATGTGATGTGCAAGTCTGTAATTTAAATGACCCTCTAGCTAAATATGTGTCTAATAATTATAATGTCAACAAGTAGTTAAAAAGAGTTTCAACTTATAAACATTTTTATATTATGTATATTGATTGCAAAATTAGCAAGCCGAGAACATAATTGGACATGTTGTCTTATTCTGGGGTGAACTGTGAAGCAAAGATAAGCAATGACCCTTCTTAATGCAATTAACATTCAGTTTGCGTTTATTTTTAACATTTAATTATATCTTGTCTACCCCTTATACCTAACATGTATTAATATAATTTTACTCAAGCTTTCAAAAGTACAAATATCTAATAAGACTATTTGTTTCAGTGTCCATGGATGCACAACCAATGTAGGCAGTTTATTTTACACTGAGGTGATTTTTAGTTTTAGAGAGTTAGTATAACACCATCAAAATGTTGTATGTTTTCCATGTGGATGCTGGTCAAATGACCACATATGATATGAGCCTCACACTGCAAAAGTAAGCATATTTTTTACATTACATTTGTATTTGTAAGGTACAGTATATTTTAATGCGTAGAATAAATCGATCTGAATCTTGGTAAATTTTATCATAATATTATAAATGCAAAATAAGAGCCAACTTATTATGTATTTTTTTACATTTAGTCAATATGCTTGAACCATGGTTTCCTATTGACCTTAATTCTTTAGCTTGGCAAATGTAGGAATCATCCCAACAGACTTATAAAGCATTGAAAATCATAATAAATCAATCTGTTTTTGTAGAAAACAACTGTGAGATAAAGAAGAAAGCCAATAAATTCTGATGTTTATATCTCCATTAATTGATTAATATGCTTACATATTACTTTATTGGATGTACTTATTTGTTTTGTTAATTTCAGTGTGGCAAGCTTAAAAGTAGCGATAGAGAGAAAAACTAAAGTTTCAGCTAATTCTTTAGTTCTGCTTGTAAGTGGTGGTGAGGTTCTGCAGTTGGATCACATGGTTTCTTCGTATAGTGCAGGCACAGACACCAATCCAATATATATGTTTAGCAAACCTTCTGCAAATGAAAGTCATTTGAAACCATCCAGTGAGTGTTTTTACTACATGTCTTTTGAATTACTTCCAATTTACTAGCATTCTAGTTCGTTTCATAACCTTGAAACTTGTCCAATTTTCTGTTACTGTTTTTTTATTTGCTCATCCTCAGTTTAATGTATCGAAAATGCATTTAGTTTCATATTGGCAAGGTTACTGTTTTATATAAATAATGTTTTTATCTGGATGTTTTTATCAACACAGACACATTTAGTTTCCTATAACTTATGTGCTTATCTGTATTTTAATTAATTATGTCTATGATTACCTAAAGTATTTTTTTTCTGATTGAATTTATATATTTATATACAAACATTTTGAATGGTTTGAAGCAGGCTGTTCAAACTTAACCTCTATATCTTTAACAATACTTCATCAGTAAGCCTGTTTATGTCCACTACTGGGCAAAGGCCTTTACTGATGCGAGTTGGTCTTCCACCTTCCTCATCCAGCCACTTGACTAAGTACCCTTATTCCAGTGTGTGACCTCAGTCCAATAGTAGAGCTGAGCTCTGGTGAATTCTCGAGCGACATCCGTAGCGCGTTTGACGGCAAGTCTGTGGAGGAGCTCAGAGCGGCGGTGGACCGGTGTTGTTCACTGCAGCCTACAGTACACACTGTGATATCATGCGCGGCCCTAGCGCAGCAGTTCAGTGACCTCGCGCACGAGGTGTCCAGGAGCTGCGATCAGCTGGTGCATGAGCAGCATTTGCAGCACCAGGTAAGACTAGCCTATTTCACATATAATTTTCTGATCTTTTGAAAGTCCACCTTATTACCCTTGATATAGTACTCAAATTTAATCAAAAAATTTGCTCTATTGTTATATCGAAATATCCCATCGGGAAATCTTATGAAACATCATGTGTCTCAAAACTTATATACAGTGCAATACAGTTTAAATGTACTTATATTTACGACAAGACTAACTCGAAATCGCGTTCCATACATGTTCATGATCTAGGTATTTTGTATTCAGATATTTTTTTACGAGCACTTCCGCATATGAGTCTTACACCCCTTGCAATATTTTGTAAATTAGAAAGAAATCTAAGTGACCTGTAACCAATAAGAGTTACCAGGATTCCATTTGCTTTTAAAAATTGTACATAGTAAACATTTAAAAGCTGATGAAACATTAGTAATGCGTTGTACCTAGTTAGACAGTTCATTTGAAAGTGTAAGTAGGTACATGTATGATCCTAGCAAGGGGAGTTAGTAATTGCAGAGCTTGTCTAAACGACTATGCTGCTGCCAATTAAGTAAAAAATGTTAGTTAATGGGTATTGAATTTGATTTATAGATTTTCAAGTGACATTATTAATCTAAACGAATATCTGGTCTCATTACGAGTAATTTCGTGCAAATATACCTAATGTTTATAAAAGATAAGTTTGTAATCAGGCAATTTGTAAATGTGTGTCAGTGCAATAAGTTCAAAACTAGTTTAGGGAAACGTTTAATTGAATCGATCTTGACCCACTTGGTTTGTTTCAAACAGGGCTGGGCGGCAGTTGTCGCTAACTTAGAAGATATATTCAGTGAATTCTGCGAACGATCACGGAATTTCAAGGAATCATTTCGAAAGCATCGCCTAAAAAAAGAGGAATATCATGAAAAATTGAGCGCGTAAGTAAAGACATATGTAGTCAAATAAGTAAATAGCAGGTAATTGATAAATCATAGAAGCACTACGACATCTGCTACTAATGAGAGTACATAACCTTTTCATTTCCCGCAATTAATCTGGTGAGTACTACAATCATACTCGCTTTAGAGTTTAATGGCACGACTGTTGCGATTGCTAATTCGGTGGGATGACGTCGACGTTTGTATACTAGAGTTTATTACTATTCATAGTACCCATCGTATGTATAAACCTTATACAATAGACAGGTATAAAACGTATTACGTCATTCAAATGTAGAGTGTAATAAGTTATCATTGTGTCGTTTTAACGTCCTCTTTAGTTGACCTACTGTCCGTCTTTGCACTGCGATTAGTATGAATAAATTACAGTAAAGTTGGATTCATTGTTTCTATAAAAGGAAGACACGACTGCCGCGGTAATAGCCTTGGTATTCTATGTTATTATTGCATGTTACTATTTTACGTCGATAATCAATGGAAAATGTCCTACGTGGATTTTTCAAATAGTTATTAAGCGTTCAATGTATTTTCCGAAACTAAAGCCCGGTATGCGTTGAATTTCACTTCCATTTTAGTTATTTTTTACGATATCAGAAACCGTCGCGCATTTTTAATAGAGTTTGTACAATGTTTCAACTCAATCAATTGTAAGATGCGCTAACAATTGTATCCAACAGATTATTTTTACCTTAAAATCTGTTAAGTCTTAATTTTGGGATCAGGTTAAAATTATAATGTGAAAGTACTGCGTTGGATCGCTCTGAACATCGAATTCGTAATTCATTACAGTAAGTACCCAACTCATATGGCTTACCGATGTACCTGCGCAGAACATACATTTTCAAAGCGCGGGAAACACTATTGGTCGGCAGCTGCAGCCATGTTAGCGCGCGCCGTGTGGAGGGGCGTGACTTGCGAGTGAGATGGAACTAACAGCTGCAGTATATTATGAACCTTATAGTAGTGATCTAAGGTCGATTGTAAGTTTTAAGCAGTCTTTCGTTAATCTTCGGGGCCATACTTTCTTTTCTGTGCGAACGAAGAATCACGACGCGCCATATCAGTTGGATACTACTGTACATATTTATCATTTTCATTTAAACCTTATTATTAAACAGACACATCTATTGAGAAAGATCGAAAATAGTAATCGGTTCAACTCTCTGTACTTAATTTATATTATTTTATTTTATATGTAAGCAATTATTTTATTAATTAAGCGATTACCTACTCAGTCAGTACCATATCAAACGAACGTCTATCAAAACTTATTGTATGCGCATAATTACGTGCAAATTAAATATGTCAGACCAAAGATTGACACAATTTTAATAGCGTGACCTACCTATTCATTTGTGTTGTGATAGAATCTTGTTTATAAACTTCTTTACATGTGTACTCCTACGTCATTTTAAATATTAATGTGGTAATTTTAGGTCTCGAGAATGTCTAATATTGATTTTTTTACTGTTTTATTGTGACTAATTTTAAATATTTCGACGTACTTATATTAAAGATGACCCTGACTAGATATTGACCTACTCTTGTTTAAATGATTTCTCGGTCACTATGTCTGTTCGAAAATTATTGACGTGATAAGCCAATGATGTAATTATCCATTGATATCGTCTGTCATATAAAATATCAGTGTTGGAGGATGTGATGGCACGCGGAAGTTTTTCGTCGATTGCTACCGCTTAAATTTTGGAGATCAGTCCATTCATTAGTATGGTCGCGTGTGACCTTCACTTCATCTAATGTTAGTGTAAAACGGTGTTATCGTTTTAATATAAATACCTTATTAAATACAATAGCTAAAATAGTAGTTGTAGTAAACTTTATTATCATATTTATAATCTAAACACGTGTTATGATTGTTATCATATTAGTTGCTTGCATTTCGCGGTTGAAATCCGCGTTCCATGAATTGATATGCGATAAAGGGTAACAAACATTTACACTTTTGCATTAATTAAGTTAGTAGGAAACCCTATTCATACGGAAGATAAATTCATACAGGTGATTCATTTATTGTTTACTAGAATTAAGCATGTACATTTCTTTAAAGTTTACTGAATCTTTACATGGCGGAAGATTATTGCTTATATCTGAATCATATAACAAATGAATGAAAATGGTGTATGATTTAATGAATGGTTTATTAGGCACATAAAAGGTCTTAAATTCTCAATGAACATGCTCACTCTTCACCAGCTAGTCTTCATATTGCCAGTTCAGTTAGTGTGAGCCATCCGTGGAAATGATCAGCAGTGACTTGATTCTATTTCGTAAATTTCTTAATTGACCTCTCAATAAAAAAAAGTCTGTGTGGTTGTTGACATTCACGGAACAGTTTTATGTGAAAATACTTATTTTGCAGGCTCAACGAAGTTTTAGAGTCACTGGGAAAGATTCCGATTCTGCCCGCCTTACAATTGAACGCAGAAGCGCATCGATTCTCAGCCTTTGATGTTTTCGAAGAGACAGAATTAGAAGGTCAACCCTATAGAGCCAGTCAGCCCCTAGATACTTCGGACAATAAACCTAATCAAGATTTTGGAGTTGAAGCCTTCAAACTATCTGAGGAGGATGGTCAGTTATTGAATAATTCAGTACTATTTAATTATATCTACTGTGTACATAGTTTAAGATGTCAACTTTTGAAACATATTATATTTAACACTTGAGAGCCAGTTCCTACTAGGCTTTGTGTGCTTACCACTTTCGGCCACATAATCACTTACTATACTGAGATTGCGGTCAAACACAAGCCTATAAACAGTAAAAAAATAAATAAGGGACTAACTTTGAAATCGCGAAAACCTTCTCATACAAAATAATAGATAGATAGATAGATAGATAACTCTTTATTGCACACCAAAAAAACAAAAACAATAAAAAGAGAACAAAAGTACTTAAAAATAATTACTGTACAATGGGCGGTCTTATCGCTAAGAAGCGATCTCTTCCAGACAACCTTTGGATGGAGAGGAATCAATATACTATAAAAGACGATGGTGTCATTTTATGATAAAGAAAATAAAAAAGATAAATCAATAAATAAAATAAGTACTTACATAGTTAAAATATATATTAAATACTCAACTATGCTAATTGAAAATCAATGAAAATTTAATTGTTTTTCACGATTTTCTATGACTATGACGAACCTAAATAAGGTTTTAGTAGAATGACATCTGTAAATATCCAATCATTATTGTATGTTTTTATAGCGAAACGGGTTATTAATGTCCTCTTAGAATTATTATTACTCGTAATGTCCGTTACGTCATTAGTGTTTTGTACCTGCTTTACACATAACTCTTGATGATTTAGCTGTTACATCTTATTTAATGTTTTTTGTTTCATCACATGATTTGGCAATGATGCCATTTTGTTAGCAATGTTTTAAGGGATAGAGATATTATTTATTTTTGATATTTCGACCCTTAATTATTCTGTTTTTTCTTAAGATTATTTGTGATACAAAAAATGATTTTCAAAATGTAGACAAAGCTCTAATTGACATCACAAATCAGACAAAATTAAAAGCAATGGCTTGAACAAAAAATCGGCCATGTACGAGTCGGACTCGCACATGGAGGGTTCCGTACAATAATAATAATAATGTTACCTTACTCAAATTTACTATGAAATGAATAGTAGGCACAAAATTTAAAAGTAGGTACCAAAATTTATCTTTGTCTTACAGCACAAGGGAAAATTAAAAAAAAATTAAAAATGTGAAAATATGGTAAAATAAGGTAAATTTTAGTACTTACAAGTTTTGGCGAAAATGTAAATTTGCCTATATCATTCTATAGTGTTGATTCAGGACCTAGATTTTTTACACCTAATAGGGACTATAGACCTCAGGATCTGGTATAAATTTCAACTTGCTAGGTACACGCACGGACAGACGGGACAAGAGAGTGATCTTATAGGGTTCCTTTTTTACCTTTTGAGGTACGGAACCCTAAAAATAAACCCTTAAATCTACCTTTTCAGTATTCGATCAAAAAGATGCATCGACAAGCAAAGAAGGTCAGGCCAGGGCGTCATCGGAAGCGTTACCGCAAATTGAGGAATCCGACGAAGGGGTCACCTTCAAGGCTCAATCATACGAGAGGGAGGATCCCACACTGCTACACTGGATCTTAGCGCAAGGAAACAAGGCATCCTTACAGGATATCTTGGATTACTGTCAGAAAGGTCTTGCTTTGGTAAGAATATTTTACAATTTAATCTTCATTTTTCAAAGTGATTCTCGATACATATTTGTGAGAATGAAACCAGTAGGTGACACAAAAACAATGAATTGAATGGAAATAAGATCACCTAGTGGATTTCGTTCTGTCATCGACTTTAATTAACTAATTGGGTTAATTATTTTTAAATTCAAGTGCTATTTTTTTATAGTTGACCCAGTGCTCTTACACTTAATTATCAATTATCTTCATAATAATGCTCTAGTTTATTGAGCTTGCCGTTAACTGAATGGTGTATGAGGTAGCCGCGTTGCAAAGTTGAAAGAAACTTTGAAAAGTTGAAGTATATTTGCATTTTAATCATTGTGTCCGGGCCTGCATATTTTAACTTTCCTCGTACTCGCCTCTACCAATGGAATAGATAATGTTATGGGTTGTCTTTAATCTTAAATTACTGAGAATAACCCCCTACTAAAAATTACCCCTACCACCCCCCTACTAAAAATTAGCTTCGCCGTGTCGTGTAAATACAGGAATTATTGCATAAAGTATCAAAACTCAAACATCGTAAGATTTCAAATAGGTATTGGATTTTATCGGTATAAGCATAAAATCTTTATCAAAGTGTGTTTTAGGGTTACGAGATTTGTTGAATGAAATTCTAGCAATTATGTTTCTCGGAATACAAACACTCAAACAAACAGTTTAATATAATAATTATTCTACTTTATGCTATGAATTTCTTTGATACCGAGTAGATTTTTGTCATTCAACTATTCATCAGCGGTACTTATCTAATAAATGTATATACATATGAACAAAACCACTTTCGGATTCTATTATCGAGACGCAGAAACGTGCGTTATCAGATGTTTATGATGGAAAACAGGGCAGTGAAATATCTACAGATATTTTATATGTTGCACAGAGTTTCTTATAAAAACTACATAGCTTTTTACAGTGGTTCAGGTAGCAGAGTCAGCCTTTAAATGGATGATACAGTAACCAAACTAACAAATATATCAATCTTTTATTGCATGTTGGTTTCAGTAGTTGTTAAATATATTAGAGTAGTTAAGAATTATGGTCACCATACTTTCTTTATTCCTGAATTAATTGTAAAAAATCACTCCTTAACGGAATGGAACTTACTCCATTGGCTAGGATCCCAATGAAAACAAAAGTAAGCATATCACAACTGAATAATTAATAACTTTATTAAATGAAATAGATGTCTTTAAATTAACACATATTGGGAATTCAGCAACATAATGGTTTTTGTAACAAAATGAAAATCCTAAGATTTTGTTAATATTTTGTTCTAGATTGATGCCGAACCTCTAAAAGAGCGCGAGGCAGAGCTGTACCACATTCTGGAATACGCGAACCTGCACGGTTTGAAGCAGATCAAAGGCATCGAGGACCGCCTCTATGGGTTGGATCAACTGCTCAATGATGTGAAGAAATTAGAACGCGACCAGCATGACCAGGCTGCGTCGCTTATACAGGTAGATTTCAACTTATCTCTTAAATTACGACGAATACTCAATGGATGAAATGATTATGATGATGATACATTTTCTCGGGATAAAAAGTCCTATATACCATTCTGTCTACGTACCAAGTTTCATCCTAATCCGTTCAGCTCTTAAGGAGATGAGTGGTAACTAACACGAAATTTCGCATTTAAGATAAGATATTTTCGATATTTGCGAGTAATAAAACTAGGCGGTAGTCTTGTAGAAGAATATGAAAAATGGATGGACTTGACTATACATATAGTAATTATTCAACTATCTTTGGACTTGGATCTCTGGATCAATATTTCAGTGAAGTCAACTGATATTATTTCCGATCGTTAATATTTTACCAGCTCTATTATACGTTATGCACCATAGTTGCTCATAGAAAGTATCTTCAATGTTTGTGCTCATTTCCAGTATCGGGAACGACTGAACACAGCGTGCGATCCGTCCGTGCTGCCAACATTAGTGCAGTCCCACTGGTGCCAACTGAAGAAACTGTTGAATGGGCACAAGACTCTAGTTGATATTAGGCGACGCATTGCAAAGTCTAAGGATGAATTGTCGCATATATTGAAAGCTAGATTAGGGTGAGTTTCTTTTGTTATGTTCGTATTTGTTTTACAGTTAAGATTTACTCGCTGAGGAGATAAGGGTTTAGTTCGAAGTGCTGAAACTTCTTTAAACCTCTTTTATTTTCAATGGACAATGGCTATATTTTATTGGCCATTAAAAATAGTATCTACAAATCCCATTAGGCTTTTTGTGCTTATAGATCACATTATCAATAACCATTCGGCTATAATCCCTCACTAAAATAAATCAATCTCGGAAGCGCTCGTGGTGTAGTATGATTCAACTTTCTTAATCGATCGGCAAAGTTAAGCTACCACCGGTGAGGCCGGTATCTGGATGGATTACCGCCTAGTAGTATTTCAACTCGAGCGTTTTCCGTGTTTCGGAAGGCACGTAAAGCCGTTGGTCTCGATTATCACTTAGTTGTGATAGACGTTAAGCTAGTTGGAGACCTCCCAGTGACTTGAATACTCCAACAGTAGGTTGACCACTAGCCTACCTCCACCGATCCGCAGTGGGCACGCGGCCTGTGCCATTCAGTACTGATCGTGATGAGGTTTTTTTGTATTTAAATTTATTGGGCTTGCGTTTGGCCACTGACCCGCCCATAAGGAACGATGACGAAGCCTAAGATGAAACACGCTTTCCCAGAAGAAACCTATTCACTCAGAACATGTGATAATAAATGTTGAACAATTGTTGTGTTGTCATGTCAGGGCGGTACTGACGATCGAGAACTCGATGTCGGTGCAAGACGCGCACGCGATGCTCTCGTTCCAATGCTTCAACCGGCTGGCGCGGTACTTCGGCATCGTGGCGCAGCTGCACCGCGCGCCAACAGTGTTCGTGCGCGCCGTGCACGAGTGCGCCCGCCGCAGGACCTTCTCGCACGCGCATCTCAAGGTACTTTTTAGGGTTCCGTATCCAACGGCACCCTATTACTAAGCCTCCGCTCTCCGTCCGTCCGTCTGTCTGTCGGCTGTATCTCATAAACATGTATATAAACCGTAATAGGTACACATACCCTTCCTTTTCTATTGACATTTTCTATAGTGGAAGCGCTCGTGGTGTAGCATGATTAGCCGTTCTTAAACAAATTGGCAAAGTTAAGCTACCACCGTCGTGGTCGGTACCTGGATGGGTGACCGCCTAGTGGTATTTCAAATCGAGCGTTTCCGTGCTTCGGAAGGCACGTAAAGCCGTTGGTCCCGGTTATCACTTATTGTGATAGTCATTAAGCTAGTTGGATACCTCCTAGGCAGCTTGAAAAATTCCAACAGTAGGTTGACCACTAGCCTACCTCCACCGATCTGCAGTGGGCACGCGTGGTGAAGTATTGCCCATTCCCTTTCACCCTCGTTTGTGAAAGGAGGCCTGTGCTCAGCAATGGGACATTATATGCTGATGATGATGATGATGATGATGATGATGATGATGATGATGATGATGATAGTGGCCACCTTTACCGACCCTAAGGTATAAAAGACACTATACTTTTGATGTAATGTATGTATCAAACCATTTCTTGATTCCAGTGGGCAAACGACCTCGCAGAGAAACTATCAAAAATCCACGACGAGGAGATCAGAAGGCGGCAAGAGTTCAACACACTCTTCGAAGGTCACTTCCTCAGGAGTTTATTTCCCGGAATGGTAGAGTTACCTGCACCCTTTGCTACTGAAGCGCCACCTGCTTTTGACGCTCGACTGCCAAATTTAACTACTGAAGATGTTCAGTTCATAGCTGATGCCTTCCCGGAGTTAGCAAAAGATGTTCCAGCCTATGATATGGAGAATACGGTCCGGTTTTTTCATCAGAGGTACGTATGGCGTGCACGAATGCGTAGACTAAAGTACGTACAAGTATAGGCACATAATAAAAATAAACTCTTTACGCACTTATAGTACAATGTGTACAGAGTTTTGAGTACAGTTTTTCTTGTATCGTTTCTGATTTGTACATGTTCTCGTGTTAATTTACCAGTACACATTATTTCAAGTAATTAAACATGTTTTTCAGGCTAAGTGCATCAGATATTCAAGAAAAAGACGTTGACGTCCAAGTAGACCTAGACAAGTAAGTAGATAAAATAAACATTTGATGCAACCGAGGCCCATAGGCGTGGTTGGTTACCACCTATCACGCCGCAGGTCGTGGGTTCGATTCCCACGCAGGACTTGTATTTGTGTGCATTAACATGTATGTATATCCTGAGTGTGTTTAATTATGTATATTAAGTATGTAACTACAAACAAAAAGTAGTATATGTGGTATATGAGTTATCTGGTTTCCATAGTACAAGCTCTGCTTAGTTTGGGATCAGATAACCGTGTGTGAAAAATGTCCCAGGATACTTATTTATTTTATTTTTATTTCATAGGGACTTTGAATCCGAAACGGACGCGGGCTTCGAGCGATTAAGTGGACAGACATCACAGAAACAGAGAGTGGACATCTCAACGATATGCGTTCCAGAAACGATGGCCGTTTCAACGGTGACCGAGGTGCGAACTCTACCGGTTATATTGGAGGTTACCGAGAGCCCGAGAGACGAGTTTGAAACATCAGAGTTTTACATCGAGGAATCGCTACCTTCGAGCTTGGAATGGGGCCGGGAAGAACGACAGGTTTACAAAATATAACCCCGTGTCAGATTTACATGCCACTCTTGGAAGACCTGTCCTGAATGGTCAATTTAAATGTAACAGAATTAACACACTTGCATTAAATACATTGCACACAAATGCTTCGAGTAATTTGGGATAACATATCGACTAATTTGGGAACTTAATAAGCTAATTGCTTATCTAACCGGGATATATAATTATTACACAGAAAATTTTGTCTAGTACAAAATTAAGGCAAATTTAGTCCATATATTTCTACCATACAATTTTGTATCGATTTTTTTTAATGACTCCCATGTTAACTATTTTAAATGTAATTTCTGTTACAAAAATATATATTCAATACATTGGCAGGTCTTATTTGAGTGGACGCGTATTGTTCTTTAGTTGCTCCTGTCTTCACCGGCCCCGTATAAGCCGTTCAATATATTTATTTTGCGTAGACATTCATCTTCATTATGTTTTTTCGAAAGTCTATATTTTAATGTAAAATGTAGCCTTTCCATGGGCCCATAACTAAGGTGCGCTTCTATATTGTGTGGTGAAGGTGATAATAGCGATAACCGAATCATTGTCGCATTATAAGATACCTAAAATTCGTTAAATATAATCCAATATAATCGGTAACTTTTTATTCGTCTTAGAAACGCAGCCCACATAATGTAACCAATGAATAGATACTAATCATTACAAAAAAAAATAAGAATATCAAATATTATTCATTATGACGCATGACGTAGTTATAAACACCAGGTTACGAGCGCAGTCTACTCGACCCGTGCTCTGGGTTGGTCTTTCTACCATTTTATACGTAAACTTTAATTATTTACTCGATTTTTCATAATTCTAATGAATTATAATATTTTCTTTTAATATACAAATTATCAAAAAAATTTTTGCTGCGCTGCGTTTCTAAGACTAATAAAAAGTCACAGTGTATAATATTGATAACACATGTATATTTTGGAAAATAATTTAAGGTCAATAATCAAGGCTGCAAAATAGATTAATATAATCATTATATATTAATCTTTTTTGTAGCTATATATTTAAATGTCATATTAGTGAAACAATTTGAGGACTACAAGAACTCTGTGTACTATGAATTCATTAGGGAGTTGCGCTTTATATTAATGCTCCTTTGTTAGCGGGCTAGAAATCATTATGTTGCTACATGTTTGATCTAGATTGGATGTAGAATATACGCCTATCATAAATAATAAATGTATTCCATTTTCTTTTTAGGACAACATGGACACCCACAAAATAGGTATAGAGAGATTACAACAATTTCTTCTTCAATTGTACAGTTTATGTAAAGTTAATGTAGTATTTATAATGGAAGAGTTGGTCAAGTTAAAAACAGAAGTAAACGAGCAAAAGAAATTCATAAAGGGGATGTACATAGATATATTAAAAGCGTGGGAACAGAGCAACGAAGAAACGTCAATTAAATTCCGTGAACAAACACAAAGGCTTACCGTAGATCATGAATTAGAATTGAGCGATATGAAAGCCACCCTCAACGAAAAAGATGATGCAATCGCCACGCTAAAGACAGAGAAAGAAGATTTAAGAATTTCGCACCAAAAAGAGATGGAAAGATTAGAGAAAGAACATCAAAACACAAGGGAATTGCTTGAAAAAACTCAAGAGGAGATCAACACTTTCGAGAAGAAGATTGACGAATTGGAGGCGCAGAGACAAAAAGATATAAAAGATTTACAAGAGAAGATGCACCTGGATTATAAAGCAGAGATCGAGTCGATGCGGTCAAGGTAACATAAAAAAACTTTACATGGCTTCATATGAAAATAATTCTCCAAATTAAATTCTTTGCGTTGATTTAAAAGTTTGCAATTGTCCTACTAACAGCCATTATACCTCATCATAGTGTGATAAATCCATACTTTAATCATTAATGCGGAAATAACTGTCTGTCTGTTTCTCTTTTCCGCCTAAACTGGTGAACCGATCGCATTGAAATTTGGCACGCAGATAGTCTATTATATGGAGAAGGGCTTAGGCTACTTTTTATTCCGGGAACGCGGGTGAAACCGCAGGGGACAGCTAGTATTTAATTACGTAGAAAATCATTCCATTTAATCTATTTGTTGCTATTAGTTTCATATTATCTATGTCAGTCAGTCAGATTATCCTTATTAGGGTTCCGTACCTGAAGGGTGCTAAGGGGACCCTATTACTAAGCCTCCACTGTCCGTCGGGCCGCCCGTCCGTCAGTCAATCAGTTGGCTGTATCTCATGAATCGTAATAGGTAGACAGTTGAAATTTTCACAGAATGTGTGTTGCTATTACCGCTATAACATCTAAATAAAATTTGCAACATAAAGTTTGCAACATAATGTCCTACTAACAGCCATTATACCTCACTATAGTGTGATAAATCCATACTTTAATCATTAATGCGGAAGTAACTGTCTGTTTGTTTCTCTTTCTCGCCTAAACTGGTGAACCGATCGCATTGAAATTTGGCACGCAGATAGTCTATTATATGGAGAAGGGCTTAGGCTACTTTTTATTCCGGGAACGCGGGTGAAACCGTAGGGGACAGCTAGTATTTAATTACGTAGAAAATCATTCCATTTAATCTATTTGTTGCTATTAGTTTCATATTATCTATGTCAGTCAGTCAGATTATCCTTATTAGGGTTCCGTACCTGAAGGGTGCTAAAGGGACCCTATTACTAAGCCTCCACTGTCCGTCCGGCCGCCCGTCCGTCAGTCAATCAGTTGGCTGTATCTCATGAATCGTAATAGGTAGACAGTTGAAATTTTCACAGAATGTGTATTGCTATTACCGCTATAACAACTAAATAAAATTTAAAATAAAAGGGGGCGAGTTCGACTCGCACTTGGCCGGTTTTGATTGACATTCCATTGGAATTTATACAACCTAAAATAATTTTTGTAACTTCCCCAGATTCCGCCTAGTAGCCCTTACAAACATGGACAGATCACCGTCAGAATCAAGCCTCGAGAAGATCGAACGCACCGACGTGATCGAGATATCCAGCCACAACGCTATAGTCATGCAGACGAAGGAGAACGCCGAAGTGGACAAGGAAGAGGCAGTCAGAGAAGCAGTGGATGCTTGTGAGGCGGAGTGGAAGACCAAGTTGGAAACTGAAGTCGCTACGTTGAAGACGAAATATGAAACTGAGAAACAGGTTGGAGGAGATAACTATTACATTGAACTTACAGATATGATTTAAGTGTATCAATGTTTTTTACTCTAGATTTGTATAGTATAGGATGAACGTGAGGCGGCAAGAAGTTGAATATTATGAACAGAAGAAATAGGTCTTTCGGTATCGGATTGTGACGCAATCGCAAACTGCTACAAGAAGGAGGTGGCTGACTAATTTGGCAATGAGTAGTTTGATACAGTTTGTTATATATGATGATGTCTGTCAAAAATATGTGTTAGAGTCAGGACACTAGCTTGTATCTTCACCCAAAATTGTTCTTGAAAATATCTGCTCATTATATTAATATGATGGAGCGGAACTATATGTGTATGGGGTTCAGATTAACCAATATTTTTTCCTTTATCGTAGATAACAATAAACGACATGACCCGGCGGCTTCTGTCGGAGAAGGACCGTCAACTGGAGTTGCTTCGAGAACGCGAACAGAACCTGATGCGTGAGTGCAGCAAGTACCGCGACACAATACAACAGCTCACCGACCCTGAGACCAATGACTACGATTCACTGCTTAAAACTCAGGTAAATGTGTAATTGATATTGAATACCATGGGTTCAAATCCTACAATAAGTTATCGGTGAAGTAAAAAATTGCGCGGTAGTGATTAAAGTATCGATAGTTTGACTATCGATAGTTGACCTCAAATCTAGTTACAATATCGATAGTGCTATCGATTGTGTCGACCGACTAATACTATTGATTCAAGACTATACTGCCGATAGTATCGATACTATTGAATCTCAATATTTTCGATAGTACCGATAGTATGAATTGTATTCAAGTAATACAATCGATAGTATCAAGACTATTTATGTAATGATTCATACTTAATATCTATATTATCGACTGTTACAAATAATATCGATAGTATTGTACTCTCGATTGTTTGACAATCTGCGACTATGGTTAGTGATGATAGACAAATAGAATATCCGAAGGAGAAAAAACCTTTGGGTAATATTGCAGCACTATAAAGAGCCTAAAATTTATATTATTGTTTCAGTTCGCAACGCTAGAGAATGAGAAGGCATTATTACAAAAGCAAGTGCAAGATCTAAAGAAAGAGCTTGAGCAAAAGGCAGAAGAAGTCGATAAAAGCAAAGAAGACGATAGTGATGGCAGGTTTGTATTTTCCCACTAAACTTATAAGTCAAGAAGCCAACCGGCCCGTCAATATTGGAAAACTTAATTTCCTTTGGCATATAGTGTATGCTAGTAGTAGTAGCAAAGTTACTCCTTATACCATTCTTTTATTTAATTTATTTATTTATCCCTATTTGTTTCTTTGGGAAAGTACTTGGTTATCATGAGTATGTGTTTAAGTATCGTTAACTAATTCCAGACACCCTATATTACACGATTACCGAAAGCTGGCACCTTCACAGTACTCACACATAATGCGATTCCACGATATATTGGTGCCGATTCTGTTGTAAATCGCACTAAACTAATTTTAGTCACATCGCATCTCTTTCTGACGAACATTATTGAAAAAGGATAGAAATTATTTAAAGCTGTCAAATTAATCTTTGCCGTGTTACGTTGTATTTAGGCGTCACCGCGATAGATGGCGACTAAATTTATATTGAAAACAAGCATTGGACTAATTTGACAGAACTAAATTTCGAACATCCTTTTCTTATGTTCTTTATTAGAAAGAGACATAGTGAGATTAAAATTAGTTTAGATGTAAACAACAGAATCAGGGCCATTATGTTATATTACATTATTGCTTCTAATCAGTTAGTCAATTCAAATGGAGAATGCAAAAACATACCACTCTATATTTATGAGAAGTAGCAAAAGCAAAACAATAACTGTCCTTCATACTCAAGCATGACCGCGCGCGAGAGAGACGGACAGACTTTTTATGATGCACATGCAGTGCGACGTCACGCCGCGCGCTTATTCACAAACACTACAAGCGAAACGTGTAACTGTGACGAACGTGCCAGCTTTACTGCTACTACTACTACTATACCTCCAACAATCCGCATCGGGCACGCGTGGTGGAGTATTGCCCATTCCTTTTTGGTGCGTACAGACTGGTGAAACGTAACATGAAATATATCATGCAATGAAAGAATTTGCCGTACACATTGCTGCAATGTAAACACAAAGGTAACACACACTTTGCAACAATTTCTCATAGTTTGGACGTCTTGTGTTCACGCGCACGCTACGAGCATTACAAGCCGCGCGCGGAGCGACCCATTATTTGTCGGTTTTTCGGACAAACATGCAGTGTGCGCGGGAAGAAGCTTGGAGGTTCGTAGTGAATGCGCGGTAAGAGCGCGGTATGCGTCCACGCTTGCACCGAACATGCAATGAAAGGTAGACTGATACGTTCCATGTTACGTTTCACCAGTCTGTACGCACCTTATCATCCTCATTTGTGAAGCCTGTGCTCAGCAGTGGGACATAGGCTGATGGTGATGATGTATGTATAGATCATCGCCGAAGAAGGAGGAGGGCAAACGTGTCCGCGGCCGGTGCCACACGCCGTGCGGGCTGTCGGCGGGCACGCTGAGCCTGTCGTCGTGCCTGCCGGGACACACCGTGCTGCTCCTGTGGGACCCCGCGCATCTCAACTATACCGTTATGCAGGTTACCATTTTGATTTACTGTTTTTTTTTTAATACCACTAAGTTGGCAAATTGGCATACGGCCCGCCTGATGGTGAGCAGTTACCGTAGCCTATTGGCGCTTGCAATATCAGGGGTATCACTCGCGCGTTGCCGACCCTGAAGAAGGCTCTTCACACCCTTTTTGAAGAACCCCATTTTGTACTCCATTGGGAAAACCACGGCGGGGAGCTCATTCCACAGTCTGAGCTTGTTTATAGGTAGAGAGAGGTAGAGCTTAGCGTTAATTCGCTTAAAGAGCAGCTCGACTGGGGAAGTACATCCACCTTACAGAATACCGCAGCCAAATAACTTTATGTTGTGTACAGTTGTGTTCCTGCGCGTGAGTAAGGTCGCCAGAGCTCATAGGCGAGGGGAATGGTTGGTAACGCGTGAGCGATGCTTCCTGTGTTGCAAGCGTCCATATGGCTACGGTAACCGTTTCTTACCACCAGGCGGGCCGTATGCTAGTTTACCAACTTAGACGCATTAAAAAAAATAGACCTGTGTTGACCGCAATCTCACCATATGGTAATGATGTGCCTCACGGTGGTAGGCACACCAGCTTAGATGAACTGGCTCTCAAGTGCTGCTGTTTGAACATACCGATAGGTGCTTGGCGACAGATTTTCAACTTGAGAGTAGTAGCCAACCAGGTGGGTAATACAAAGTACCCTACCACCGCGCTATAATTTCCCCACGATGTTTTCCTTCACCGAAAGCTCAGTTCATTGTAGGATTCGAACCCGGGACCTTCTTTTCTACATCTGACGTTACCACTGAGCTATCATCGCCTTAGAATCGGACGGTTTATATTGTTCTAACGAGCTGACGGCATTTACAGACTTTAAAGGATGGTCTTGGACTTTTTCACGGGTACTTGTGAAATGACAACATGACTGTCATGTATTTAGAGATCCAAGTGCACCTGTGAAGTTTAATAACTTACTAGGGGACTAAGGTAGTGTAGGAAATGTTAAATATAACATTGGAATTAATAAAGTGAGGAAATATATTAAGAAAACAGAATTAGTCAAAAGTATTGTCTTATGGTTAATTTAAATTGTAGTGTTCCTGCTCGTGAGAAAGGTCGCCAGAGCTCATTGGGGAGAGGGGAAGGGTTGGTAACGTGTGAGTGATGCCCCATGTGTTGCAAGCGTCCATATGGCTACAGTAACCAGGCAGGCCTTATGTTTGTTTACATACGTATAAATGTATTGTATTAATATTATTTTGAACAGGAAGCGTCAATTATGTACTTCGTACACAGCGATTGTCTGCCAGCACTCGATCTCAGTATACAAGTGAAGAGTGAAAGCGAAAGACGACTCTACGCCATCGCTACAGTCGAGTCTAAGGAGTACTGCTATGCCAAAAAGGTAAGAAAATCAACTTTATTTTATATTTGATAGATTTTGTTCCTCCATCGTACGAGAAGAAAGCGAAACATATTTTTCATTTTTGATGTGTCTTGTAGCGAAATCTTTTCAGTATCACTTTCTCCCTGATATTTCTTTCATGTTTTATTGTATGTGCGAATAAAAAAAAAACACGACAGTATACGAAAGCGGCACAATTAATAAGAATGCTTGAAACGTATAGAGCGGCAATCGGTACCAGATGCCGCGCGGGTCCCGCTTCTACCGCGTGCGGGTGAGGCCGGCGCGGCCGCACCACCCGCCCCCGCTGCCGCCCTGCTGCGACCACAAACACAAACAGGGTATGTAATCACTATCATCCCCATCATGGTTTGCGCAATCGAAAATCAACCTAGATACGTTTGAAATACGGTTTAAATTCAGCCTGGGCTACTGAAAATCAACATAAACTTCTTTCATAAGAGACTCGACAAAGCGAGTTTGCAGGTATTTCAGTTTTATTTCAAAGAGGATATGTTGATATTACTCCATAATTTGAGCTAATTTAATAATGTCACTGCATCTGTACATATTGGGCAATATCGCTCACCCTAATTTAAACATTATTAACATAAGTTAAAGTTGAAAATGAATCGCTTTTGTTGTGTTTAATAATATTTCGTCAAAATGATACACAACCATTAATGACACGACATTTTCATAGTGTTTTGAACCATATTAGTTTTTGTCAAACCTGCTTACACTTTAAAATAAAGGGTTATGAGAATGTATTACACGTTAATTTATAAATAAGCACCTAATAGTAACAGCGGATTTTAAAAATGGTTTTAGGCTTTGTATGCTTACCACCATCTGCCACATCACCACATATAACGGTTAGATTGTCGTCAAAAGCTTGACCACATCCGTCTTTGTGGAAAAAATCCGTAGTAATGAAATACGCAGTGGCGTAACGTGAGTTTCAGCCGCCCTCTTTCTTAAAGATAACCTAATCGGTCTAACATAAATATGAAATGAAATCAGTGGCGGATTTACCAGCAGGTTCAGTAGGGTGGCAGATTTTAGTATTGTGAAATTTTGCCGCCCCCTAATAGTACCGCCCCTCTGCCACCACTAAGCTACGCCACTGGAAATACGATCAAGGTGCTCAGAATTTAATATGAACCCACAGCGGAGACCAAAGCTTATTTGCGCGCCATACTGTAGTCTCCTAACATATTGTAGAAACTTATCCATTGCGTTGCACATTTTAGCTTCGAGCTCTGCGCTTGATAAAACGGTTTATTTTTTATTAGTATTAGTAAATAATAATTATACTTACCGTCTATCTGACCAAAGTAATAAAATCCTGGAAAGATATCCCTAGTTTTAATTAATAAACTTAAATATTAGAAATTAAATAAGTTTAAGCCTTATAAATCCGAATTAAATATAAAGAAAACCATAATAATTCGGTCATGGTGTGTCCAAGTGTGTAAGGTGTGGCATAAGTTCACGTCACACATCCGTTTAAAAACAAAAACATTAATGATAATTAAAAAGAAGGTTTAATTAATTTGGTCAGTATAACGGTCGTCATATCTAACTTGTGCGCGCACGCATTGCGTTGCAGATGCAATGAAGGGGAGCGTGCTCTCCGTGTTCGGTGACAATCGACCACTCAAGAAATGGCTCACCTACATGCATGCCCCAGGTCTATGCTTTTTTCTCTTCATCCTATATTATTTTAATCACCATTCATCACCACGGCTCGCACGTTTCCACGTTCCGCTTTGTTGTATCTTACTTGCTTTTTTGTCTATCACCATTGGACTAATCCGTCATTTAGTATACAGTTATACCTAAAATATATTATATTATGCTTCACGATTCAAAATCGAATGTTTAGGATTGACAATTATACCATTGGAAGTACATTTTTATAGCTTAATCTTAGAAATATTAATGTCTAAATCTGTCACAAATAGTCCTGTTTAGACAGCATACATCGCATGTGCCCAAAAGGGACAAAACAGAAGAAACACCATGTTGTCAAAATGCGGCTATTGTGACGGGTTTAGTTAATGGGATACGACAAGGTAAAATTTATTAACGCCGTCTGTACACTCGATGGGACATCCTGAGGCGCTATCTCTATCCTTATCTTTTGTCATCGATCAGCAAGGGCACTCTCAGGCTGACTCGGAAAATCACTTTTGAAACCGTCGAATCACTTGTCAACAGATATGCAAAAGTCAGTAGATACGAGTCAATCGACAAGCTCTAACACAGATGAGGCGAAAGTGGAAGTGGCAACAGCTACGCTCATTAACCTGGAGTCGCCAGTGTCGACCAGTGAGGCCGTATCGACGTCGAGTGCGCCGGCGCAGGACGATCAGCTAGACTCTATAGAGGCCAGCGAACAGTGGCAGTCTTCTAGGATGCAGCTGTCTACTGCTAGCGCTATGTGAGTGAAACTTAAGTAAAATATTTAGGCAAATAGTGAATTCTATAATTTGCGATAGTATGTCTAACGCATTGTAATCGATAATTTACATATTCCTTGAAACCATTTATCTCCATAACATAAATTGTGCATAATCGAGGATGTCTTCTATGGTATTTTATTACTACTAGTGGCTCTGTGAACCTCGCGAGTCTCGTTAATTATATGGATCTTTTTGTCGATTGAGTTGTTGGTAATTTAGGCTTGGCCATTTTCAAAAATATCCTTATGGATATTTTTGAAAATATCCATAAGTTTAAGTTTGAAAGTTCCAGTTTATACTGGAACGACAATAAAAGTCCATGTAATTATCGAACCTGCTCACAAAATTTCACGAGAATCAGTTGAGAAATGGACCTGTAGAGGAGAACAGCTGGACATCGGACAGATATACGAAAGCATTTTTGCCCAAGCTGAAACGGAGACGCTTCGCGCTCGCTCGGTAAATTAATGCAGAAATAAAACAGGTTACGATTACTACAAAGATATGCGATAGCCCGGCAGGTTATGATTCCACCAGGAACTGTTCTCCTGTCCTTGTTTCTGTTGTACTGTTCGGAACTCATACATCCTCAGTTTAAATTGTTTTCTAATGACTCCAACATGTTTGTAGGACGGATATGGAGTGCAGCGTGGGCCGTTGTCCCGGCCAGGAGCCGCTGGAACTGACGGTGAGTGCAGTAGCAGTGTCCCGCGGGGGAGACCTTCCCGAGGAACTCGCTGAAGAAGCTTCCCCCTGACACGCGCACACTGACCACCACAACATCATCTAGTCACTGTCTACTGTACTATTACACTATCTTCTAGCTGACTGTTGATTGTCCTAATAGGCTCATTCATCATTGCTCAGTATGGGGAAGTCTCTGACTGCAGACAGCAACAGCAGGCGAAGTGTCGTTGCAACACTACTTCTTTCTCTATCGTTTTTATGTATTACTATGGAGGCGACGTGTCGTGACATGAAGTTATTTCATAGTAATACCTAGAAGCCAGTAGTGTCGCCTGCTGCTGCTGCTGCTTGCGGTCCGCTGCGAACCGGCACCTTAATATGGATAAAGAATATTAATAGATTGATAGCGTTAACAATGCGATGCGTTCTTAGATTATCGTACACTAAAGATTTACTGTCATAACAACTATCGATATGAGTTAATTGTTAGTTCTCTGAACTATGACTAAGAGTTATTACGAAGAAAGATGTCTTAGTTTCAGACTTCCCAATGCTGACCGGTGTTGGTAAGCCCTGTATACAATGAATCGAACCGGAATTAAACTGCAGGGCACGCTATTTGCCTATAATCAAAAATGTTTCATGATACTTGTTTTTACGATAAATAGAGCAAAAATATGGATCAACATACATTTTAGATTTTGGGCACATTCGTGTCCGGCTATTCTCGGCTAACACGAAGCCCAAAGTGTCGATATGTGTATATGTCATGGTGATAGAGCATGCGAAAACGGAATAAATTGTGACATTTACTACCACAGTTGTACTGTGTGACAATCATGTTATATACGAGGAAGGAGCCTCTAATTATCCCTACCCAAAATTGTTAGGGAGGAAACGTGTTGTCAGTTGTGAATCTTCGACAAACATCGATAATTTTAAAGTTATGTTCACCTACAGATTGTGCGTTGAATGAATTTTGTATTTGGATTTTAATATTAGTGGGCGATTTTCAAAATTATTATTATTTCGAGCGTCTATTCGATGTCTTCCACGTTTTGAATCACACAAAAATTAATATTATTATACAAAATTACTATAAAATTATGTGGCCGCGATTAAATTATTGAGTAATAATAAAAATCAAGGTTGAGCTAGATGAGTCGATGAAAATATTATTTTAATGTAGTAGTTATAAACTGTTGTCCATTCGTCCATATTATTTGACATATAGTTTTGATTTATCGAATTAATATAATGATCTTTATATGAAATATTGACAAGCCGTGGGATCCCACTGGATTCCCATTTGATTTGCTTCATTGGACCGTTATTTCTTCTCAATAGTACAAATTTAGTTTTAGTTGTGTTAAAGCTTTATTTCGCAATTCACATTTATATTTACTGTCATAGACGTATAAAAAAATTAAGACGAAGTGTCACCTTATATGAAAGTGAAGCCAAAAATGTCCTACGTTTTCGTGAGTAAAATCAGTACTGGCCCAAGCAAGCATAAGTGATACTGAGCCTTATTGTCACTGTTAACGTCTCAATGCGGAATTACATTACATTCCTATGGTGTATATGTGTGCGTGAGGCCATGTATTTACAAGAAGGGCGGCTTCCTTTTGGTGCTTCACTCGTTTATTTGGCGACACTCCGTCAATATTTTTTATAAGTCTATTATTACTGTTTATACTTCCATATTGTGTTGTGTTGTTTTAGTTCCTTAAAATAGTTTTTTTTCAAAGCCGTTTATTTTTATTGTTATTTTTATTTTTTTAATGCCTTTTAATGGTAGTGACGACTTTATTGTAGCGTAGAACTTAGCACAAACATATGACATGTGGCAACTATAGTATATCATTTTGAGCTCCCTTCTTTTGTGTAGACAACAGTTTCACTGTTTCATAGTTTGATACATGTCTAATTACGGTTTTAAATTTAGAGTCACATTCTTAAGATTATCCTACCTGTAAGTCTTTATCTTGATAACTAAGTCATAGTGATTATTTAGTAGGACTTATAGTTCCTCTTAGGTATTTCTCTTAAAAATGTCGATAGGCTTCTGCGAACGATAACGCTTTACACTCGATCTCGCTCCAACTTGAACTCTTTATCTCCTATATAGATTTGAAACTAGTTATAATTTAAATGCAATATTTGTTAAATGGCTCGTACGATGTTTCACAAGTCCACGGGAAATCGAAGAAGAGAGAACCTAAAGGTCAATAATAAAGGTTTAATATATTGAGGTACACACAATTTTGCGTCCAAAAATTGTTTTAGCTTCTAACAGTAATGTAAATTCGCCAATTGATGCGCAAATTGTGGTGTTGTGTTGTATTATAAAAATAAGAGGACTCGCTTGGTGTTAAATTTGTTTGTGGCCTTATTATAAGTGGCGCCCAACGTGGGGCTACAAGTGTCTCTAGTCCTATGTTCCAGAACGACTGTTAAGTTCTCGACGAGTGAATGGAAATATGGTTAGAGGCACTGTTATCGGCTTTTGCCGACTGCTGTGATAGTGCGTGCTGTGCTCTCCTCGAACCCTTGCCGAATAGTTTTACCGATACAAAGATATTCAACATTTTAATGTAACCATTAAGTTAGGGTCTATTTTTAAGAACGTAAATTTAATTCGCAAAATTTTAAATTATGTGTAAGCTACGTTTGTATCGGTAAAAATGTTAATATTTTGGCTCCATAATTATAGCAATATTTGAAAAGTTTAATGTATTGAGGCACCAAATCACACGTTTTCCCTATGATATTTAGTACCGTACGTATTAATAAGAGTTATAATTGTCGAGTTATACTGGGAGAAACGTTAAGCTGTTTATGGGATTTTTTAGCGTTTAACTTTTATAAATAGCAGGACCCATTATCCGCAAAGCTGCCTCGATAGCGCGATCGTATTCTTGTGCAATAGGCACGGTAGCGCTTCCAGGCGGTCACCACACACTGGTCTAGTGATAATAGTACACAGTTATTGTTATTGCATGTACATAGTTGTTGTAAAGCGTACACCCAACAATCGTGACGAATTAAGTTGTATACACACAAAATCGAAAAAGATGGTTGGAATTATATTCGTCTCGACAGCGAACATTATACATTATTTATGGGAACGGTCACATGGCTATGGTCACTTGCATGAATGTTGCGCATTGGATATTGTTATGTTTGCCAACCAGCGCTGCGGTGAGCTTAAGTTGCGGTTTTCGAAGTTAAATTTATAATCGGGTCATTGTTGCGCATCGGACAGTTTTTTGGAATGTTTCGCAACACCAAACGCATAATAAATGAATCGTGTGATCGCTTAATGGACTATTTTGTAGTGACCAATTTTATTGTTAGTAAATAACAAAATGTAAAATTGATAATTTTAATGTAATTTTTATATACAATAAATAGACGATTTTATACAAACTCTTGTATTTTATTTTTCACAAACCAATTCGAGAAGATGAGCATCCTCCAACATATAGGAAAAAATTTATTATTTACAGTAATTAGCAGCACACTCTGTATCCAGAGCCAATAATAATAATCAACAAAGTAAAGATAAACTTAAACTATAGTTTTATTTACAGATACAATTTACAAACTACGTACAGGAACTGCATTATAAGAGGCCGCTGAAGGCATTTACCGCTTGTTGGTGTTGAGCATCAAAGTATTGCTTACATTCTGAGAGATCGTTTGACGTGAACGCACAGTCGGAATAGTTCCACGTCTGCATTTCTATATTATTCTGCGTGCAGTCCTGGCCGTATCTGTAAAACCTTTGTTCTTGCATGTCCATTATGGGTGATGTTCTAGTACTTTCTGCGTTATAATATTGCGCCTCCTCCGGGTAATACGCTTGGGGGATGTAATTTTGTTGTTCGCAAAACGCTTCAGCTTGCTGGTAGCTACTGCCGAATAGTTCTGGGGAGGGAGTTTCACTGGACTCTGAGCCACCGGCCGCTCGCTGCCATTCTAACCAGTAAGCGTCTTCAGTTCTTGAATTGTCACCATTAAGATCTGCAAACGTCGGTGGTGACTCTAGCGTGTGCTCTTCGATTGGAAAGTCTAGTCTGATGGGCTGGTCTAGTTGGAATATTTCCTCTGGGTGGAAGATGTCGTCTGCTGGCAAAGCGTTGGGGTCGTAGTGTTGTTGAGGCAGTGAGGGTGCTGGAGGGACGGGTGGAGCATACGTGTAAGGCTGTTGGTCTACTGGTGACCATGTAGGGGCGTAGGCCTCCGTTGATGGTTCATGGCGCCACCGACATGAGCATTCGAATGGCCCGCAGGTGCAAGTGAGAACTGTTGAAGAAAGAAAAGTAGGTAATTAGCAAGTGCCAAGATTATATTTATATAGGTGATTAATTTAGACAGTGTTCCATGCAGGACGTTTATAGATACTGTTTGATGACTTACCTCTTTGATTATCAGGAATGAGAGGCGGTGGTTGTGGATGTGCATTGCCGACTTTCTGCGCCATTTGTTTATCAGGTTTGACTGTTAATATTTTGTCTGCGATGGCTGCTTCTCTTGCTAGTAGCAGAGCTAGTCCTCTAACTCTTCTGCCAGCGCCAAGTGACCGCCTGACTTCGCTGGCTCCCTTCGCTTCAGGTTTGGGGTGGTCATGAGCTCCTTTCGCTTGGAAGAAAATGGCGTGTTCTGTGTGGCGCCAGAAGTGTGTGACTGGGTAGCCGCAGTGTCCGCGACACGGTTGGACTTCTAGACGACCGCCGTTGCACAGTCTGTTTGGGCAAGGTTTACCTGTAGATAGAAAATAGACAATAAGTAACTGTTTTGGAAAACTAAATAACGTTACAGTAATTGCAGACTGGTGTTGAAGACCCGTAAAGATTATGTCACAAAAATGCAATGTCCCTATTCGTAGATATCTAATGTCTTTTTTCGGTATGTAATTATTCCTATTTGGATGGTATGTAACTAACCATTCTCCAAATCACTTAATAAATCACATAACTATGGGATTTATACGAGTAATCCCTTTTGTTAACATTACACTGTTTCAATAAACCTGTTTAATATTTTAATATTAAGTACCTTGTTGTTTTTTCCGCGCTTTATCACAAATGGCAGGCCGCAGGTGCACTCTCGAACCGTCTTGTAGTCGACACCTCGCTGAGCAAACGAGCACTCCCAGACAGCTCTTCTTCAGTATATGCACATTATGATTATTCGTGTTCCTCATAGCCCAGCCTGAAGCGTGTCTCCTGGCTTCCTCACAAGCGGGAGGGTACACCTTCCTTACGTGGCCGTCGGACCACTCGCTAAAGGTATCGAAGCTGGCTACGCGAGGAACCACAGCGTCGTTGATGTCCCACTCCGGTGTCGCTTGTCCGTCTGACATGTCCATACGATTGCTGGTTCTGTAAAAAGAATACGGAACTGAGTATACCATATTTTTTTAGTTTTTAAGCTATTTTGGAATCGAAAGGACTACGTTTTTTTTTTTATTTCAAGTTCTTAATTTCGGAAGAGAAAAATAAAAGTTATTGTCTTTCTTTCATGTTCGCTTTGTATTGAAAGATGTGACACAGACCTGCCTATGAATGATCTTCATACTACTACTATAGATATCCTACAATCGTTATCAGTAAGAAACTTTCTATGTACCAAAGAACCAAGAATTGTAACCAAGTAATCGTTTTCACCCAAACAAAAAGCGAGCATGTTTAAAATCGCGGAGAAAGCTCCGTCTCCCCTCACAAGGTTCGTTGAGCCAATTGCTTTAGAATTGCCGTCTGAGGGGCAGGCCGCGCCTTAATTGGATAAATAACTTTGAGGAGGTCCCTACTCCAAGTCAAATGAGTAAATAAAGAAGGGAAAGACTCTTTGAAGTCTATAGACAGGAAACAATTTTAATGCGCTCTGCAGACTTGGGCACATGTGATAGTAGAGTCTGTTAGTTATTATTGCGATCTTCTATATTAGCAGACTTATAAAAAAATTGTTTAGATCCTATTCGATTTTATCTAAATCATAAATAAAGGAAAAGTGCTGCGTTTACGAACAAATTCCTGCACACTTGCCTTTAGGAACAAGGCAATCTTAAAAGGGCGTCTCATCACAGTCGCCTTAGCTCTTTGGCCTAGGTTTTCGTTGTTTAGTGAAATCGGACATAACGTCAAACGTAAACCATACAGTGCCACGAGTGTAAAGAATTGACGTAAATAAACGCTTACTAATGCGTTTGCGTTAACTATGAAATTGTAAGGGAGAAATCAGTACCATGAGTATTCCGCAGAGGCGCAGTGCCAATTCCTATAGAGAAGTATCACGCAAGTACAACGCAAACGCATTAGTAAGCGTGTACTAACGTCAATTCTTTACACTCGGGGTACTGAGGGTCTACTACGAAAAACGATACATGCTAGTCCGATCATCGTTGTCAAATATTATGTTAACAAATAGAATTGCAGCAAAAATGACGAGATGTAATCTTTTTAAAATTCTAATGGTTATTTGAAAACGATGATCGAACTACCGTGTATTGTTTTCCGGAGTAATCCCTTCGTACTTTCTTTGTCTATGAATAAACAATTTAGTGTTATAAGTAGGCACCTAAATGAGCTTCACTTTGTTTTAAGGTGTATCTTCCTTCCGTAATATAACAAATAAATAAATATCCTGGGAAATTCCTCACACTAAGCAGAACTTGTACTACGGAAACCAGATAACTGATAATACATATACTACTTTTTGTTTGTAAATACATACTTAATATACATAATAAAACCCAGACTCAGGACATACAGTATAAACGTGTTCATATACACACAAATGCATATCCCCATGTGGGAATCGAACCCACGACTTACGTGTGCCTACACGACCTACGCGTGACAGTTGGAATCTTAAGGTGGCCCTCTGTGGCCGGCGCAACTTCAACGCAAGCATAGTCTAAAAGCTTGTTGTTTCATCCAACGTTATGTATGACTGCGAAAAAAGAGAGACAGCATCAGGGCCATCGGTTATCAGTCGGTAAATTCCGCTGATCACTCGCGGCCGCTTCGCTAGGTCGTCATTCATGATTTCGCATTCATAAAACTTGTTCCAGGAGTATACTTCTTGTGAAAAAAAAGTTAGTTATTTAGAATCTCCAATACATTTGCAAGCCTGGTATCTAAATGTTTTCTTTACTTTTACAATTTATAGGTACATTAGATATGGCCAAAGTTCAGGCAAAAACGCTGTTTTTCGGAGGCTTTGACTGAATTTGTTTCACACTTTTTTAAAATTACGCCTAGATACACGGCTAGATATAGCGCAGAAGATACTAATTTGTTCAAAACATCTAACGAAAAATGTTTAAAAACGCCATAATAAGTACAGAGGTTTTGTATGAAAAGTATGACGACTTGAGTCCTCTTAACCAGCTGCGCCAACTGGACCGGCAAACAAAGTAATTTTCTAATTTCAATCATTCTTTATTTGAATGAAAATTATGTATATTGCAAAACAATCTAGGTTCGCTTCGCCTTTGATTGAAATTGATACTTAACGTTTAGCAAGTGTCACGTTAATAACGTCATATGATATAACGACAATGTCAGGAAGATGGTCAACAAATACGTGACCTAAATGGTCAACATAATTTAGATTATAATTATAGCGTTGACAAAGGCCGCAGTTATGACTTCTTAAAAAGTAAGGGTACGAAAGCTACAGTTTTGTGTGAGTCAGTCACGTCACCGTCTCAATGAGCTTCAATTAGATTCAATTGGGGTCCGTCCAGCACCTTTCACAACCCTCCCCTTGTTTGACTGCCTATTTATTATTTTATCGTTTGGTCAACACGTCGTTTGGGGATTATTATTGGTTGTATAATTCCTTGTTTTGAATGAAAATATCGAGAAATTAATAGGCACAAGAATTTAATGCAGAAGTAAATTGCACGTGGGATTATGGCGCTTAGCCTGTTTATTTTGGAAGATTAAAAAGATCAACTTTTTAACGGCGTGTGATGCAGCGCGGCATCATTACTGAAGTAAATGTTTAAGTTATCCTTTATCTAAGATATATACTTATTTATATATCTCAAACCATAGACATTCGTGCAAATGAGGATGGATATTATGTTATTTATTTTTGACACTGTCTTAGACATGACTGTATTTTATAATTTTGTAGGACACGTTGGTATAGGCTGTGGTATAGGACTATTTTACTGCCTTCCACTGTAAAGTGAGGAGCTGAAAAGATGTTGAAAACCACCTAAACCGGTGGACTCCGGCAGCTGAATTCCAGAGCCACCTTCTAGGCTTTATCACTTGCCTTGATGAGGTTGTCGTCAAACACAAACTTATTTATCTCATTCTTATTTCTGATTTTATTTCACCACAGTTTTACCATGGTTTTTAATTGGTAAGTGAAATTGAGAATTGCCGAAGGTGGTACCAAAATCCTAACTTCCTAATCCTAACTGCAATGCGGGTAAAAGCTAGTTATACTGGGTGTAATGAAAAGGGTATATAAATGCGAATGTGAATTTATTTGTTACATTTTCATGACATAACTGCTCAACCGATCATGATAAAATTTGGCATGCAAATAGCCTATGGTATGGAAAAAGACATTGGCTAATTTTTATCCTGGGAACGCGGGGACAGCTAGAAGTATATAATATTATGATATCGTATTTATTCCGTCTGATACTGGTTGAAAGTCATTACGCTTGAGAGCCAAGTTGATGTATTTAAATTCACACATTGGTAATGTAATACATCTAATGAGGACTCTAGGTTTCTTGTCTTTCTCTAGGTAACTATAGCAGCAGCGAGGACCACTAGGTACGACAGCACTATAGCAGAATGTAGGTAATACCTATCTCCTCAATCAAGCATTGAAATGTTCGAACAAAAAAGACCGAAGAAAGAAGATGTTTTGGTGTCTTATTATAAACGTTACCAAACTCTGGAATATCTCTCAAACTTGAAATTGAATCTAGAAATTTGTTTAAAATAATGCCTAAGGACCTGCTTTTTTCAATGCTTAATACCTAACGCAACATATACTTAACTAACTACCTAATATAAATGTGCAGTATCTATGATGTATTCTTAACTATGAGGAATCTTCAAAGTCATTCGCATTTATTAGAGAAGGTACTAAATTAAACTTTACAATTAAATCGATAAACTAAGTCCTTTCAATTTAAATAATTCGCAAAATTAGGATGTTTAAATATCATTTCAATAAATTAACAATAAATAGTTTAGTACCTACAGTAAGACCCTCATTTGCTTTATCCTACCTAATCCTAATTTAATATAAACATATAGAAGCCGTAAAATAAATTCAATTAGTATTTAGGTACTTACAGGATCACCATCTCCAATAATATGAACAAATTCACAGTCACAACGTTTCTCAGTCCTCAAAACCACAGTCCATATAAACACCATAAACGACTTTTGCGAAAATATCGCAATTTTCAAAATATTGTTATACGCATGTACACGCAACGAATGCTCATAGCTCACTAACTTTAACAACAAAAATAAACACGGGGATGATTTCCCCCACCATGGAGTGAGGTGGGGATCCGTGGACATCCAATATTAACGCGCCGTTCGTGTGACGCCGCCTCCCGACCAATCAAAGCGTAGCGCACAGTCGCCAATCGGTGTTTTCCAAATTGTTGCTTTTTTCTTTTTCAGGAAAAGCTGTATTGGGTATTTTGTGCGATAGCGACGCGAGGTTGCCTTGTTTTAGAAAATCCTGTATAATATACAGTTACCTATAGAGTTTGTACCTACTCTATTTCTCTGGCAGTTAGTTATATCGATAATTATTATGACAATTTGTTCACAAAACCTAATTAGGTATCTAGTTAGATACTACAAAACTAGTCTACATCTCATCCGTAAGTTGGGTTTAGGTGTAACGCGGCTGAACACATATTTAGTTATATAACACTATTTGCCGTAAGATGATGCGTGTTACACATGGTGTTGTTTATTTATTTTATTTTATTTTATTATTTTAGGAAAACTTACAGCTAACACATACAGAATAATATACTTGTAGAACATGAAGGCCATTTAAAAGTTCTCACATATAACATTTATAAGAATGACAAAAGCAAAGAAAGTAGACAGGACAGGACACACACAGGTTGTTTAAGATTTCTCACTGGTCAATGATTATTTCTTTATTATACAGGTATATTGTGTGTGGTATATCAGAGTAATCGAGTGAAATTTAACTCAATATGAGTTAAATACGTTGCATTGCCACGCGCCGCATCATCCTACGTCGAAAAATGTATCCCAACCAATTTAATTGTATGGTGGTTGGCCTGTCTGGAACCTTACTCATGTTATCTTCCAACTTATTATTTGTACCTAGAGTGTTTGATGTAACTTGTGTAAAGCAGGTGATAAGAATTTACTTTTTTATTATTATACCGGGATAATATCTCGAAATGGCATCTCTTCGAAACCTATGTTAGGTATTGCATGTCCCAAACTTAGGTTTCGAAAAGATACCATTTTTAAAAGTATCCACCCAGCCAGTATATTATTATTAACTAGCTGTCCACCGCGGTTTCACATGCGTACCCGGTATACAAAATAGCCTATGTCCTTCCCCATGCCATAGGCTATCTCCTTGCCAAATTTCATTACGATCTGTTCTGCCGTTTAGTCGTGAAAAGGTAACAAACAAACAGGGTTACTTTCGCAGTGTTATAGTATGGATTTAGTTTTGAACGAATTTATTTATTTCTCTATAGGCTCCTAAGTGGTAATGCAACTATAGAATACTATAGGTACCAATGAAGTATAAGTACTTATACGCACCTACTTTTACAATGATATGGAGCAAAGGAGGGTGAAAAGATGCGGGCGCGCACGTTACACAGCTTGCGCAGACACCGCCTAGTCATAGTAAGGGAAATTAGCAAAAACGTTAAATAAGAACTATATAATTTTACAGAACGAATAAGTAACTTTTTAATCGACTTCAAAAAAAGGAGGAGTGTCTCAAATCGGTTGTATTTTTTTGTTACCTCATAACTCCGTCATTTATTAACCGATTTGGAAAATTCTTTTTTTATTTGAAAGGGTACACTTTCCGTTTGGTCCCATTGTCATCAGATCAGGATTTGATTACTTCTTAGTGTAGTTTGAAGTCGGTTTAAGTTTTTTGTAAAACAGTCCAATTATTAACATACAAAGGAGGAGGTTGTATGTTGGAAGCGTATGTTTAAAAAAATGGCTTACTTTAACCATTAAGGCTATCCTGACGGCTTTATGAAGAGGTCTAAGCTGCAGCTAATCGGTGGTAGGTAACGTCTGTAGCTGCGCCCGTTAGGAACTAAACTAAATAAATGGCTTTGATTATGACTTTGACTTGGGTTTAGGAAATACAACCTATGCCTAAGTTATAAATCAATAAAGATGGTTGTATCAACTGACATATACCTACCTACTTTCTATTTTCATATAGAGGCTTATTGTATTGTTTTATTTGTATCGTTAAAAAACTCAAACCATTTAATACGAGTACTTACTTTATGTTTATTTTTTTGTATCATCGGCGTCCTCAAGTATTTTATCTTAAGCAGCTTATTACCAGATGTATTTTCGGTTCTTATTCTTAATCCATCCGCTAGAATTAAAATTTTCTTGTAGAATTGTAATTCTATAACAAACTTTCTAGTTAATCCTTCTTAAATCCAAAGATTAAACCCATTTCAGGAAGACGATCCAGTTTGAGGTCTATGGATTATAATCCTCTTTTATCTTAGGATGTTATTGCGGTAGTATTAAAAATATTGTTTCGCTAAGTAACTACTATGTAGTCACAGACCTAATTTTGTTTTCAAATTCTAATCAGGGAAAATAGTGTGTCGGTGAAATACTTACATTATTCACATTCCTTATGATATTTTATGTAGAGTCCCGTTAATAGGATTTTCCATTTGTTTTATCTATCTGTTTAAGGAAATTATGTAGGTACAATACTTTACACACCTATATAGCATAATATAATATTTTTATATTATGATAATTATCATAATTTTTATCATTGTAAATATATCAATGATTATTGATATATTTTGCAATAATTATAATTATTGCATTGCGTTGATGTCTTTTGACCTATATTTTTCACGTGTTTTAAAAACACTTTATTTTAACATTTGCGTTTGTCCAGATTATTATCATATTAATTGATATAGTGATTGAAGGTAGTAGAGTACCCATAACCGAGCTCAAAGAGCAGCTCGACTGGGGACGTACCTCCACCTAACAGAATACCGCAGCCAAATAAGTTTATGTTGTGTTCTTGCGCGTGAGTAAGGTCGCCAGAAATCATTGGGGAGGTGGCAAGGGTTGGTAACGATGATTTGAAGCTCTGCAGGTCTATTAAAAACTCCAATGATGAAGATCTCCTCCAAGAAGATCTAGATCGACTGGCTCTTTGGTGTAAGAATAATAACATGACATTAAATATAGATAAATGTAAACATATTCGATTTTCAAGAAATAAATCTCTCTCGTCTCAGGATTATAAGATTGATGGGCAAACATTGCAGGAGGTGGATTCCATTCGCGACTTGGGCATTCACATTGATAAAAAGCTTCGTTTCCATACTCATATAGATAAAATTTGTAACAGAGGTTTTCAATCATTAGGGTTTGTCCTGAGAAATTGTTCTGAATTAAAGAAGCCACAAACAAAAATATCGCTATACAACACACTCGTTCGACCGCATTTAGAGTATTGTAGTCAAGTCTGGTCCCCTAATTATGATGTTCACATTAAACGTCTAGAAAGCGTGCAGAAAAGATTTCTATGGCATCTCGCATATCAGTCGAACTTAGCTAAACGGCTACCCTCGTATGACGACCGGCTCGCTTTTTTTCAAATAAATAGTTTGAAGGACCGGAGGATAGTGCTTGACCACATGTTTCTGCATAAACTCATAAATGGGTTCATTGATTGTTCATCATTATTGGATAAACTCAACTTTTATACTCCATCAAGACTACCCAGAGCTTCAAAATATGCTCCTTTTGTTCTGAGAGGATCCAAGAGTAATTTAGGTTTACACTCAACTCTTAACAGATTGCAGAGACAGTATAATGAATTGGTTAAACATCACGACATTATTGATATTTTTTCGGACAACATGCTCAAATTTAAAGATAATGTTCAATCTTGTACAAATTATAAACTTTTGACTTTTGATCTAATTTATATTCCTTTATAATCAATTTAATTTTGATGTTTTTTTTTACTCATTTAAATTGACTTCGTGTTTCTATTTTATTTTATTTTATTCACTATTACTAAATTTGTTGAATTTAATTTTATTAATTAATTTTATTTGAATTTGAATTTGTTGATTTGGTTTTTAATTGAATCTATTTGTTTTTGATTTTAAGTGTTTATTGTTTATGTTTTGTTTAATGCATGCTGTGGTAGCCTGTAATTGAGGCAGCACTTAGAAAGTTAAGGTGTCAATCTTCATTATTTTTTTTTAATTGTGTTAGTGTATGCTTTGTTGGTTGCCCTTAAAATAAATAAATAAATAAATAAACGTGAGTGGTGCCATGTGTGCTACAAGCGTATATATGGCTACGGTAACCGCTTACCATCAGGCGAGCCGTACGCTTGTTTGCTGACTTAAAATTTTATAAAAAAAACGCGAATTAAAATGTCGAATACTCTCAAGCTGTCGAAATTCCTATTTTATTAATATTTCAACGTAAACAAGAAAATATTCTTTAGTATAAATTGTCATCACAAAGATTGGTGACTAAATGAAAGACTACAATTAAAAAGCAAAGGATCTCATAGAAGTATAAGATAACGGTCACATATAGTAATATACCTAGTATTTAGTCTACCTACCCAGTATTTAAGTCAAGCTTAATAATATTTAAAATATTATGTCAACAAACGAATTTAAAAAAGGACATTTGTGCCCGAATATTAGCAGGGATTATAGATAGTTTCTAACTCTATTAGCACGTTAAAACCAGTAAGTGCGACCGAAAAACGGCGCCGACGCAGCAACCGACGATTTTAATCTGATTTAACTCAGTTATCTTATTACTGTTCCCAAAAAACTATTGTTTATTTGCGTGCAAAAAGTGTAACAGAAGCCGTAAATAAAAACTGACCCGTAAAAGGGTTCACAGTAATCTGACAATCTCACTATCGGTAATATTTAATCCATCCTTTGTTTTGTTCTAATCCAAACCATAGATTGTTTGGGAAAATCCGTTACATGAATGGTATCGGTTAACTTGAGGAAGATTGGAATTACAGTTTCTGAATCTCAACCGACAGTTTGAAACGAGGTTTCCTACATTTTTTTTTTATTTTACTACGAAATTAGAACTTATTTTGGATTTTCTATTACCTGAATACTTTATTTATCAAACTTTACTTCTTCTGAATGTGTCTAATGTTAATGAATGTTGTAAATACTAGTAGCTCTGTGAGGTCGTGAGTCTCGTAATATAAGTAATTTTACGTCGACTGAGTTTTTTGTTTTTGTTATTGGCCAAAAACCGTCTCGAAAAAATGACAATATTACCGAACCTTCCCACAAAATTTCAAAAGAATCGGTTGAGAAATGCGACTGGAGGAGAACAGCTGGACATCCCGCGGACAGTGTCCAGAGGACAGACATACGAAAGCATTCTTGTCCAACCTGAAACGGAGCCGCTTCGCTCGCTGAGAGTTTTCAAGCAATACTCAGTTTCACATGGCACTATGATTACTTTATATGCAGAGTCTGTACAGCATTGGGTGCTTCAAGAAGGGTGACAAAAGATTTTTCGGCAACGTCCGTGCATGCGTCCATAGGTTACGGTACCATTATTACTTACCATTTTTGGCCGTATGCAATGTTAGATTGCTACCTTGGTATTCTAGCTGTTGCCCGCAACTTAGTTCGTGTTTAACATTTTTGTCATCTGTTTGTTCCAGCTAATCTCCGAAACAGCTGGGCGGATTTTGACGAGACTTTCAATGGCAGATAGCTGATTTTATAAGGAGTAACATAATGCTTATTTTATTTTATATATTAATTAGGGGTCCACGAAACAATATTTTACCGTCATACGCGGGTGAAACGCCTGTGTTCCGGCTAATCTCCGAGACAGACAGACAAATATTTACAAAATTGGTTTTAGGTATACATTCATATATGCATTCAGTAAAAAGCTGTTATTTAAACATTACATAGACACTTTTTATTTTATTTTATTTTTATTTATTTATTTATTCGTATCTTAGATGAAAAAAAAAGTTTTGTAACTATTAATAAAACAGTAGATTCTAGTGCCAGCCAACCGTGCCAAATTGACTATTGTGAACCAGTGATCAACTGATTGGGCTATCGAAGTCAGCCCCCTTCCATTCTCGCCTTCTCATAGCCAATTGACGCCCAAACTACGCTAGTTGTGTGGCCTACGTCTCCTGCGAACAATTTGCCTCCCCCGTCCGGTCCTGCGGAAGTAGCTAATTTGCGAAATTGACAACAATTCCCTACACTACAAAACAAGGAGGTTTTAATATGTCATTTTAAACAAAAACTTTATATTGCAAGTCAAATAATGTTTTATAGTTTTATTTATTAATTTTTAATTTAATTATGAAACAAAATTCACAGCTATAAAGTAGCGACATTCATGACTTAACTACTTAACTTAATGCCAATTAAGGATTTACTTTTTATTAACATAACTGTTCAACTATGACAGAAACAGAGCTGTATGTGTATATATGTATGTGTATGTATGTATTCAAATAAAGCTGAAGAGTTTTTACTGTTTGTTTGAACACGCTAATCTCTGGAACTAACAGTCAGATTCTTTCATTAATAAGATGAAGCTACATTATTCCTGAGTGTTATAGGGAACCTTTTTTCTGGGGACCGTGGGGGACAGCTATCCTAACTATTATAAATGCGAAAGTGAGTTTATTTGTTTGTTTTTTTGTTACGCCTTCACGCCTCAACTACTCAACGGATCATCATGAAATTTGGCATGCAGATAGCCTATGGTATGGAGAAGGACATAGGCTACGTTTTATCTTGGGAAGAACGCGTGTGAAACCGCGGGGGACAGCTAGTTAGTTAATAATCGTCAATTCAGATACCTACTGGTATAATGAGGCACTTGAGAAAAGCTAATGCAAGCACACATAGTGTCTTGACTTGTTGAAGGTAGTGGGGGACTATTTTGCAAGTTTACTTTACCTTTGATAAGTTTTCGACCACGTACATGGCAAGTAAGATGGCCTAATTCTGCGGTAAACCTATTTACGTAGTAACTGTTGTTTGCTCACAGTCACATGCCTACTGAAGGTCAAGGATTTTGAGAAACTCGGTATAAAAATTATACTATATTAGTATTATTATTTACTCAGATAATACAGCACTTTGGAGTACAGCATGGAGTTCTTCAAAAAGGGTGTGAAGCGGTTTCTTCAGGGTCGGCAACGCGCGAGTGATACCCCTGGTGTTGCAAGCGTTCATAGGCTATGGTAACTGCTTACCATCAGGCGGGCCGTATGCTTGTTTGCCAACTAAGTGGTATACAAACAAAAAATTCATGGGTTACTAAACTGCTTAATTCTAATATGTTATTTAATTATAGTAGTTGTGTTAGTACTATTATTTTATTAATTTAGGTACCTACTATGATTACATAGAATTTCCGCATTTTCTATCTCGTACCTTCACAATTAAAACATCAATTCAAACCAGTCAATGTACTTCTACGACAATGTAGATAATTTAATTAGATACCCCTTTGGCAAATTGCAAATAAATTCAGTGTTTGTCATTTGTACTCGGTGGGCGGAGAGCGGGGGACAGGGGGCGGGAGGGCAAACAGGAAATTAGCACCGAACCTCTCGGTGAGTCAACAACCGCTCAGAGCGACATGTGACGCCATTGTAACATTTTCACACACAAAGTATTAATAAAACATGTAGGTTTTATTAATACTTAATTGTACTTTTATTCAAACTTGCTAATCCTTTAAAATAATAAACTATTTAAGTCGTCATGAGCAAATTAAGTTGTCAGGTAAAAAAAAAAATACTTGCATTAAAACTACAATATGGTTGTATATTTCGGATAACTAAATCTTTAAAGCTAGATCTATTTCATATTTGACTACGTCTAATTTGAGAGAGATATCCGCAGGTCAATCTCCAGTAGCCATTTCAACTGTCAAAATCAAGCACAGGTCAACTGTCGGTGGCACAGAGATATCCCTTCGTGCGGTAAACTGATAGCCAATCTCCATACCAATCTACATTGAATGGCCCATCGCCCCATACTCCCCATAAGCCTTTCCACACAAGCGGTGCTCAAACAAAGGATCAAATTAAACAAATCCGCAGACAATCGCGTTCCGACGTACCTACAGACATGAAAGAGAGTTAATCAAACAACTATTTCGTTCGGGAGTCGAACTCTGAACAAATAGAGTGATAGTGATGTATGTGAAGCATTCGGATTCGTATATTCGTGATGGTTTTTATTTGGGTATATCCGCAACAGTATCAGTGACCTGTAATAGGATCAGAATTGCGAATTGAAAATGGCTTGTCACCTCTCCTTCCCTTCTAAGCTTTGAGCGCTTATCAACTTACCATGGTGAAATTATGGTCACAAGCCTATCCATAATTTAAAAAAGAACCTTATCTACGCCAGTTATTACCTAAATATTGTCTATTTCTTATTGTGTGCCTAATTGATATAGAAATTAGTTTGTAGCGTAGTGCAGACATTATTTATAAATCGATCATTAAATGTTTACGCCACCATTGATGTTATCAAAGAATTCAAGGTATACTGAGACAGCGTATCCGCTCTAGTGTCCGCAACTGTTCGGATTCTCTCTAGCTACATCACTATATCCCGCCCCCGCGTGGCTCGCCCACCAACTGTCACATCGACAAACACATTTATGATTAACCTCAGATTTTGTGACAATTGTTAATATCAAGTATAACTAATGCGATCGTGAAATGCGCAATAGACTCAACGTTATGACTTTGTTGCGTTGAACAGCTTTGCCGGGTGCTACGTTGATTGCATATTTGTATTTATGAAGTCAAGCCTTGAAGATTTATGAATTGGGTTAAATATACCTTTCTAAATTAATAAGCTTAGATCCTGCATATACGTTCGGGAAATAAATTAGGTGATAAATTCAATAATTGAATTTGTCTTTTAGAATGTATAATTACTTTATTTTAAACTATTGTTCTTTCATTTTCGTGCGTACATCATTTTATTCCGACGGAAAAATTACATGATAATTTAATTTAGGTACTGAGATATTGTCTTGAATTATCGTAGAAGATACTTTCGATGCGAACTCGTCCGCAGCTATAGCGTGAATTTGCAAAAAACCTACTGATTAATGGGATATTGATATCCATAAATTAGGATAGGTTCCCCTACCTAAGGGATGTTTTCATGTTGGATATTTATCACTTTGGTGGTTTAACATTATTTTTGATTTAGCATTGCCCGTTTAACAACGGCCATACAACAATTTTATTATAAAGAATTGTTTTTTCTCGTAACGGAAAAGTGCATATAAAATGATACGGGTAATAAACAAATTAAAAATAGTTTTGCTGTAAACTATAAAAGTTATATTTGTGATAAAGCGACAAGGTGAAAACTCTCGTATTAAAATAGTGTTGTTGTGAAAGGCAGTAGGTGTGTGTTTGCAACTAATTTATTGTCGTCCGTTATCTATACGATGCGGGTGCGCGTGCGCTGCTACCGCCGCCGCGCCGCAGCCATGACAACGACGCCCCACCTACCGCTTTTTAAAATGCAACACGCGACTTATGACAATTGCTTCTTCCAATTTTTTTTTGCTTGCTAAAAATATTGAATTTCATAAAATGTTTTTTATTTTGTTCTAATATTTATAGACTCTTATAATCCTAACATAATATCCGGAATCGGGAATTAATACACAAATTAATTTATCATAGAGTTAAATAAATTTTAACTCTATGTAGCTTATCTATACTAATATTATAAAGAGGAACGATTTGATTGTTTGTTTGTTTGCATAGGTTCGAAACTACTGAACCGATGTGATGTGTCTTTCACTGTTGGGAAGCTACACTATCCCCGTGTGACATAGGCTACTTTTAATCACGGGAACGCGGGTGAAACCGCGCGAGACAGCTAGTATACTATACGTTGGCTTATTACATGGTAAA
Source organism: Polyploca ridens (assembly GCA_951394255.1). Classification (NCBI taxonomy): domain Eukaryota; kingdom Metazoa; phylum Arthropoda; class Insecta; order Lepidoptera; family Drepanidae; genus Polyploca; species Polyploca ridens. The sequence continues at coordinate 6,168,691 of OX596246.1, read as the reverse complement.
CAAGAATATTATGGTCGTAGTGGTATGGTGGTTCTATCTGTAATTGTATGAATAAGAATAATTATATTTTGATCAAAAAATTTAATTAAAAAATGAAAGATTTACAAAAAATCCGTTGGAGTCCCTGAACTGGTAGTACAGTTAATTGTTACGTTCATGAATGCCTTACCAAGGCCTAAAATGAACAAATAAGTTATTGATTTGAATATTACAGAATTGCTATAAGCACTTTATTTAAGTAGTTAATTTGTTGGGGACAAAAAAAAATGCTAAGGCAACGTTTTGCCCGCGCTTCACCCCAGCCTATTTGTTAATTCATTTGAATTTTCAAAAACGGCTTAGTTTGCATAAACATGGGCTCGTCGCAACATTTCCGCATAATTACGAGAACATTTCTATAGTGAGATTGATTTATAGTTACATTATACTAATTGTTGCATATCCCAAACATTTCGCCTATTGTATTCTGATAGCATAAAATTGATATTTATTGTGCGAATTAGTTTATTTGTACTTACTGCGATTCTCTAGGCAATAATTGTCGTGATTGTAGACAAAGGAAGAATGAACCTATTGTAGATAAAATTATGTTATTTAGATACCTGGAGTGGTTTTATTTATACGACTTATGGCCGATTCCTATAATTTCGGACCGTTATTGGCTAAAATTAAGACTCTTGTATCATTTGCCACCTTAGTGGTATAAAAAAAAAAAAAAAAAAATCTTTACCAATAATGAAAAATGAAGCAAAGGCCGCATAGTTTTGTATAGTAGTCCCTCCCAGATGGAAGTAGTTATCACAGGTTAAAATAGCTTACAAATCTATTTATATGTCCAGTTTGACAATAAAAATGCTAACATTGACGATTTGTTTTTGTGTATAGGAACCGAGCAGTCGGTAACAAGCATACGGCCCGCCTGATGGTAAGCAGTTACCGTAGCCATATGGACGCTTGCAACACAAGAAGCCTACCCTTACCGACCCTTCCCCTTTCCCCAATGAGCTTTTATGTCAAAGTCAGATACGGTCCCACAAACTTATCTGGCCCGGTGAGAGAGGCACTGTTATCGCATTTGATGATGCAAATGTCCAATGGCGAATGGCAGGAAGATTGGCATTTCAAACTGGCGTCGTTAGTTCCTCTTTTCGCCACCGGGCCAGATAAGTTTGTGGGACTTTACATTTATTTATGTATGAAGTACATAAATAAATGGCCCTAGAAAAACGTCGGAAGCCACTTAAGTTATTAAAAATAAAATAAATCGGTGAGGTATAAATAAATATCGTATCATAGGTATCATAACTTCATAAGGTTTATAAAAAACAGCTTGTGCAAAAAGTGAGTTTATTTAAAAAAAAAAAACTATTTTTAATTTAGGAAAATGATAATTAAAGGATCTACTATCACTTCTAATTTGAATCAACTTATCATTTTTATTCTTAAAATGACGACAATTTTAATGTATAAGCTGAGGTATTAAGTAAGTAAGTTTAATCATGACTTTTAACTATTAACCTCTAAAATTGATCATATAGTTTACTCATTCGGAACTACCCCTCAGTTTTTTTCATATTAGACGTGTTACAAAATTACAAAAGTAATTATGGTCTCAGTGGTGTGCCCATTTCACGCTCGCCCCAAAAACAATGGGTTATAGATGGGGGAATAATCTAATAAAGGAATAAAGATGTTGCGTGATTTTCAGATATCATAACGTGGGAACGCACCTTGATTGGTGGATTTAATTAATTGACGCCATTAGTGAAAACCTCATTTGTGATGCGTGGGAAACAATATCGGTTTTGTTTCGTGTTGAATTATATATGAAAATTAAGTGGATAGGGTAGACGAGTTCTTGACTGGAGATCACGCACATCTAAGCAAAGTGTTATGGGCTCCCGCTAAGACCAACCTGCAAAATTTGGTAGGTGGCGGGTAAAGCGGATAACTAGAACAGTGGCAACTAATGGAACAGGCCTATGTGCAGAAGTGGACTTATGTAGTCATTCTATACTCATATGATGATGTTAAAAGTTTAATATTTATTTCTAGATTTACAAAAGGCATTTTCCGTTATATCATCATTACCTGAAACGCCTACTGCTAAATATGTATAAGCCAAGGATTTCCAAAATAGACAATAATGACTTGCTAAGGTGTAGCGGCTCCCGTTCCCACAGGTCTGTCCAGTCACCGCTCGAGAGCATTTCTTCACCGTGGTCATTCCGTTCAAGGGATGTATCCTGTGTAATTCCATTTCGGCTTCCGAAATCTGCTATCTTTATTGAAATATAGTCAGTTTTAATTGTTTTTTGAGTTGGTAACATTTTGGATATAATTGGATTAAAAAAACTATTGTAAAGCCGGAAATCCGATATTTCACATTGGCGCATTAAACGGTAAGCTCAAAATGAATCTGGCGGACCATTAAATTTTATTTCAACCCGCGAGTGCCGAAGGGTGCGCAATCGGCAGGGCGTTTGCAAACATAAATAATAGCAAAAAACATATTGCGTGTGTTGCTCAACTCATTATGCGCAATTAGCTACGATTGTGACAGCGGACATGTGAACGGATTTCATTTCAATTGTGATTCTGGAAAAAATTATCCCACCAAAAACATTTTTATGTAAAATGTTGCCGCCAAGACATATGGCTCGTACTTTCAAAAAGTTATCAGATCTCATGTAGAGCCAAGCTTATAACTCTACATGCACTTACTCTACAAGTCCTAACTTCACAAACTCTACACACCGTAGTAAAAATATGTGGCTTGGCCATTTCACTTCTTTTTGTAAGTTGCTTATGTTTTTTTTTGTTTGAAAATTCCAAGTTTTATAATTTTTTTGTTGTTTCTATACGAATACAAGCTTACATACCAAATTTCAGCTTTCTAGGACTTCAGGAAGTACCCTATGAGTTTTGATGATCATCAGTGAGTCAGTGACGAAATCGGGGTTTTTTAGATATCAATAAAATCTAAAGTATAAGAGCTATGTTATTGAAACTTAATATATTTAATAAGTTTACTATTGACATCATGTCCTGAGAATTTTGTTTATCTGGTATAATCCAAACCCAAGTTATGAGTGTTCAAAAAAACGACGAAGCGCTTCGAGAAAAGGTAGGTAGTGCCCTTTCGCTTCGCTTGGCTGTCTTGGCGGGGGGCACTTCCGTGCCCCCAGATGTGCGCGTGCCGTCGGACGCTTCGTATTCCATTACTTATTATTTTTTTACAATATATCTGAATCTTAAGATAACTTCTAAAAACCTAAAGCAATTTTTGACGACTCTTGTATGATTGTACTTTATACGATAACTTTTAGTTATATTTACACAAAATTAGAAGCTAATTCAACAACGAATTAATTTCTCATTTTCAAAAAAAGACGATCCGATATGTTTGAATAATTTGTTAATGCAGAGGTTAAACAACGTTTTAATGCGTTTATTTAACCCAATACTTATTGACCCCTCTGTTAACGGAACACATTAGTAAAATTAGAGCGGTGGGAAAGGGTTACACACTGGCGAATACTTTATGTTTATTGTTATTAGAACAATATTTGTACATTCGAGATGTACGGTTATGGTTATGGCGGACGTATCATGTTCTCATGATTTCACAAATTAACTTTGAAGTATTTATTGACAGACGATAATACTAAATTTTTTCACACAATGAACAGAAAAAATTAAAATTTAAAAACTTGTGGGGAAGTTTTGAGGTGAATTTCCGGATTGACTAGAAATTAGTGTTGTATTCTTCGTTTCCGATGATCAATTGTTGTTCCCTGTGGTCAGTGAACTATTGTGAATGCATCGATGTCCATTTAGTTATATTTTCAATGGGTTTTTAATAATTCGACGTTGGACACGCGCCGATGTGTTATTGTTGCCGCCAATCAACAACAATCGATACATGTTTACCATTAACGAGATGGTCAGTTTTAATGTGACATTAACAAAGGGAAGTTTCAGTTGCCATGTTATTTTGTTATTTATTTACCTGCAGAACAACAACTATGTTCAAACAAATATTCTGTGTTGAAAATTGATATTTAGACATAAGCCAGCTTTTCACTATGGGATATAATATAATATAAATACATCTTGAGATTAAATATTTTATCCCTCGTCATACATTATGCTATAATATACATATTTTCGACAAAATGTATGAAGAGCGATAAAGTATCATATCTCAAGATTTAATATATATTATATTATATTATATCCCATACTGAAAAGCCGGCTATATAGTTTTATTATGACTGACTGATTAAATACTGCTGGGTACAAAGTAACTGTCTACTTCCATGATTCTATCTAACTAAAAAATTGATTGAAGTCTATTGACAGATCATCAATAAAAATCCAAGATGGCGCGTATCGTGCGAAGGGGAGACGATTAGCTTTGGTAATAAAGTGCACGGCTGACACCATGATTACTGGTGCTGCTGCATTGCCTCGTAAACTCTCATTAAACTCTATTTAGATATTCTCTGACGATCATCGGCATCGAATATTAGTAAAAAATAAATTGTATAGAATATTGGCTCTGTAGATTGACAATATTAAAATGCCTGTAAAATAACTACACAATAATGCCTGGTAATGGAAAGACTCTAATATGAAACCGGCTATTATTGTATTTTGTAATGCAATTAATTTAGATAAATTTATGAACTTATGATACCTCAATTTATAAAGCTTAAGAAAACATAAAAATTCTAGAAAAATCCTGCTGAATTGTAAGTAGATTCTGGAATGTAGTAATTGTATATGCAAGCTGCCCTTTGCAGGCAATCATGTAAAACTTACCTTTTACACCATAGATAATAATATCCTTTTTCCACCTTTCTATTCGACATCGTCACCACATTATCGCTGACACGCGCTGCAAATTACCTTTACCTGCAGAGCGCGTGCATTGCGCGTGGACTGGGCACGTGGGCGCGTCGGAGCGTACCCACACGTGGACGCGCCCGCGCGAGTCTCCGGCTCTCATCTTGCCAAGTGTGTTGTCTTGTCATGTAGAGTCCATTTCAACACTAGGATGTAAGGGTATTTGGTTACTTATTGCTTATGGAAGTCCTTATGGTAAATTGTAGTTTGAGTTGAATTGAATGAATGTTTGTTACATAGGTATTACATGTTTGTTATTACCTATCAGGTATGTTACGTTATTTATTTTTAATTTTATGTTACAAAACTCTCCCACTTTACGGTTTCCTCATTACTTTGGAGTTCCCACTGTATAATTGTGTAAGGGGTACGAAATGTATTATTTGTTTAAAGATAATAATCTAAGGTCCATATTGTAATCGTCAATCAATGGTCAAACACAAGTTTTGAGTCTAAATTAAAGCAATTGAATTTGGAACCTGCACCAATGATATTAGGTTTATTAGCGATTAACATGATCTATTCTTGAGACTTAATCAAATTTTTGGTCTCGTTCTATAAATACAGGTCTAAGACTTCACCGGTCAACGTTTTTCTGGAAAGATTTATTTATTTATTTATTTTCGGAAACTAACAACTATTTATTACATAATTTATGATACATAACGATGGAACTAAAAATAGCCATTTACAAGTTTTCACCTTTGATTCTCATAAACGTTATGTATCTGAACGATTTCGAATTTGTCGTTTGGACTCAAGTCGCTGTGACTGGTTACCAGCCATCTTTCCGAGCGGTGGTCAATGCATATAAACTTTTATGAAAAAGTGTTACTATAATGTGCCAAAGGCAACGTAAATCTATTCACCTACTTGACGTTTGCAAAAACGTCACTCAAACTTGCCAAACTCCACAAAGGAGTGAATGGGGGCGAACAAAACGAAAATCAGTGTCGGATGCGCGCGAGTACAATATTGGACATCAAATCGATGCGTTTACGTAAATATAGACCGCCTTTTATTATCTGCGAAGTTTTGATTGTGGTTGAGGATCGTGTTGGATCACCCCTCCGACTATTCACCAAGGATGATTGATCTACGGCAGATTGACAGATTTTTTTATAAAACCAGCCGAGGGTCGGTACCGGCGAGCGAATATTAAAGGCAATTGTTGTTTAATTTTTACATTTAGAAGGGCGATGCGTTTCGAGTGTTGTAATAATGTTTTGATAATAGCAGTATCCGTTCAGCTCATATTTCTTATTCAGAATGCGTGGGAGCAGCCCACCGCCGACCGCCGACCGCCGGGTGATTACGCATCGAGTGCTCTGTTTGAATGTTAAATATTTGGTTAAATCCGTTACGAACTATGGAACACCTTGTATTTTAATTTGTTTATTGTTTGTTTTTGATTATTTGTAATGTATAATCTTTTAAATTTGTAGTAAGGAGTCCGTAGACAGTGCTACGACGCATTTGTAGATGTTTATAGAGAAGAGTTTACATTCATTGAATAAAGAAAGAAAATAAAATATATCAGTTAAGGTACGCAATTTGTGAGGAAAAATTTTTTTGTGGGCTTTATCAGCTTTTCTTCCATTTTCATTTTTAAATTAAATATTATTTTAATCTGTCGACAATCGACAGCTTGCTATTGAGTGCTGACCCTTGACGGGTGCTTGCTTGGCTTAGTTTTTATTATATATTTTTTATTCCATTTCGGACAATGGTCGTGTAGCCATTCGATACTTTAGCACAATGTACCCACTGATCCTCATTGATCGCCAATTACTGGACATTAAGTACCTTCTAAACGCTTTTCATGTTCTTTATTTGTAGCAACAAATCAAATATGAAAGGAAAAAAGCTACAATAGCCTCGCCAAGATCCGCATTCAATTTCATTAGGGTGTTTTTATTAATCGTTCGATAAGCTTGTTTTTTTCGGACATTACAACAATGGATTGGTGGGAGCTTAGCTTATTTCCTGCATTGTGGCTATCGGATTTTAATAAAAGGACAAGGAGGCGACCGTTTCATAGTTTTATTGTTACTCAGAATTATAAATGCTAAAATTCAATATTGAACTAACTTGCATAGCTATATTGAACTATATTTCTAGTTTACATAGCCTACTTTATTAATAATTTAGTGCATAGCGGGGGCATAGGTGCCGCCCCCGGGAGATGAGAGCATTAAAAGCGCGCCGAGTAAGAGTTCCTTTACTTATAAACTCAAAACGCTACTGCTTGACAAGGCATATTATAATATCGATGAATTCTTTGCGGAAAAGTTCACTGATTCACACTAAAACATCTATAAAAACTTACGTTTAAAATTTAGATGTTTTTAGTTTACCTATTGTGTAAAAATGTTTTAATAATATTATTATTATATTTTAGGATTAATTACAATTTCAAATGACATGTAAGATAATTCTTATCAATAAATGATGATATGATATGATATGATCTCGGGTCCGTGGTGTCGCTACTCACCAACAGCTCGCCACAAGCTGCCTCGCGGCTTTATTATATTATATCTATATATCTATGTAATGCATTTATGATACGTCTGACCAAAGATGTAAAAAAAAAAAATTACATGAATAAGTCCAAGCGCTTTTCGTTTTTGGTGTACAGTGCTACGAGGCTACGCTACGCGTGTCGCGGTGCGGTGCGCGCGCGCAAGCATCAAGGTGCGCTTAGCGGGTGCTGCCGCGCACGCGCCGATGAGTCCATTGTCACGCCCGTCACGCTCATTGTGCCGTTCCACTGTTGAACACACAAGAACACACATTATTGCGTTTTTATTGCGCATCTTCATACCTTTGTTACATCTTTTATTTGCTTTTTTATCCATAAAAACGTCGACCCACAACGATGTATGTTTTCACGCTACAATTAGACTACATTTATTCTTTTATAACGTAGTTATTTTGTTATTTTTGTGATTTTATCGTAACAAATAGAATTCTCAGATTACACTCGGTACCATTGCTCGGTACGAACAAAGTTAATACACAAAGCACATAAAAGTCGGTAGGATACGTACTACATAAAACAGGTTGGTTGAAGAATATAAAAAAATATCGTTATTATTAGTAAATTGTTCGCAGACCAGACTATCATCGTCAATGAATCACGGTCACTCGAGACAGTATCATTCACAAGATGCTCTTAAGCGTGGTCAGTGCCGCTGTCGTGGCGTGACTCAATCGGAGCCGGGCCGTCTGCCCACCGAGTGCAGTGTCTCAGACATGCGGGCATCCTCACTTCACTAGGTCACGCCTTATACTTGTGTCCGTTTGACAATTTGCTCATAATTGGGATTAATAGGTGGTCTAGTTGGGGTAGGTCACTAATGTCTTCATAAGCATGACGTAGTAGATTTTGAGGTTTTAGTGGAATAATCATGTTTAAGTTCACAGAAAGTGATGTATGTTTTCATGTCTATGACCGTTGAGTTTTATTGACATCCAAAAAAGGAATAAGTACTAATAAGTATTACCTACTTTGTTTTGTATGTAGCTGGCTTATGGGAATATCCTATGGCGTAGATAGTATTATTTTTTAAAGCACAAAATACCAGAATCGATTTAAAATTGTTGGGTAAAGAATTGTCAAAATACCATTCGGCTATTATGGAATGCATAAATAAATCTGGTACAATAAATGTCATCGAACATTAATTAACTATTCAAACATTGTAATAATAGACATGATGAAGCATATTAAACCAATTTATCCAAGCTTTTATCGTAGAGAAACCGCAACTGGTATCAATTTTCAGCGACGCCACACGACCACCAGTCAAATATTGTGATAATCCGTCTACCCGCTATTGTCATTCGATGACTTGATAAAAAAAGTATAAAACGTACGTCATAGGAGCGTCCCCCGGGACCACTCGAAAACAGACTTCTTCCCTCATTCCCATAATCTATTCCAATTAACTGACAGCTCCATATTGTGATATTAACACAATACAGTGCACCCCTGTGTAATGCAAGGAAATATGCGCGTGGAAATATACTTTATGACTTATATTTTATGATCTAATTTTGTTTATCTTGTTTATAGATTTCTGTGGTACGTTTTGTTATGGTTAAAGAGATCTTATTGTGCGTGTACCTATTACAATTTTGATAATTTCACTGGTGCTTTAAATTTAGCTTAATGCCCTCTAAAATGCCTTATAAATAAACAATATAAATTGTCTGCGTGTCCTTACGTTCAAGGATTTTAAATTTTTTTTTACATTTTATTGAATATTACTATACTACATTTGATAGAATACATTTGATTTTTGGAAGACACGTCAACAAACTATCCTATAATATAATCCTATAATATTATAATCCTATTATTCCATATTATATTTTTTTTACAAAATATAGGGTCGTTAACTTAAACATAGGAATTAAAGTAAGAAGGCTTTGAAGCCAGTCTCGAAGATTAGATTTCGTAAATATTAATTATATTTTTTTTTACCGACTTCAAAAAACGGAGGAGGTTTCTCAATTCGATATTCCTAAACACTTTTGATATGTGTAGTTGACAATACGACTGCTGCGATATCTGATAAAATTTACATATAAAACTGCCAATATTATGACTGATTCCTTGTCCAAACTCGATCAATAGTTACTTTATAAATTGGCTGCGATATCTCACATCGCTATCGGCTAAGCTTAACTTTCCACCAGCTAGTTAATCCTGACAGATAAGCCAGGTCACCCTTGAACGCACCCTTCCACATAGTTGATGGGACCTATTAACTGTGCTATAATCGCTATTGTCTTTGCCCTTTCCCATAATCACTCCATTTAGGATGGTTTAGGGAGGGTTCTCGATTGACCGAGCTTTTATCTTCATATTGAGTGAAGTGAGCTTTTATGAAAGTTGAGTTACCAATAAAATGAATTAAGGAAAGGTTTTATTAATTATCTTATATGATAGAGAATTGACACATCTCTACCCAAAGAGAGATAACGTGAGAGGTACTCATGCTCGAAGACTTTCGTACCGTAATAATACAATCGACTCAATTTTACGTACAACTTTGCAATGAAAAGGCAATTGGTTGGCGCAAAAGATATTCGTTTTGTTGCTTGCTCATATTTTTTAAATAACTCATTGTTTGTTGTAATTCCTATTTGTTTATTAATTTATTTAATAGATTCACAGCATAGCCAAATTAAACAAAAGCTAAATACTATAATATTTAGAAAGAGTACAAACGCTAATTGTAGCTTAAATTTTTTTTTTTTTAATAATATTAGAATCATGTTACAGATTCAATGTAGAGCCATTTTTGAAATAGAGCTGAATAAATAAACCCTTTGGGTGTTGTTGCTTGTTTTATTTTTTATTATTGGACATGATAGAGGCCTTATATTTACCTTATATACCTTTGAAAAGTAGTTATTTATTAAAGTAAAAATAAGATACAGACCGACGGATGGCGTAGTATAGTAATAGGGCCTTGTTGGGCATCCTTTGGATTCGGATCCCTAAAAACAGTGGTTTTTTTATCTAGAGAAATTTCTTCAGACCTTGCCTATTAACCTGTACCTTTGTTGACGCATTTTTACGGAATATACATAATAATATAAATAAATACAGGAACATTGTTGGCAGTAGCTGCCTATGCGGTTACTAAAAACACGGTGGAACCGCAAAATCGATTTGCTTTAACACTAGAATAGTAGCTGAACGACCAACATAAACTGTGTGCATTGGTAAAAAGCAGCAAGTGTCACGAACTTATACTTAAGGTAACATACTTAGGGTAAATCGTCAAAATCTTTACTTAGGTACTTCCCATAACAACCGCAAACTATTTCCGATGTAATCAATACTACTTTATTTCGATTTTAAGTTCGTAATGATTGACGTTCTCAGGAGTCAGCGGGACTCGAGGGTAGGCGTATCATCGTGTGACATCTATTTTATGACTCAATACAATAGTTGCCAAATGGTTGCTAACAACCGGTGCTGTAATAGCAATTATTGTTTACGGTTTTCTGGTTTACAATGAGGTAGCTACTTTGTAATTGCTTTTGTATTTGTTACTGCTATTATTTTCTTGAGTCATTTATTGGCTATAGAAAATGGTATAAAAGTTAATTGTAAATTTTATAGATGTGAGAGTAGCTACACAGTGAAATACAACTTGACTATTAAGCATAAAGTTTTCAATTTAATGAGAACTGAAGTAAAGGTATTTATTTACCAGTATAAGACCGTGGTATAAGGTAGAGTCAACTGTAAAGTTCATAAGTGCCTTATCAGGCCTAAACAAAATAAAAGAATTTTTGATTTCGATTGACTCTATTTTTTTTATAACACTAATGTGGCAAACAAGCATACGGCCCGCTTGATGGTAAGCAGTTACCGTAGCCTATGGACGCTTGCAACACCAGGGGTATCACTTGCGCTTTGCCGATCCTGAAGAAATCTCTTCACACCCTTTTTGAAGAACCCCATGCTGTACTCCATTGGGGAAACCACTGTAAAAACTGCCTGCTCCTTTATGTAAATTTTTGTGATTATACCTTATATTTCTGTTTACCTATGACACCTGCAACAAACATAAGAGCTGCCAGCGAGCGTAGCATCTCTAGTGCTGCACCAAGTTCTGCATTGCGCACATTGTATGCGCCCGCGCAGGTGGCCGACACACGATACCCTATTGATCGGGACGATGCTCGCTCGTAGCCTCCATTTATCTCATCTCAAAAGAATTCCTTGCAGACAACGCTCACCCCCTCCTAATTATAAGCGACCATAGATTAAGCGATGAAGAGGTTAGGTAGTGAAATATACGTTAATGTAATGCAATAAACAATGCAATTTTATAAGGTTTGTAAAATAAGTATGAAAACAACTGCGGTGTTGGATAACATGTCACCATTTTAAAGAACATCTTTTGATCTGTACCTATCACCTAGATGGTCAATATAGGTTACCCTAGGACTAGGTGGTAACTTCAGTAGCTTGAATAAAATGGCTTTGAATTTGTTCACTTAATCATCACAAATACTTAAGCTTAAAGACTGCCAGTAGTTTACACAATAAATAACTGTAACTGAACCAAAGCAAATGGTATGGTAGGTAAAATAAAAACAATCTCAAAAGAGTAGAGTATCTGGGCTTTGCCTCATAAATAAAAACTCGTGAGTCATGATGATGCGTGCGCGCATATTGAGCGGCGCGGGCGCGAGCGATTCAAATGAAATGAAAAGCGTTTTGTGCGGTGTGCCTCTCATTGAGAGAGCGCATGTGCGCTGAATACAAAAGCTTCGCAATGTTTTTGCATTGATTTGCTCCATTTATCGATGGCTGTTGTGATTTGACTTGCACTTTATCCTTTAATCCTGAGAAGGTCTCGTAAATAGGTAAAAATAATTATTAAAAAATTTATAATGTATACCAGTTCATTATAGTACATTATGATACATGTGTGCAAAGTTGGTTATTAACACTCGAGGCGGTGAGCCGCTGGCGAACACGATAAGTGAGCCCAGAGTGTAATAATCAATGCACACGCGTGTCATACGACGTTTTTCAACACACTTGCGAGGAAGAAAACAGACTTGTATTTTTAAGTAGCTTTTTTGATAATAATCAACCATACAATGAGAACGTTAACAAATATGGCGCTTAAGTTTTTTTTTGAGAGCGGTGATCTCTCAATCTATTTTACCCGATTAAATTAAGAATGCTTCGTCTATACACATATCACTTGCAGCGAGGTACAAACTTATCATAATCGGGATTATACCTATCATAAAACTGTGCGGTAATGTAAAGTAAAAAGCGTAAAAAGCTGCATTAAGATTCTAAAAACGTTGCAATCAATGTCACTTTACGAGCGAGTGTGTTGAAAAGTAAATAATATTTTTTTGTGTTGGGTCTGTGTGCCCTTTTCGCATAGGCCTCCACCAATTCCTTTAATCCTTTGCAGTCCATGTTCATAACCTTTGGTCCCGTCCTTTCTATGTCAATTCCATCGTTTATTTTTTAGTACTCTGTTCCTTTTTCTAATTCTTGGGTAACTGGTTGTTACCCTTCTAATCACTATCCATATAGGTAGGTATACTCTTATGGCATAACGAGCAAATTAACCCTTTTGATTTTTACTGAGATTTCTGGCACCCTCGCCACTTTCAATTAATAACATTATAGTAAGTAATTTTTTTTTATTCTGTTTAGGTTCTGGTAAGGTTAACGTTAAATTGTTATATATAGTAGAATTTAACACAAAATACTACTAATATATTATAATTTCATTTATTATATGTTATACGCCACCAGATATATATAACATATAATAAATGTGGTGTGATGAAGTGGTTCATGGGTTCATTTTCCACAGAAAATACACTTTGTGTGCATTAATAGGTTGTCTCTTTGATCTGGGTGTAAATATAACTAATTATATTTATATTTTCAAGTAGTAAGTATATGTGGTATAACAGTTATCTCGTTTCATAGAACAAGCTCTGCTTAGCATGGGATCAGATAACCGTGTGTGTAGAATATCTAAGGATATTTATTTGTGGATAATAACATAGCTCTTGGGAAACCAATTTATTATCATGAAGGTGATTAAAAATGCAATCGTTTAAAAACACACTATAATGAGAGACGTGGTAAACGTCTTATTAAATTAATTTTATAAGTATATGAATACCCCACATGACAGTGCATGTGTCGCCGCCCGTATCCGCTGCAAGGGACCTACGAACGAATCTAACGTGCGTACGCGCAGGTAATTGCGTTGTGTTTGTCCAAACACTTGCTGCATTACCATTTTGTCATTAGCAATCGGCTATTAATTCCTAGATTATGACTAGAAGAGGCATAGGGGCTTGCAATTTTCACTGTTGCAGCTGCTACCACTATATGTATCTGTGCAAAAACCTTTTTCTACAAGGAAAGCCACCTGCGTGATTCGGTATCTGTTTCTAATCATCGCTGCGCACGCGCCGTGCCTTGCGTTCCGAAGGCTGTATCGATTTATCATGTCCACTAAGGTTTAATGTGCTGGCTTACTGGCACCTTCATCATTTTGTAAGTGTCAAATAAAGATGAATTGTCAATTTCTGTTTAAGAACAAAATAACATTAATTTTACACAAATTACTAGTTTTAATACGAACTTTTTTTCGATGCTATCTAAGCGATAAGACCGCCCATTGTACAATATTTTTAATATTAATAATTTATTGTTTTTTGTTTTATACTTGTTGGTGTACAATAAAGAGTTATCTATAGTATATCTAAGAGATTAACTAATAATTACTGAAACAATATTATGCAATTCGCACTACTATTTTAAAATTAGACTTACCTATTTCCTAATGTAGAATACATACTAAGATAATTTAAAAGGTGTAAATGGAAAAATTATCGTGTTATTGCATTAATTAACCGTCAACTGCACACGGTGCATCCCGCGATTGACAGACGATACTCTGACAAGAAACTAATGGCTTTATAATGATTTAAATAACATATGTATCTAATAAATTGGAGACGAGTGTATTTTTTACGAGTGTGCTTACGCTTAAGTCTTTTTATACTGAGAAGTACGAGTTAAGCCCATCACAGACGTAGCTATAATATATATTAATATAAATCATAGCAAGGCATATTACGATATATTTTGAGTGACCGCACACGCAGCTTTAATATATATTTCTGTTACTTCACCGACTTGTACTGTAATTTATATTATAGCTACGTCTGTGACGGGCTTTAAGAAACGTCTGATATTGAATGAAGGTTTTTAAATGAAAAACTCTATTAATAAACTTTATTACAAACTATTAGTAGAAATATTCGAATAATGAACATAATAGAGACTCTGATGCTGAAAATACTAGATATGTATATGTATAAAGATAATCTTGAGAGACTCTACATATATTTACACACCAAAAAATAGGGGTTGAATGTTACCCAACTACCCAATGTTGAGATTATATTACCAGCAACATCTTAATTTATTCGAAATATTTTAGTGACCCCACATTGTTAAATCTTATAATTACATAGAATTTGATATTTTTATTTCGGTATTTCAAAAATAATAATTGCCTCAAGTTATATTTAAGGTATTTGTATCGATATTAACTTTAAATCCATTTTTAAAATAAATATATTGCCATTTTGCTTTCTATAGTGTAGAGACCGATTAATTATTTTAATATTTGATATTTAAGCGTATTTATCCATTCCATCAAAAACAGCCTAACACTTTATAACATCGTATAAACTGAAATAAACACTAATGAATTTTACTATTAATAAATCATTAAATAAAATAATTAAAGTGCCTATTAAGTTAATAGGATAAACATAAAGTAGTGCAGGTATCCTTTTTATAATCACTCCTTACGTGGATATGCGATTATCACATCGGTAGTCATTATGTAATGTCCACTCTGTAAAATCGCGTCAACTGGTTAGTCCTGTTTCACTCCAGTTTTATCTAGGGTTGGTACAAAATTTTATGTTTACAATCAAGAACTAAGTACATCATAATATCAGGATCCTAAATAATCTCTATATCATTGCCATTACTGGCACTTATGTGTTTTTTTGGATTGCCTGTCCATTAACTTATTATTTTGGATGGTGTGAAATTAAAAAGTACCTATCATATAAATCGATCCTTTATCTATTTTTCAAGATCTTCAAAAGAGCTTGGGTGAGATAAAAAATCATTTCAATAATTTTAACTCCATATTTATCAACTTTTTGTCTATATTGAACTTTACTTATTGAGAGTCGTCATTCAGAAGTATACACTGCTACAAGTCAAGTAGTACATAACCACTATAAGCTGACTCCGCGAAGCAATACCCAATTCAACCTACCAGAGGATTGTTTACAATGGTTCTTATAGCTCAACATAAAGCCATGCGTACTTATTACTTATTTTTCCAAATAAATGTATGTGACAACCCTGAGCAGCCACGTGGTGATTGCATAGCACCTGTTAACTAAATATACCGAAGAGCAATCAGCTCGCACATCTGCCCGACTAGATTATTACGCAATAATTCTATATCTAATAGAGTGTCCTGTCCCTACGGCCAGATGTGCACCAGAAAGTGCTTTGAACTCAACATGTCTTTGCATGGATTCTTTTGTTGGAAATAGACACGCAATTGTGTTTTATGTGAATAATTATCTAGATTTTATACATTTTTAACCGACTTCAAAACCTAAGTTTGTTGAAGGTTAGACTCGAGGAAGCAGATGCTGCCATATACAACAACGAAACATCTCAAGTCCTCATGGGGAAAAATTCTGAGGGGTTATATGGCGGCATATAATGCGACAAGTGGCTTCGTGACCCTAGTCGAAGGGGAGACTCAAGAGGATGGCCTACCAAAATTCTACACTCCACAAAACGACCCCATAGCACAGTCACCGCCCGTTGCACAAAGATCATGCTGGACGATAAGATCCTGGAAATGGCGAAAACCATCTCAGGCACTCTTGGTTCCGGAGCAGCATGGGAAAAATGGGCGGTACCAAAAATAAAATGGGTGAATGGGGTCCCCGGATGCGGCAAAACGACATGGGTAGTAAGAAACTTCGATGAGGAGAAGGAAGTTATAAACACCACCACAATCGAGACAGCAAAAGACCTTCGCGAAAAAATAGCACCCCGCGTAGGAGAAGCTGCAGCCAAGATCAAAGTACGGACAATGGCTTCCGTGCTAGCTAATGGATTCAAAGAGCCGAAAAGTTGTAACCGCCTAACGATTTACGAGGCTCTAATGAACCACTTCGGATCCATTATTTTGGCAACTCGGCTGTCTGGTGCTAGCGAAATTGTCCTCATCGGAGATATCAACCAACTACCCTATATTGACAGAGACAATCTGTTCAATATTCAGTACAACAGACCAAACCTGGTAGCCAACATCAGCCAGGAGTTGTTATGCACGCATCGGAACCCAATGGATGTAGCGTATGCCCTAAATGAGATATACTCAGGTATATACTCCTCAAAACACCACGTACAC
Organism: Polyploca ridens; assembly: GCA_951394255.1. Taxonomy (NCBI): domain Eukaryota; kingdom Metazoa; phylum Arthropoda; class Insecta; order Lepidoptera; family Drepanidae; genus Polyploca; species Polyploca ridens. Next base: position 6,151,730 of record OX596246.1, on the reverse strand, counting down.
TTCCTGAAGCTGAAGAGGTACACAGACGCGCAAATACCTAGCACCCTCCCGAACACCTTATTCCTGGTTCACACCCAGGAAGAAAAGGCATCCCTTACCAACCAGGGATACGGGGCTGCCACGGGTTCACGCGTCCTTACCATACATGAAGCTCAGGGATCAACGTACGAGTCGGTAATCATTCTCCAAACAAGACCAAAAAGGTTGCAAATCCACGAGAGTGTACCGCATGCGGTCGTAGCAGTGTCGCGTCACACTGTCAGCTGTGTATATCACACAGATGATAGTGATGACGCCATAGGTAGGTTCGCAAAACGGGCGATGGCAGCAACAACCGACCAAATCCTCTCTCAAAACCTAAAAATGGCCATGAAAAATAGAGACAATAATGTCGTAGTAGTCGTAGAAGCTCAAATACGCGCGGGGATTTCCTCCGAGGCAAACAAGCAAGCAAACTAGACTGTAAAATGCAAACTGTAAAAATATAAGTAACAAGTATAATATTATATTATAAATCAAAATAATAACAATAGTAATATGTAGTGTAAATAGGTATTGTAATAAACACATAAAAGTTAATAATATGTATCCTAGATAGTATAAATTAACACAGTATAATATATAGTATGTATAAAAGTAATGAATATAAATGTATTAGAATAATTTATTTCTTGCGCGGACTAAGATGTCCAAATTGTGAAAATGTAAACGAAAAAAAATTTTGTAAAACTTAATCTAAAAAGAGTACGGACCACGTGTCTGTAGTAAGTAGTTTAAACCAATAAAAAAAAAAAAAAAACCGACTTCAAAAAAGGAGGAGGTTCTCAATTCGAATGTTTTTTTTTTTTTTGTATGTTTGTTACCTCATAACTCCGTCATTTATTAACCGATTTGGAAAATTCTTTTTTATTTGAAAGGGTACACTTCGCGTTTGGTCCCATTGTCATCAGATCAGGATTTGATTACTTCTTAGTGTACTTTGAAGTCGGTTTAAGTTTTTTGTAAAACAGTCCAATTATGTCAATGTCGTTTTAACAAATGTAAAATTTTAAGCGAACGATTCTTTTAAGTTAAATCAATGACGATTAACCGGTCCAGTGACTTCTATGTAGTCCAAGCAGCCAGTCCTCTTATGCCCATTTTACTTCTATGGCTTTACCGCCTCGTTTGTAATGACCAACTTTGCACACATGTATCACAATGTACTATTCTTGTATTACTATATTTCATATCTAAATATTTTCTGCTGTTGCAAAGCGAAAATTCCCACCCGGAACATAATAAGGTTCGAAAACAAGATTTTCAATAGTACTATCGATTATTATATTTTTTTGGAATATTGGAAGCATAAATAATTTCATTGCATAAATTACTATTTGGTATAACAATTATACAATCTTATGATACTATATACCTTGGTTATAGTGGGCCTCGTTAGGCAACCATAGTCAGATTGTCCAAAAAATATTAAAAAAATGTAACCTTGCTGAGTTTCTTGCCGGATTCTTCTCAGTTGAAGGTCGAGTTCCGAACCGGTAACTTCAGTAAATTAGACCTCCATAAGTGCCCTTCTGTGGCCTACATTGAATAAATGGCTTTGACTTTGACTTTGAACCGTATCTTATGTACCTACACCTCGAGATCAAAGTTAGACAAACGAAAATTAAGGGACACGCAATTGTTTTCAGTCAGATCAGCTTTGGTATTCTGAAACGTTTTTGACGGCAACCGACGACAACACATGACGTATTCCGTTGTGACGGTTAGTCCGGGAGGTAGCGTTGCAAACACAAAAGTCATAGTAAGCCGGCTGACGTTGAAATGTATAGTTGATCTTATATGACTAATAAGTGAACCGACCGTCTGCTCAAGTAAGTGCTCAAGTCTACTACATCCGTCATCAGCCACTCCCAGTAAAAAAAAGACATAGTACGCCGGCTCAAAGTTGTTTCATAAGTATTTGACATCATACTGAGCTGAAAAAAATCGTCTGCTGCATGGTGGAGGGGGAACACGCGTCAGCTGCTCGCATGAATTTTTTTTTTTAAAAAGTTTACCCCTTCTGTAACCTTCCAATCCTAAACCCACCGCGGGTGCATCGCTGATGCGTGGTTCACATATTAGTCATTCAAGATCTATTGAAAAAGATGGTCATCGATCGGCGTATTAATACTACATAAAATGCATCAGTACCTCCCGGACTATTGCATGTCGAAACAATTGAATACTTGAATTGGTCAAAAGAATTAAAATGGACTGGAAGGTGTATTGTAAACATCAACTGCGCCCTGCGGGTGGATTTCATTTATTTTAATGATCTGAGCCGTAATCCCAAGCCAAGCAAACTAGATAAAATTTTATTTCATATTTTAGTAAAACTGAATGTACCGAATATACCAATTTTAAAGGTTTAATATGAAGGCTATTCAGTAGTTTAACTTTATCTTAATATTTAGGACATAAACTTCACAAAGAGAAACTAGATATAGCGCCCATATTTTGAAAATGTTTAAATAATTAACATTTTTTCACAAATTATGTTTAATAACATACTCGTATGTAGGTACATACTAATAATTTGACGAGGTATTTTTTTATAAGGAATAATAAAAATAAGCCAGATATCAAAGACTTCTATATAGAATTTGTAAAAATTTTAGCATTTCCAGTAAATAAAAATGCATTGACTTTTATAGTGCTGGGCACAATTTAATCAATGTTTATTTCAACGAGAATAGTAAAAAGAATTACTCGCCAAAAGTCTCAACTGTTGAGCTTGACGACGTTTATCCAAGATATCTTCATCATTGGCTGATTTAAGGATGGCCATAATATGACTTATCCGAGCTGCAGACATCTGAAATATGTATACCAACTCTATAACCACTATACAATTAGTCTCATCATCATATTCTGTCACGAGATGTCCTCTGCTGAATATGGCCTTTGTTTCCCATTAATTTCGACAAAGAACAGTCTTGGATTTATAATAAATAATTTGTAATAAAACATACTTTAAAAAAAACCTGTCACTTTGTGGATCACTTTCATTTATGATAGTTTCTGCGTAATGTTATGATATTTGAAGTAAGTATGTTTTATTACAAATTATTTATTATAAATCCAAGACTGTTCTTTGTCGAAATCAGTCAAAAACAAAGGCCCAGTTCAGCAGAGGACATCTCGTGACAGAATATGATGATGATACTAATTTTATAGTGGTTACAGAGTTGGTATACATATTTCAGATATCTGCAGCTCGGATAAGTCATATTATGGCCATCCTTAAATCAGCCAATGATGAAGATATCTTGGAAAAACGTCGTCAAGCTCAACAGTTGAGACTTTTGGCGAGTAATTCTTTAACTATTCTTGTTGAAATAAACATTGATTAAATTGTGCACAGCACTACAAAGTCAATGCATTTTTATTTACTGGAAATGCTAAAATTCTTCCAAATTCTATATAGAAGTCTTTGATATCTGGCTTATTTTTATTATTCCTTATAAAAAAATACCTCGTCAATTTAGTAGTATGTACTTACATACGAGTATGTTATTAAACATTATTCGTGAAAAAATGTTAATTGTTTCAATATTTTCAAAATATGGGCGCTATATCTAGCTTTCTTTTTGTGAAGTTTAAGTCGTAATATTAAGATAAAGTTAAACCAATGAATAGCCTTCATATTAAACCTTTAAAATTGGTATATTCAGTACATTAAAGTTTTACTAAAATATGAAATAAAATGAGCCTTTATCTAGTTTCCATATCATAAGTTTGCTTAGCTTGGGATTACGACTCAGATCATTAAAATAAATGAAATCCACTCGCAGAGCGCAGTTGATGTTTACAATACACCTTCCAGCCCATTTTAATTCTTTTGACCTATTCAAGTATTCAATTGTTTCGACATGCAATAGTCCGGGAGGTACTGATGCATTTTAGGTAGTATTAATACGCCGATCGATGGCCATCTTTTTCAATAGATCTTGAATGACTAATATGTGAACAACGCATCAGCGATGCACCCGCGGTGGATTTAGGATTGGAAGGTTACGGCAGGGGTAAACTTTTTTTTTTACAAATTCATGCGAGCAGCTGACGCGTGTTCCCCCCTCCACCATGCAGCAGACGATTTTTTTCAGCTCAGTATTATGTCAAATACTTATGAAACAAGTTTGAGCCGGCGTACTATGTCTTTTTTTTTACTGGGAGTGGCTGATGACGGATGTAGAAGACTTGAGCACTTACTTGAGCAGACGGTCGGTTCACTTATTAGTCATATAAGATCAACTATACATTTCAACGTCAGCCGGCTTACTATGACTTTTGTGTTTGCAACGCTACCTCCCGGACTAACCGTCACAACGGAGTCGTCGTCGGTTGCTGTCAAAAACGTTTCAGAATACCAAAGCAGAATGTAAGTAATTGTTGAGTTTATTGCCGCCTCTGCTCAGCAAATGCAACCAGAGCCAGACTTTTCATAAGTGCCTGTGAATGAGTGTTGCCAGGTCCCGTGTGTCAAATTTCGGAACGTAAGGATAAAATAATCGGGATTTTGGGTTTCAAATCGGGACAGTGGTGAAAGTCTGAATTTGGTGAGAAAAAATGAAAGTAAAAATATTTTTATGTAGTAGCAGCTTAGTTATATTAACTTTTCCTGCCAAAATTATCAAATATAGTAAAGACTCCTGAGGTTAGTGAAAAATCGGGACATTTGGCGTCCCGATCAAGGGTTAATCGGGACGTGTCACCAGACCCCTGAAAATCGGGACGTCCCGCGCAAATCGGGATACCTGGCAACACTACTGTGAATGTGAATTTTAAGCAAAAATGCCAATGAAGGTAAAATATAAATTTAATAACCGTTACATCACCATTTATAATGCGTTACTTTTAAATAGGTTTATATGAGAATTTATTTGTATTCGCATTAAGTGATTCCCACACGGCGCGTGCGTCTAATTGTGCGCCCGCATCCACTGATTGACGTAGGACTCGCGAAGCACAATACCGTTACACTTTCTACAACACCCTAATGTAAATGCTATACTTATTAAAAAATATTTGCGTTATATTATAATACCTATAGGGCGGATACCGACTTTGAATTCACATCTTTTCAAAAACTATCTTGGTTGAACTATTTTTATTGGGTAAATTTTCCTTATAATGGACTAGTTTGTCTCGCTTTTTCTCCCGCGTTCTCGAAAGACCTAATGTTTTTCTTGGAAAAAGTACCCTAGGTATATGTTAATCTAAAACAAATTATATTTGTGTGCCAAACATAACATCATTTCAGTAACTATTGCGTGAAAGAGTTACAAATACATCTTCACAAACTTTTGCGCTCATAAAATTAGTAGGTAATATTAACCTCTATGAAAATAAATTGCGAAAATGCTAGAAAAAGAAGAGTAAAATTATTTCATATCACCACCTTCACCTTATTGCACAATAATCGTCATTATGATTAAGAGGTGGTGTTTCGAAAAATTTCAATAGGCGTATTTCCACTTTTTTATTTTTATCTTCCAGTTATTATATTAGTTCATGCAATAAAACTTGAAATGGCTTGATTTACGATAAATGCGTCATTAATTTTTATGAGCAATGATTCCATTTGTGCAGTTACCTGACAAGTGTGGTGACAAAAAGGTGCGTATTGTCCCGTCGGCCCAGGTGGGCTCACGGCACGACACTACACCCGGCACACATCTTGCTGCCAATCCGATCATCCGTTGATATCGATCCTGTCTGATCTTTGAACTTGTAGTCATTCATTTGACAGCTAGGATTTCCTGTCCACTGCTGATAATTCTCCTCTCTGGTACTATGCTTTCTTACGACGGTTTATATAGTCCTGATATAAAAGTTTTCTTTTACTTTTGAAAAATAACTAAATTGTTATCAGTAAATTTTTATATAAGAGGAAGTCGTCGTTCGATGTAAACTAGCGTTAGTCCCACCCTGATGGTAAGCGGTTACCGTAGTATAACTCACGCGTTATCGACCCTTCCCCCCATGAGCACTGGCAACCTTACTCACAACACAACATAACATAAAGTTTTTCGGTCGCGTGATTCTGTAAGGTGCAGCTTGAGCTGCTCTTAGCGAATAAACGCTACGCTCTAATAAACAAATATAGGAAAGAAAATGTCCTCTAGGATGCTGCTGCTCAGATCAACGGTAAGATTCCTAGCAAGTTAACTACCTATAACTACAAAAAAAAATATTCGTTAGCTAATACCATTAAGGAAAAACTCTTTTGGAGTAGTTATACTGAACAATCAAATTCTGCAACTAGTCAGTGATTTGTCACTGATTTTGAACAATAAGGACCAATTACTGCATCGTGTGTTTTTGACTTGACCAATCAGAGTGCATATGTCCTGGACTTAGCCAATAAATAAGTCCAAAATGAACGTGTCTTGGCCAATACCAATTCTTTCAGTTGTAATAGACGATTCATATATAAATCCATTCATGGTTTTCCCAAGATGATTATTTATCACAAATATTCTAGGGGTAGGTTTTCCTGACAGGTTTTCACAGCAACGTACAGTTTTTTACACCTACGCAATATTGAGTAACAAGTATTGATGGAAATATTACATAAAGCTTTTAAAAGGGTTTAATAATGTTGGGTTACTTTTTATTAAGACATATTTATCCTACAAGAAGAAAAATAACGTTTCGCTTTCAAACTGTGTTGATGTTCAAATATTAAATAACATCCATCAAACAATACAAAATGTGGTCAAAACAAATGTCTAGTATTAACTAAATAATATTTCAATGCTCTGACGTCCATTTCTTTATAAACCGCATAGAGACATTAAGTTTGTGCGCGGTTTCCACCTCGTAAACATTCAGATGTGTGCACCTTTCATTCGTCTAAAACAATTCTTTTGTCTATATTTATGAGACATAAAAATCACTTTCTATTGGCAATACTTGGACAATAGAGTCGATATTTTGTAGAACTTAAACATAATTTAGTTTTTTCTCATTTGCAAATCTTTTAATTACATAAAACGTAAGAAACAAACACATACATTAGCACATATCTGTTTAAAAGTCACAACTGCTTACGGTATCTGGAAAAGGCTTTTCCTAATTACTTGGGGTGTGTTTTGTTTGGTGCTATCAGCGTGTAACGAGCCGCAAATGGGTCGCAGCGATCGCGCGATCATGCGGGCCGCCCGCCCTTCGCCCGCCCCCGCCCGCCCCCGCTACCCGCCGTCAAAGGCCTTTGTACGTATATGTGGTGTATGTGATGGTGATGAGAGGAGCGGGTAATCAAATTCATAGCCATGACCTTGGCTTGATTGATATAAAAGGTTGAGGGTAGGAAGATTGAAATAATGACAATTACTAAAGTTCACGATGATAAGATGTGGATCAAAAAGTTTTATTTAATAAATAAATAATGAAATTATCAAGTAACTATCATGAACCGGAGTACTTTTGGAAGATTTAGTTATTTTTGGTATATTAGATTATAGTTTTCTTAAACATTTTTTTTACATTATGTACTAGTTTTATAACAACTACAATAAACCTACATCAAACTAAACTAAATAATAGAAAAATAAAAGTAAAAGATATTAAAAAAAAAAAAAAGATATTAATGAATTTATAGAATATTAGAAATAAACTACACAATACCATGGGTATCGTAGTACTACAAGACATGTTTGACCTATTTCGGCAGTGCGGGGTACAATGTTTACTTTTCAAAATAATATAAAAACTACAGTTAAATAAATATTATTTGTTTTTCCTGTAAACTAGAAAATCTGAATTTCTATTTCATGATTACACATTATGTTTATTCTATTCAGCTATCAAAATGTCTGTGATTTTATTTCCGCTCTGCGGGCCCGCCACCGCTCCCGCTTTACAATAAGCGTGCAGGCTAAGCAGATAAGCTCGGCAGTGCTAGCACAGGAATCTCGCGTCTATCCTTGTTAATGAGTTTATCTCATACGTGCGGTGCAATTAGCCCATTGAATCTGGCACAAGGATTATTTGGAGGTGCGCGGTCAAAGCTCTTTGTCTTTATTGTAATGCCATGTTAGTACAGCGTGATTTTATGCTACTAGTGATGTGGTGCTTTTTTATTTTCTATTTTTTTCTCGGAAAATAATCAAAATTAAAAAGTCATTTATTCAGGCCCTAGTAAGGCACTTATGAACGTTAATAGGAAGTATTTGCAACAATGATTGAGACTAGAGTTTGAATTTTGTGGAATATTATCTGACTTTTCTACGTATGTTACAGCCGAATCTAAGTCAATATTAATGTTTCATATAAAATATAATCTTTATTTACAATAAATATGGACAAAATACAATCTATATATAGAAAATTTCTTCAAGTCTACCCCTGCTTCCGATAAACGGCAAGGTTCCCAGAAGGCTGGCAGCGTTTCCTCTTTGGATAGCCAAGCTGACGCGTTGGTGGAAAAAGCTCCCCGCCCCAAGCGGGCAGCTCTCCGGAGGACTAAAAAATAATAATTTTAATTAATTGTAATTAAACTTAAGATAAGTTTAAATTTTTAAATTTACTACTTTACTTAAAAGTACAGCTTGGTTAATAAACCTTAAAGTACTAACCTGAGTTTTATTGGATCATTAATTTATGTTATCTTTTATAGGTACCTAGCAATTTACTTTAAATTATCCTGTTGACTAGTTTATATGTGTTGGAACAAGTGACAATGACCTGCAACACTAGGTACCTATTGCTACTGGCATAGTATTGGCTGTAGAGGAGGGAGCTACAAAATCGATTCTGCTTTGTTGTTATCGTTTTTACATTGTAGATACATATAGATGTAGACAATAGGTACCTATAGCAGTAGTAGTAGAAGGCATAGTATACAAATATCACGTTTTGCGGCTTACGAACTTAATGACGATTTTTTTTTTCTCATAAACTCACCATGTTTATGGATGATATAACCGAAGATGTAAGCAAAAGGGAATTGGCTCTTTAGTGTAGCAGCCGAAACACCCTACATATTTTCAACTTGAAGATGGCCAGATGGGTACTACAAAGTAGGCTACCACACCGCGCTTGTATGAAATTTTTCCTTGAAAACTGTTTATTACAGAAAATAGAGAGTGAAAATATCAATTGCTGTTCGTTAGTCTATATAAAATTCAAGAACAGTTTGATGATTTGATTTTTTGTTTGTTTTGTTTGAAGAGTTTAAAAAACAGGGAAAACCAACGAATCATCAATATTATTCAAATTGGCATATTTAATATTAAAAAATATATATTCACGGATGTCCCCACAATAGTGCGATATGGTAAGCACCGTTCACTGTAACAATTATGTAAATGACATGGATGCAATATGGTCTGTGAATTGCATCGCTATCTGCCGACATCGACACGCGACTACCACTTAATTGTACACTGTTGTTATTTTTAAACTGTTTTAGACCTCATCATTATTGTAGATAGTTTTTTAATTATATTAAGTTGATTTACTAATACTTTTATGGACATTATTTTTAAGGAAAGGACACTTTTTTTAAGTTTAATTCTGCACTCAACCCGTTGGTTCTCGCGAGGGACGCGCATCCTTATTACAATTGACGTCATGGTTATATTTTTAACCGCGAGCCAAGCGATTAAAATAATGTATAGGTATTCTGCTTCTATGGACGAACATCCCTAATATAAGCAAATTGACGAGACGCGCAACTTTAGCAAACTTATTAACAATGGTTGGTGCCTTCCAAACGCCAAGCGTTCTTTGTTTGTTAACAGAGGAGAGCTGCGGATGACCACAACGAGGCCTTGACAGTTCAAGAAGCCTCTTCCACCAAGCCTACCGAGGGGTCCTTGCTCCTGATTTACGGCCTCCGAAAACCACAAGGATTCAATGTGCCTTTGTTGTTACATCTTTTTATTGAATAATAAAATTTCTCCCACAAAATGGTGCAACTTTATAGGTCATAATTTGCTTTTAACTGTCGTCGTTATGGGCCAAATGTGAAAAATAATCTGATGTTTTTTGTTACGTCTAATATTCTGAGATATAATGAAAGCACAAGTCTAACATAAAACTAATGTATACGCATTGTATACGCTATTTATTTCATGTGTGAGTTAGACTGAAATTTCTACTTCCTACTTTTATCAACGTAAAAGTTTGTGAGTGTGTATGTTTGTTACTACTCTGCGTGACTACCGCGTAAGTTTCTTTGGTGGTCATCGTAATGAACCATTTATGAATTTCATCCAATAAGAAGTTACGAAAGCCAATGGTCTCCAAACGTCAAAATGACTCTACTCCCGTTACCACCAAAGATTCGCGGTAGTTCCGCAGTTTCGTAACGACTGAACGAATTTCCCTAGAACGCCTGTGAAACCGCGTAGGCATCAAATAAACAAAGGATTAATTTAAGTCCAAATAGATACTGCATAGTTACTTTAAACAATAGTGTGACATCATCACCACTCTAAATTAGTAGCGTAGCGATAAAAAAATAAAGGTAAAACACATTCGTGCTTAAGATATGATCGTTTGGTAAAATGCGAACACGGAGATAATGACTCGATGAATAATAATGAGGTTGGTAAGTGTGAATCACCAAATATATTTAAATTGTTATCAATTAAAAGCAATATAATAGCGATTTGAGTCGCGTAGGTCCGACCATATGGTGAAGCGCACGGGTGCCATTGTGAGGCCATGAAGTTAGCAAGAACGTTATATTTTCTTAGGGGAGAATATGAATTAATAACTGATATCATTTTATTGATGCAATTAAAATTTAATGATATAAATATGGATTTTTCTTAATATTTATTTTTGTAAATAAAACATTCTTCATAATTTTCACAAATGTCGAAATTGACATTGATTTAAAACACGTGGGCACCGGACCCCTTGCTGACGAGATATTAATACATCCATAAAGTATTGCATCTACTGATGATACAGCAGTGAGTATAAAGTTACCAGCGGGGCTACCGCGTATGTCGATCTTAATTTCTTTTTCTTCAATTTTATTAATAAAATGAGTTAAGAGGTAGCTTATCCATTGACTCGTCCGGTAAATGTTATAGAACTCCAGATAATGGGATTTCAATGAAGACCAGTTTAATTTAGTTCATTACATTGACTTACGGGGTAGCCCCGCGGAGAGCCATGCGAATCGCGTGAAGAACAGCGCATTCCATGGCTCCGCAGTTCATGTAAATTTGTCGGGCTCAATTGAAGTTAATAGGAATGTACGGAGGGTGGAGGATCGCCAGCTGACGCTAGGTGTGAGGGAATGCGGCCCTCCCTCAACACTCGACGACGGATGCACAATTGATGGTCAAATAAAAAACACGCACGGTCCTATTTGTGTGCGGGAGGGCTTTGGATGAGTTAATTTTTAAACGCAATATTTTGGATTTAAAACATTTATCACTAAATAGTTCGTAGCTTTGCTCGTATGTAGTTGTGGTAGGCTCGCAATAAGAGCATTTAACGTTTTTCTAAAATACTTCAAGTGTGTAAAGATAGATTCTATTTAAACAGCTCCTTACAACTTGTAATGTACTACACTTTATGGCAAATAAATGAATTTGAATTTGATTTTGAATAGATAGATAGATAGATAACTTTTTATTGTACACCAACAAGTATAAAATAAAAATAACAATAAATTTTAAATATTAAAAATACTGTACAATGGGCAGTCTTATCGCTAAGAAGCGATTTCTTCCAGACAACCATATGATAATTAAGACATGGATGTTTGTGCCCTTAGGTAAGAAGAAAATAAGAAGACACTTATGATTTCTATCTCGTTCGCGCTACAGTCTGCTAGGTAGGTATATATCTTTTTACCTATACCGTGTCTTACTCTACGTTTGTGCTGTGAGAAATTACCTATCTCTTGCGTGAAATAGTTTATTCAGCAAACATTGGAAGCATCATGATGCTGATATTTAATCAAATACTTTAATTTCAGCAATGTAATAGAAAAACAATCTGAATTCAATATCAAACAAAACGTGTTGCAGGCAGCCATGATTTAAATGTGAATTAGCTCATCGCTATTTATTTTATAAAGCAAATAATCTCCTTTGTAAAATTTGTTGTACAAATAAAAGACATCGAACCCGAGTGTCGTATGCTCTAATACGAGTACGGGGGAGTGAGGGTGCCTCTTCATGAATGTTAAACAAATAGATAGCGAGGGCTTAACCTCCCCTCCGTAATGTCGGTTGATCGGCGACGATTGTTCACCGTTTTACATAGTCATACACCTTTAGTTGGGTACTTATTTGAACTATAAAGTGCCTACTTAGTGGTATTTTATAACGCGCTCTATTTATTTGCTGACAAAAATAAGTAAATGCAAACGCTCCGAAAGGTAAGGTTAATTAAAAAAATAAAAGCTCGTAAATCAGGACATGTATAAACCGCCATAATTTTCAACAACTTTATTAGTATTTTTTTTTAAATGTTGAACAATATTTATGTGAGGTAGAGCGTTGCGTTTATTCGGTCAAAGAGCAGCTCGACTGGGGAAGTACCTCTACCTTACAGAATACCGCAGCCAAATAACTTTATGTTGTGTTTCTGCTGGAGAGTATGGTCGCCAGAGGTCTTTGGGGAGGAGGGAAGAGTCGGTAGAGCGTGAGTGATGCCCCGTGTGTTGCGAGAGTCCATATGCCTAAGGTAACCGCTTACCATCAAGCGGGCCGTATGGGTGTCTAACGACTTCATGGTTAAAAAAATAATTAAATTTTCATGCTTTCAGTCTAAGAGTCTAGCATAATAACGCGGGATAAAAATCTAATAAAACGGAAATAATATTACTTTTTTAAATTGAACTAATCGATATTAAAATCGCAATAGACAATAACCATAAACAAATAGTTTTTATGTAAGGTAGGTGCGTACCTGGAGCGCGTGGCAGCAACAGCTGGACAGATTGTGATCTCGATGGGGTATTACTACCGCACGTGGGAGTTCTGCTCATATCCTTGTCCAAGATAACTGCTGTTAAACATTACTATATCAGATGGAAATCGATTTGGTATAGAAAATAGCTATTAAACCTTTTTCAGGTATTTCAGAGCAAAAAAAAAACGTAGTAAATAACATTCCTCCTTGTATGCATTTTAATGTATTTAGTAATATGAAACCTTTTTCGATATCATTATGCTATAAAGTTGTTTTAGATGAACATGGCAGGCAATAAAAAAAGGAAATATGAATTTGTTCCAAATTTGAATTTAAGGCGTAGATCGCGCCAATTTTGAAAATATTAAAAAAAAACATTGAATCTTATTTATTTGCTCTCAATTTAAAGTGAAGTTATTAATTATATATTTTGTATTGCCTTCTATGTTTATCAAAGTGAATAGTAAATATAAAAAGATTTAATTGCACAATAAGATTGCAAGATTTTTTGCAAATAATTTGTTGTAGTGCCGGGAAACAAAAGTAAGTTTTGTTACCTTATTAATTATTTTGGGAACTCTCCAGAGACGAATTAATAGATAACGAATAAATTGATAGATTTTGCTCATAGAACTAAGTTGTTTAATATAAGAAAATAGTTGTACCTTGACTTTTGCCTTTCCAGGCTTTGTGTGCTTACCAAAGTCCTGGTAGCATTACTTATGATTATGGACAAATACTAGCCTATCCATAAACTTGACAACTTGAAAGTCTAGATTTAATTTATAAGTGCGTAGGGATGCAGCTGTTAGGCCACCTGTCATCACCACTCCTTATAACGCGTGGCTAGAATCTCAAACGCATTAGAATCAAGGAAAAAATGTATCCGTGGACATTGGAACAAGTTTAATTAGATAAATGTATGGAGCGAAGGAGCTAGAACGAAGATTAATAGTAATTATATATTTTTCAATGCTGTTTTTTATTATGTCAGTTTATTAATATCTACCTACTTTGTTTCCGAATCACGTTTCTTGTCTTATCTTTGCTCATCTTGACTTGTGGGTAACTCGCACTTTTTAATTTTATTATCCTTTCTATCAAATATTGTAAACATGTGTCTCATAAGATTAAAAAAATATCAAAGTATAAATGTCTGGAATTATTAGGTACGTTAATTATTATTTATTACGCGAGTTGTAAAAACCTTAAACCAATTAAAATAATAAGTTGGTGTTCCATTTATACGTCTGGAATTATTCTATTACTTTAACAACCGAGTCTCATGCGCTAGTAGAGTCGTATGCGCGCTTCTTTTTTCATTGAGTTATCTTTGTAGTGTCTATCCTTGTTTTTTAAACGGCAGAAGTATCATTTACTTTGTGTATGTCTTATTTTGTTATGAACTTGTCCCCAGCATTACGCACGCAAAGCGTTGCGTTCGACCAGCGAGCTGATTTACATTATTACATAGCTGTTGTGGAAGACAAGAATATATGGTTGTAGTAGCTTCTCTCTGCACTTGCATCCCCCTGGCTAAGTGACAATTGTACGAATAAGCATAATAATAATATATATTATATTGTATAAGTATTTGGAAAAAAAAGCTGTATTATAAAAAAATCTTCCACAAAAAAAACCTTGCTGAGTTTCTTGCCGGAGTCTTCTCAGTTTAAGTGTATTCCGAACCGGTGGTAAATTCAACTGTATGTACCAATTTAACATTCATAAGTGCCTTACTAGGGCCTAAACTGAATAAATGACTTTTTGATTTTGATTTTACACGTGACTCCGCCAATGGAACAGTTTCTGTACTTCTTCATCCACTTTGTCTCCTCCATTTTCTGAAAGCTCAGGGTTTCTTTCTTTTCTCGCTCTATCTTTGTTATTATACATTTATGTTATTTGGAGACAATTGTGCTAATTCTTTTGTTTACAACTAAACTAATTTAGTCTCAATATGTCTCTTTCTAACAAAGAAAAGTATGTAAGAAATTTAGTCCTGTCAAATTAGTCCAATGCTTGTTTTCAATATAAATTTAGTCGCCATCTATCGCGGTTACATCTAAATATCCGCAAATGAAGACGGCAAAGACTAATTTGACAGCCTTAAATTTGTTCTATCCTTTTTCAGTAATAAAGAACAGATCAGATGTGACTAAAATTAGTTTAGTGCGATTTACAACAGAATCGGCACCATTGCATTATTTTTGTTGGAGACTAACATTGATTACACCTATACTGTGTTTTACCGCGCAGTAAGAATCATTTGAAAAAGCAAATGTACAAGACAGTAGCGATTTGATATAATGTTAATCATTTAAACAAGAGTGAATTGGCGACTGGGCAAGCGCCAGCACCTGTCTGTCCAGCCGTGTCACGTTCACCGCGTCGATGTCGCGAAGTCGTGATCTGATTGTATTTTTGCGATACGCACATTTTTTTTGTACAGTAGTACCCAACTGATTTGGCTTACCGACCGATGTACCTGCGCAGAAGATACATTTTCAAAGCGCGGGAAACGCTATTGGTCGGCAGCTGCCGCCATGTTAGCGCGCGCCGTGCGGAGAGGCGTGGTTTGCGAGTGAGACGGAACTAACAGCTGCAGTGTACTTTGAACCTTATAGTAGTGATCTAAGGTTGATTGTTAGTTTTAAGCATTCTTTTGTTAGTCTTCGGTGCCATACTTTCTATTTTGTGCGAACGAAGATTAACGACGCGCCTTATCAGTTGGGTACTACTGTAAAACTAAAACCTACTGTAGTATATTTTTATAATTTTAATCTCTCTAGCTCTAAGGTATACCTACTCAAAATAAATAGTATAATAATAAAAAATAAACATATATTTTATAAGTATTACATCTCGCGTTGTTTGCTTCCCTAAAACATAAATCACGTCGTTAATGAAAAGATAAAAATAAAGGTCATAATCACTATTATTGTCTTTTTTGCATAGGTTTTTAATTGTTAGGGATTATGAGAACTTTTCTATTAATTACCCCTTAAATGAGCAGCGTGCTTCAGCGCCGTGATTATAGCACTAAACAAAAGGGTTGAATGCGCATGAGTGCCATTGTTTTTCGGCTATAAATCTAATTCAGTGCGTAATTACAACGTTTAATATGCGACATTCGCTTTGTATTATGTAAATGTAATCCGGGAGCAGATTGCGGGGTGAAGTAGGGTGGGAACGGAACTGCGCAGGACAATATTGAGACGCGACGGGACGCCACTTCACCGCCGCGTTTGGGGTCGCCAGTGCTACTCGCTATAGGTTTTAAATACTTGTAGAATTTATTAGAAAATATATATTATATTAGGTTTACAGATAATTGACCGAGCGAGCGTAGCGTCTCCGTTTCAGCTTGGACAAAAATGCTTTCGTATTTCCAGATGTCTGAATGTCCAGCTGTGGCCCGATTCTCGTAATACGAAACGATTCAAATGTCGCTGGAGTTTAGAAATCGTCCAACTAAACATCAGTTTTAATTTCGTATTCCCGTGCTACTTCAATCGAACGATAACTCAATAGGATTGAAACTCAACGACAAGCAAGCAATTACCTAAATACTCATGTGAGCAATAAAATAATAATGCCATATTTATCCTAATTGATTTACCAATTAACCTTTATTTGAGAAAAAAATATTAAATCGTTACTTTTTCGATTAAAGAGTTCGATTTAATTACCGGAATACGCTTGCAACGACACGTTTCTCGAACTTCGATAGGATCGTTCTTCAACCGTGTATAATGTGTTACGAGAATACGAAAAGCAGTTTCGATTGCAATTCAATTGTAAAATCGTTTAGAAGTCGTTGAAGTTTTGTTACGTGAATCAGGCTACTGTTCACTGTTCTGAATTGGTTGAGAAATGCGATCTGTAGAAACAAGTCGCATTTCTCAACCAATTCTCTTGAAATGTTTTGAGCAGGAACCGAAACTGTGAAATAAATCCAAAAACCGACTCGACAAAAAGTTTCATTCATTATCGAGACTCGCGAGGTCTTACAGCTCACAGTTGCCAATAGTTGTAATGTATGTAGGTATAATGTAAAACTTTCGACTTTCTGCTAATTCATCCAGAAAAATACCATTCCATCCTATTCAATTTAGTTATTTAGTATATGCTATAATATATTCGATATTATTTTATATGCTATTATATAATCGACTCATTATTATCTCTTGCTGTCAGTACTGCAGTCCAACATTTCTTGTTGAGAATTCGTATATTATTTATATTCTTATTGCCGAGAGAATTTTGATAGCGTTCATTGTTATGATGAAGCGCTTCTATTTTTCATCATATTTAATTCGCTACGAAGAATCGTAGCACTTTATAATAAATATAATAAAAGCAATTCGAATTAACCTCCGATCACTTACAAGAAACAATAAGAATGTGCCCCCAGAATAACTAACCACTTGAGTAACAAATATAATATTGTAGACGTATTTCGATTACTTGGTAGCGATTGTTAGTATTGTTTTGCGCACAATACACTAAGTAGCCACTCGAATGTGAGAAATGTTGCGAGTGTACCGCGAAATCGTTTGTGGGAATGTGGGCTTGTAAGTATATGGGCGATCTTATACGCCAACATTTAATAAGATAATTAAGTTACAATTGAAAAATAATATCGTAAAATTACTCATTCTACTAAGGTAATTGCTTCAGTAGATCTGACCGCGACTTCCTAGGACCTACATTGGTTAAAATTTAATTTATAAAAAATCTTTATCGATAATTGCTATAAATATATAGATTATATATGCTCTACGAGGCCTCTACGAAGCTTCTACGACACCGCTACGGTGCTTTACCGTCGAATTAATAAAAGGCTAACTTTGGTCACCTGGGTTAAAATGTTAACCATTTAACTCGAAGTTAAGTAACTCAAAAGATGGGTTAAAATGACGTACCATCGGGTTATATGCAACTTCAAAATCAAATCAAACATATTTATTTGTGTCAAAATAAAACACAATATAAAATAACAACAATTAATAAATAAAGACAGTCAAAAAACCGTGCTCCAACTCAGCATAATGTTGGCTACACGTGATGTACATATAATCAACTCTGATCTTCCGTTGGAACCGGCAAGTGAAGACACGGTAGGCTCACTACAATAGCAAGATAAGAAACTAATAATACTATAAGTCAAAACTTTATATAGGACTAGCTTCTGCTCGCGGCTTCGCCCACGTGGCCTATATGACTTATTTTTCTATAACAATAAAACAAAACAAAACAACTTCATCCCGCTTCGAGGGTGGAATTATTAAAAACGCTGAGACACGTATACATTACTTTTCAATCTTCAGCCTAAACAGAACATTTGAAGATCCTAACTTCGAATCTGACAGACTTTCATACTAACGTTCATCCCCTATTTTACCCTTAGGGGTGGAATTTCGAAAAACCCTTTCTTAGAAGATACCTACTCTTCACAAAGAATATACCCTCTAAATGTCATGTCTCTAGGACCAGTGGTTTAGGCTGTGCGTTGATATATCAGTCAATCAGTCAGTCAGGACTTTATATCTATACTATATACTATACTATATACTTATACTATACTATAATACTATATACTATACATTACTATATATTACTATATATAATATTATAAATGCGAAAGTAACTCTGTTTGTTTGTATGTTTGTTACGTTTTCACGCCTTAACTACTGAACCAATCATTATGAAATTTGGCATGCAGATATCCTATGGTATGGAGAAGGACATAGGCTACTCTTTATCCCAGGAACGCGGGTGAAACCGCGGGGGACAGCTAGTTTTATATATATTGATTATTTAAATAAGGTTACTTCAGTTTTTACAGTTACTTTACTTAACCTTAAATCTATTCGTTTCGATACCATCTCTGAACTACAAAGTGGGCCCGATCGACAATTTTAATGGTAGCTGAATCTGAATTCAATAACAAAGTATTATAATAACGTTTGAGCAGTCAATTAGGCGGCAACGTATCGTCCATCGAGATAGCGCGATGGTGGCCCATTGTGGTCCGGCGCCCTGCCGCTCCCGACGGCAGCCACTCCACGTCACACAATGCAATAACACTGTTTCCTATTTTTATAACTGTTGCTTTATTGCCGCTTCACTGACCGCTCTAGAGGCCGAATTTTGTGGGAAGCTGGTAATCTAAAAACGTAAGCAGGAGTTTCCGAGGGTTTCACTACTTTAATCATAATAAAATTTAATCTGTCTCCATAAATATGGATAGTCGACAGGTGACACTATCAGACATATTTATTTCAAGCATGCATGGTATATTAACCTCAATAAATTCAGGTATTTTAATCAGGTGTTAAAACTGCATAGAATTATTTATATTTGATAATGTTTCAATACATTTTCAAATATAAATAACAATTAAGTACCACACTTTGCTATGAATGACGATATAACAAGAGCTGCATTCTATAAAATTTATCTAAAAAGTCGTTAAATAATATAGGCACTAAATCAAGTTTCTTATCGAACTGATATGAATCGTAGAGATCGTGACAAAAAATAATAGCGAATAAGTAACCCGCAGTCCCGGGGTGACCTCCCAAACACGGAATCGCCGAATTGTTACTTCACACCGTTGTCAAAGAGTTGGGCTGTTCTCGTCGACCGATCGAGGCGATAGATAAGTGCGTTCTCACCTCCCCGCGGTCGCGGTGTCGCGAAAGGGTTCGCCGAATAATTGCAACAATCAATTTGGAGGAGCTATCGAGCAATTTGTATGGTATTTGTGCGGGCTGTCACCCGCTGATGCTATCGCCGCGCCTCGGGGTGCCGCTCGATGGCAATGGGAACTCTTTACGTTGCATTGGTTACTTTCTCACACCTCGTTGTGTTCTATTCATTAAGATCGGTAATGAATTTAAGGCATGGTAAGAACAAAATGAAAGGAGTATAAATAGTATTTTAGATTTTGTTCTATGTATACACAACATATATATAATTGTTATATGTAATCACAAGTGTAGTTCATTAAATTACATGTAACGTTATAACCTAAAAAATTGCCTATAGCACTCAAGGATAACGAAAATATTTAACATTTAGTGAAAGAATTCTCAGAATCGATTCAGTAGTTCCGGATTTCCTAGGTACCTCCAATCCTATATCCAAACTACCAAAGGAACTTTTCCTCTTTATATTTTCTTTAATATTCGCATAGATTACTATAATAGTGGTACTGGTTTCGTAGTGGTCGAAAGTCGACTGTATTTTTGAATAGTTTGAATAAATAAATAATTAAGTATTCTGCACTTCTTCTCCATATAAACTTTAACAAATGCCAAATCTCAAAGTCCTCCGTGCGCGCAATATGCTAAAAAGGGCACAAAGATTTATCTTCATTCATTCTATTAAAGTTTTGTTACAAAATTGAAGCGTCCCACTTAATTACGACTTTATCGCTCTAAGATTCCTACCTAGAATTCCGGAGCCAACCCATAACTTACTTCAGAGTCCATAATAAGACATAAACATCACCTCGTTGCAATATGTCACGTATAACAAAGCGCTGCGGTAACGGTCTGCATCATTTGTCTGCCATAACCCTGTTATTTATGATCTCCTGCCGAAGAAGAAGGACAAAAACGGTGCTGCTGTTAAATATTTGCCCTGAGACAAGAGGGGGTGATAATTCGAAGCTATTATGACGTCATTTCACGCCCTTTGTGAGGTCGTCACGCCGTGTCATCTGCTCCTCGAGACGCCTGCCTCGACTATCTCTCGATTAAATCTATTGTGTCATTTTTTCAGTGAGCGCGAGTCGGATGCGCCACCGACGATGATTTTGTCCCGTTCGCTTGTTCGCTCGACTTCGCTGTAAAAACACTTGAGGAGCTGCCCCATTGTCTCGTGGCCCTTTTACGAGCTCCGTTTTGTGACGCTGTTATTGTTTGCGGTTGATAAACATCTCGCCACTAGGTAGGTAGGGATCATCGTCACTTTTGCCGGTGGTTTATTTTAATAGAGCTCCATCGGGTTTGTTTGTCAATTATTGTCGTTTTGAATGGTTGTTTGAGACATCATTTTTTGTAGAATGGAGTTAATGAATAAAGACTTTTCGATGCTTAAGAGAGATTTGGTGTTGAATCCAGTGGCATTGTTCAAGCAAGATCCAAAATTAGTTGCGGCTATCGATAAACTTTTTAGTAATCAGATGGGCAAATTAAATACGAAGAACGATGGTGAATTGGTATTACCTGAACGTAAACTTAAATTCAATGAAGTTCAGGAACTTTTAAAGCAATCTACAGATACTAAAGGTACCAAAGACCTACCAATTCTTTAATTTTAACTCGTAAATCTTAGCTCTATAGTTACATGTTTTATTGCAGTAATGGATAAACCACAAGATCAACTAAAAGAAGTGAATGATGCTAGGAAGTCGTTAATTAAAAGAATAGAAGCTATACTTGGTGATATAAATAAAAGTGCAGCGAGTGGTTGTACTCCAAAATTAATTATTAGAAATCAAAGACTCTGGAGCAATTGTATTTATGATTTGGATCGGTAATTATCATATAAGTTTCACTTGATTGAAATGAGAGATCAATTTGAAATTAAATGACAATTTGTATTTCAGTGTAACATTAAAGTCTTTCAACGAGGCTAAAAAAACTACAATATGCTACACCAACACTGAGGATAAAACAAGGTTCAATACTATTGTTTTTGTGCTTACTAAAGTGCATGAATTACTTTCGAAGAATTTGACTGTCACTAGAAGGTAAAAAGTCTTTCTCTACACAACATGTTTATTAATGATACAATTACAGAAAATGACGATCTTTTCAGAGAACTTTTCTATCAAAATGTAGTAAGACTTCGTAATCAAGCAAATTTGGATGTAGCTGTGAGAGACGTGTGTTGTCTCCTAGAAACTCCTCCATGGAGTTTAGGTATACTTGCTACAGCCAAAGGACTCATAGCGGGACCTCTTACGATGCATCATAGAGATGGAACTATTGTCGACTGTACGGCATCTGGAGGTATTATTGATATATTCTTAAAAAACCTTAAAGATTTATTTTTCTAATTTACTTATTAATTATATATTTCATAGGGGTTTTAATACCTCAAGATATAAATGGACTAAAACAATTCAAATCTTCAGCGAAATATATTCTGGTTGTGGAAAAAGATGCAATATTTCAGAAATTGTTGGATGAAGGAGTTTTAATTCGATTGGGACCTGTGATCATCATGACGGTATTTATGAAAATTATGCACCTCCTGCAGAAATAATACAAATTTGAACAAGCCCAGCCGATGAGGATTTCTTCAATGTCACGAAAATGGATTTTGTTATATTTTGTTTTAGGGCAAAGGCTATCCAGATGTGTACACTCGTCAGTTGCTGTGCCGACTGACCTCTGAGTTGCATCTTCAGGCGCTTGCGTTGGTCGACGCTGATCCTCATGGCTTTGAAATTTTCCTGACCTATAAATACGGCTCTTTGGTAAAAATAATCTGAAACATTTCTTCACACACGTTCAATAATCATCTCACCCCACTAAGCAGGGTTTATAAATCTTCGCTTTTACCTACATTCTTAATAATCAAAACATTGCGAATTTTAATTACCATGATGAATAGATTATTAACTATATTATATTTAATCTTCAGGCTCAATCTCACCTTTCATCAACGCTCACCTGCAGTTCCTTACTGCTGCTTGGTGCTCGACACAATGACGTCATGACTTTAGCTCCAAACGAAGCCCGTCTATCACTCACTGATCTTGACAATCGGAAACTGAGATCTTTGATAGGAAGGCCATATTTGGATACAACTGTTGGTGAGTATAACATAAATTCTCTTTCATGATTATTAGCAACGGGTTTATGCTTTGTAGTTGTTTTTTTTCTTTTCATCTTTCTAAGCAAGTAGGTAACTTGCACTACCTACATAATAAGTTTAATGATCAATTTAAAATGATTTTATATTTAGGTACCTACTTTTTAAAAAAAATGCAAGGAACTTTTAATGAACTTGCTTTTCTTTAACATTGTTATGTTACCTTTTAGTATTTTCATCAAGATGTGATGTAGAAGGTAGGTACCGTTTATTTCAGGATTTCGCATAAAGGAGGAACTGAACAAAATGATATCAAGTGGTGTAAAAGCGGAAATAGAAGCATTGGCGCCCACTACGGCTGCTCTATGCGATGCTTATTTACCGGCTAAGATTCTGCAGGCTTATTACTTAGGATAAAATATTGTACCTTTAAACTTACACTTTCAAACTAATTTGTTTTATTTTATTTTATTTATTTGTCAATTTTTTTGTGTGCATAGGCCTGTGTTTGACTACAATCTCACCATGGTAAGTGGATATGGCCGAAGTGACCTATGAAACAAGGTACACATTGGGAATGAATTTCAGTATTCTTCAATAGATTTTTACGCACACATAACTCTTTGTCTGCTCTTCTTATAAATAGTGGCATTTTATTCTAAAAATAAAATTCTGAACAGTGCTGTGCCATCTAGCGAATATTTTTGTGAACTTTTATCTAGTTGAGTGAACTGAATGAGCTCCCCTATTTGAATGGTTGTCGTATCCATCTGTAGAGTCTTACATTTCGTAGTTAAAGCTAATACCCACTAGATGGCGCAATACTTGTAAAGTCGGAATGTTCTTTTTTCTACACAATATGAAATGTAGTTCCAATCTATTGTCCGCCGTTTGATTTCCAAAATGTCTTCACTGATAGAATCTGGATGGAATATTTAAATAAAATTTATTTTTAAAAGAAAATATTAATTGTCTTTATCGACAGAGAAACCTCTTTGTTTTTATTCATAGAATCTAAGACCGAAACTTCGGACCGAAACCATGAATTGTCATCGGTAAGCAATCTCCATAATTTTGACAAATAATGAAATGCCAAGGACCCTCAAAATTATCGAGTAAAACATGGAAAACAATGAAGACCCTTTAGCTGAAAAGAAAATAATGATCAAGGCGAAATCGTTCGACAGTGACCCGCCTATGAACGTCAAAAATGAATCCATGAAGCGTAAATCGTTCAACGTGAATGAAGCCGTGAGGTCCCTCGATTTGGCATTGGGTAGATTGAAGAAAAGCAAACTTGTGAATGGTGAATACGACACAAGTGCACATACAAGTGTGGCGAGGCATAATAGCATATATATGAATATGGATACGGCTTCTCGATTTAACCAATCAATGAACGGCATGGACAGTGCTTCTTTAATGTCGTTAAACTTCTCAAACTACGAGCTGATGCGGAACTGGTCGCGATCCAACTGCAACTCTGACGGTGGAATGAGTGAAACAACATGCAGTGCACTCTTGAGTCAGGCAGACACGACCATTAAAGACGAACATTTGGAAAGATACTTCAG
This sequence comes from Polyploca ridens, assembly GCA_951394255.1. Classification (NCBI taxonomy): domain Eukaryota; kingdom Metazoa; phylum Arthropoda; class Insecta; order Lepidoptera; family Drepanidae; genus Polyploca; species Polyploca ridens. The sequence goes on along the minus strand of OX596246.1, from coordinate 6,127,386 downwards.
AAGCGCCGAAATTTGGTCCAGAAAGTATAAGGAATGTGACCCAAGTACGTTAAAATATCCAACTGAGAAATGAAGATTGTATTTTGGATAAAAAATAAAACTTCCCGATGAACGATTATGTAAATTTCAAAATTTTATTTATTCAAAGAAACCTTACAATAATAACAGAATAATCTCAGAATTTACAAATGAAAACGTACCAATCTATACAACACTGTAACTCTTAAACGAGACGATAAGATTTATAACACTGATTAACAATAACGTAGATTTACGATGTTTTCTAGGGCCACCGAAAGTTGCGTTAATGTTTTCTAGGGCCACCGAAAGTTGCGTTATTGAATTCATAAGCTAATATAAATTGATGTTTGGTAAGTACATACATATGTTATTCAAAGATTTCAATTATGTTTCAGTAATGAAGTTGTACCAGCCGACATTTAATTATTTAAGAAAATAAACCTTAGTGTAACTCATTGAATTCAATACCGCTTCCGTCATCAATCTAACCGCTAAGGGAGCAATCCGCAGCACTCTAAAGTTACGAAGGCGGATACTACGCTACAATCCAACTGCACTCGACATACTTAAAACTTAAATTTTATGTTTTGTCTTGCTATTAATCAATTTGCCTTTAGTTATTAGTCTCTCAATTGCAGAAGCATAATTAGAAGGTACTAAATATTTAATTGCGGCTAAACAAAAATTGTAATAAATTTACTCGAATGAGATACACTAAACCACTAAGAATCATGTTTTTTCAACTCAAATCGTGCTTGTAGGTATGTCGAGTTCAGTTTCTAGCGTAATTTGCAAGGGATCCTAAGAACACAGCATTACTGATTCACATTTATACCACATCCATTGAATCTGGACAAACTAAGACGAGAGAATTTAAACTTCCTTTTAGAAATTTTACTGAAGGTAGAAAATATCTTAATTCCCACGTAGCTGATCAAAGTTGAAATAATGAAATAATTGACATAGTCATCACATAGTTCCTAATTTCCTGCTTCAAGAATAAGACATGTTACGGAAGCTTTCGCTGTATTGGAAGACTAAATAACTATAGAATCCGAAATCGGATTGAAGTCAGGATACAAGTGGAGTGCAAACAATTTTATAGGATCATCATCGTGTAATATCCCGGTAATTAGTTGTTTCATTAATAATACTTTACTATATGAATTTAATTGGTGTTATCCGCTGGAACTTTCATATTAACTAAGTAAAATTACATTTTAAGTTAGAAAGTTTTCGTTTTATGTATTACGTACGAACTAGCGGCCTAGTGCAGGGCACACATGGCGATGGCGTGAGCGGGTGCAGGTGGCTGGCTCTTCAGCAGCTCGGCTGGCCGGTACCACGTCACTAGCAACTCATTGTATAACTAGAGAACATTCGCTAATCAAATCAATACATACAACATGATGTAAAATTTAAAGCACCCGGTTTCCCAACTCTCTCGTTTTTTATCTAACTATAAAATCTCATATGTAATGTGATGCACATGTAGGTAGCCCGTAATATATTGTCTATGTTTGTTTTAGTACAACTGTAGAACAAAGCAATATTGTTATTCGTTTTACAATGGAAAATTTTCAAATTATCTAAATTAACTTTAACCTTACAATAATTAATATTAATAATTACAACGAATTCGATTTCACTAGGCCCTACGTAATATCTGATGGAGATATTATAATTATTCAATATAATTTAATCCAATATCGTTAAAATTATGCAATAGAAGAATCACAGCATCCTTAAGACCATAACGGCAATTCAAATTAATCTCATCGACGTATCGTAGGTATTTAATTAGTACAATGATTGTATAATTTAGACCAAATTAGCAGTCTTCACAAACATGGAATGTACGATATGCGTCTATGCAGGTATCCGATAACACTTAACATAATTATCGGCAAACGTTTATCTCTATACAACAACAATGAATTACCTAGTTATGTTATGTCACATGTAGTACCTACGGTGAAATCAACAACAACGCTCATGTCCATCCATATTACTCATCTAGCATTTCACACAGTCGATCAGCTTTTCATTTCACAGCTCAGAGCCGATTCAGTACGTTTTTTCTAGTATTATTCCCAATGTACAGACACCGACGCTACAATTTATATTTGATTCATATCATAAACCAACTTATTGACTGCGTTATTGAAATATCTATCGGAAAGGCAAATTTTCTAGCTCGATTTATAAACTATTTTGTACAAGCTTATTACTCAAAGTATATCGGTTTTGAGTTCTACAGTGAAATTATTTCACCGACTACAATATTAGAGTTATTAGTTTGATTTTATGAAATAATTGAATCTATGTTATTTTCAACAACCGCCTGACCCGGTTTAGTTGGTATTATAATAATGTTTGTTAGTTTTTAGTGACTTCATGTTCAGTTCAATGTCTGGTGGCAGGATCAAAATTTAACATTCTTATGTACCTAACTAAGAAGATTAGTAAATATTAATGTGATGGAGCCAAAGCAGCTAAGGTTAGGGGATGATCAAGGTCACTTCATTTCTAAACATTATAAGTCACTATAAAACGCATTTCATTCTATCAATTTACATAATAAATTTGATAGGATATTTCTATAAATTTACAGTGTCGCATGACTCATGAGGTATTTTCAACAGCTCTATAATTTTAGAAAACTTAACTTTGTTAAATATCTGTAACAAAAATTTATTTCAATAGGCCTTATTAGGTTAATTCCTGAATGATAAGCTCTTTGTTATATAAAAAATTTGTTGAAAAACGTAAACAGAGTGAAATAAGTTCTTCCGGTAGGTGTGTCAGATCAAACAGAATCTGTTATGTGAGTGACTATAATAAATAAACGTGGAACTTTTGACGATCAATAAAGTACTATTAATACATGGATATTGAAATAGATACAATAGAAAATCTCGACAGTAAAGGCGGCAGTAGAAAATAGAAGTAAAGCTTAAGAGATAAAGCTCGAAATTCTATGAGTAATTAAATATGATCACAATGGTCTTATATCAACAGATTATTTATTTATTAATTCTGAGAAAATTCGTACTAAACCGTACTGGATATTCGCAGGATAATTGATTACAAAAGGTTTTCAGTAGGTAATAGTTAAAAAGATTTTTCATCAATGCCTACAATTCAATTACCTATCTAGGCTCTTAAAACTTAGCGGAAGTCACAGTACGATAGTTTAGCCGAAGGGTGCTGAAGCGAAGTTTTATGGGTTCAATGAAGAAATATTTGAATTTGAAGAATTAATATTACCTTCGTAGCCCATCATCACTTGTTAACTCTATCTATTACAAAATCATCCTAATTTATTTCACTATTGCTAATATTATCATTATTTTATTAGATTCATGCAACTCGTCGTAACAGAACGGTTTTACTATTTATAATTGTCTAATCTAATCACAAAATGCGTCGCGTGCGCAGGGGCACCGCATCGGTACCGCTTCCTATGATGATGTCGTCAATGTACCCAACACAAGGCTGTCGAACGAAACGTGGGGAACACATTTTATTAAAGCACTATTCTCATGTACATATTTACATAGAGTATTAAGATAACAATTGGATATATTGGGGAGGTGATCTGTTTCAAGTTATTGGTCGGCCTGGATGACGTGTGGCGCCACTCTTATCTGTCCGGAGGAGGCAGCTTGGTGTCCTCGGGGTCGAGGGAGAGGCACTCGCGGAGGTAGTCCTCCATGGAACGGTAAACGTGCTCGATCACACCTTTAAGGTCATGCCCTTCGTCAGCGTACGCCTGAAAAGGGGAGAGAAATGTAAGGTGGTTACATTGTATAACTCGCAAGACGTTTAAGTAGTCTATCAAATAAACATTTTATCTTCTAACTTGTAGAAACTTGGGTACTTGTATTTATTACAAGGCTTTCCGTTTAATATCTATATTATTTTGACTTGAAATTATGGCACACTCGATAATTACATAATTTGTTTTGTTCAGGCTGCAATTTGCAATATAGTCGTCTATTACAAAATGTCGAACCACCTAATTGCCAATGTGCTGCCGACCTTTTAGATCTCTTTCTCTCTTTTACATCTTCTTAGGAGAACCCCATATTGTAGAGCTGAGGAAAATCTGTAATAGGGAGCTCATTTGACATGGTAATGATCCGCGATACGTACCTGATATCTGAAGAGCACGCCCGCGTCGGTGAGGGCGCGCGCGAGCTGCAGCGCGTGCGGGTAGGGCGCGCTCATGTCGGCCATGCCGTGCACCAGGTAGAGCGCGTGCGCCGGCACGTGGTGCGCGCGCTGCGACGCGTCCGCCTCCACGTACCCCTTGTAGTTCACCGACGGCTGGCCCAGCACGCGCTCCGTGAACGCCGCGTCTGCAATCATGCACGAGTTTTCCATAAAATCCTAAGATTCGCAAAATAATCTAAACTTTATCCAACTCTTTATAAACAATATACAATTTACATGAGATACCAAGTATGACCTCTAGTTTTTTTTTACGTTTTTTTATTGGGTTCGACAATTCCACCGTGAAAATAAAATACCTAATGATATAACTGATGGACCATACAAAGCCAAATAAATTTACAGTTTGAGGGTGGTGATCAGCCAGATAAGTAGTATGAATTCTACCACCGATTTTGCTCTCGTTTTATTGCGATATTCTCCTTTACCAAAATTTTTGATAGAAAAAAAATTATGCGACATTGTTCAGAATGAATCAAAACAAAAGTTACTTACTATAATACAGCCAATCGGTGATAGGCGAAACAGCAATCCCACACTTAAGCGTAGACTGCTGGGAGCCGAGCAGCATGGCAGTGACGTAGCCACCGTACCCCCAACCCCAGACCGCTACACGGGTCACGTCCAAAAACTTGAATGTTTCTAATAAATATCTAGAAAAAAAAACATGCAATATTTTAAATATATGGAAATTGAAACAATGTAAAAGCATCCATTACGAGTCCTAAATGCCAGCGGTTTCACTCGCATTACCGGGATAAAAGTAGAATAGGTAAAACCGAAGGATCTCCTAACACAAGCGGTATCTTTCACTGTTTCATAGCTATTTCGAGTATGGATAAGTTTGCTGAAAGAGGTTATAGTCTTTGGAACAAATTAAAAATCGAAGAACATGAGCGCGCAATGTAGGTAATGTTTGTAGTTGCATAGTTAGCCTTGCGATATTGTCATGGGATTGAAAGCTGCTGTGACGCAACATCCTTCACTAACCATAAGAAACTACTAAGGCTAGTTTCTTATTCTCTCCCTGTATCTGTTTGTGTTAACCCTAGAACACAATGTAAAGATCAGCTGATGTGATAAATTTATAAACAGAAATAACGTGTCTTGAAAGTATTCTAAGTGTGTGCCAAAAACTCTGAATGATTATCTTCAGCCACCACAACCACACAGCTCCGGAAGCCGATTAATGAAACTTGGAGCGTACTGGGAAACTACAAAGTTCTGGAATTCAAGACGAACTAAATCAGTGGAACAAACTAAAGTTCCTAAATTCCTTTCATTGGTGGGGTAAAGACATATTCGGTAGAATTGCTCCGAGAGATCTATTCGATGTAACGTCAGACATTCCTCTATTTTGTAAGAATAGTCTTAGTAAACTTTTATTTCAGATATAGAAGCTTTGTGGTTTAGGCAAGAAATAATGTAACCATCATTTTGGTCAATTTTTTTTGCAAGCCAAGGAGATATTTTATTAATTAATTTATAAATATCAATTGTGTATTTCTTATAAAAAAAATTATAACACTAAGGTCGTTATTAATCTGTCGTTCTCTTAAAATGCGTCTTACTAGCACTTTTCTCGGAATAGCTACCATCACGTTTTAAAATAATTTACACATGTTGCGCCCTGTGTCTAATACCTAAAGTGAGCTTGTATGTGTGACTTTTATACTGTGTGTAAGCCTATGTTTCACGCCAATCTCACCATGTTAAGTGATGATGTAGCCGAAGGTGATAATTACACAAAGCCTAGAAGGAACTGGCTCTCTAATGTAGCCAAACATAGATTGTCCAAAAAATATTTAAAAAATGTAACCTTGCTGAGTTTCTTGCCGGATTCTTCTCAGTTGAAGGCCGAGTTCCGAACCGGTGGTAACTTCAGTAAATGTGACCTTCATAAGTGCCCTCTGGGGCCTAAATTGAATAAATGACTTTGACTTTGACTTTGAGCTTTCGGAACACACCGTCAGATTCTTGACGACAGATTTTCATCTTGAGGGTGGTGGCCAGTCCGATGGGTAGGTACTACAAAGTACCCTACCACCGTAAACCGGGACCTTTGTCACGACATCCAACGTGACTACCTTAGCCTTCATCGCATTAAACAATAAAAATTACCTAATAACAGCCAATTGGTCAGCGACTTCGACCCCGCCGAGGCGGCCGCGCAGCAGCGCCCGCGGCAGCCCCCGCGCGCCGGCCACGTCCAGCTTCACGTACACCACGTCATTCCGCGACGACATGTACGAACCCCAGTCAACTAAGAACTCCTCGGTTACTTGTTGACTGCCCGGTCGCCCATCTCTGGAAGATAAATCATGTTATCTAGTTCTCCGTTAGAAAACGCTTCGATTTCATTTGGCAGAGTGGTTGTGGAAACATGGAATGGAATGGTGGGTTTTCGGTGAAGGAAAAACAATATGCACTGATTCTGCGTGGTGGGCCAGGTTTCAATTCCCCTCTATGTTAGGGGAGACTTATGAACTGCTGATGATGATCGGGGAGTGGCAGTGAGTGATCCTTTCTTACGACACTAGGGCCTCTCAAATATGGTCATGTCAAGTCATATGCGGTGATCTATCGCGTACTCATAACGTTTGCCTTATCTGTCACCAAGTAGTGTGAAAGGAAAAAAATCTGCTCTCAAAGAAAGTAAGGAAGAAACTGCACTCTATGACTACATATTTGAGGTAAATTATAAACGAAATCCGAATTTGTAGACTCTTAGTATAATAAATTGGCAAGTGAGAACGCTAATAACTAGATTTTAGGCTAATGGGACAACAAAGTCGTGCCAAAAGTGTACATCCCATAATTTGACAAGATGAAAGCAGGAAGAAGAAATACACTTAGCATGCATATGTGTTAAATTAACAAGATTATACGTGTACTGCATCAAATGAATTAAGTGAAATCAGGTTAAGTGAGTTGACAATTCGCACTGCACCAAAGTTTGCTAGTGATATTTTGAATACTTCAAGATATGTATGAACTTCGACAAGACTTTAAAAAATATATAGATACATACACATGAACAAGAACTGGAAAAGCAGCGTCGCGAAGCTCTTCTCGCCAGGAAGGCGGTAGGAGGAGCTGCACTCTTGCTTTGGATCCGCTGCCCAGCTGCACGTCGAAGGATCGCCGAGTTGGCAGAGCTAGCTCGCGTAGTCGTACTGATCTGTGAATCACAACAAGTAAGGTTCAAATAATAGAAGCAGAAGATCGGAATGGAGCTTGCAAAGCATCATGTTTTTATTACACGTATCAATTAATGCTGTACGGTAATATAAACATACAACCCATGACAAACACTGTTCAATTATAGGTGCGTACATATTGGACAGCGTCAATGTAAACATGAATTTAATAATAAGCTCTATTTTGGTAAAACATGACTTACCTATAAGGCCTCGTGTCATACAATATTCTCTCTAATTTATGCGTTCTGGCATCATGAAGTCCAGCCAGAGGTGGGCCGGGCCCTCCACATTCCAGAACATAATGTGTTATGCCGACCCTAGGTTTCGCTGGAGAAAAAGTAGCTCTCCAGTAGGAGCAGTTGGCGTAGTGTAACCGAGCTGGCCACACCGCTAGCTCGCACGTAAGGCATCGAGGTTCTTCCCGCTCTGCTCTCGCTCTTACTGAGTTGCTCCCTCCTCCATAACTAGGGTCTCGGACCACATACACCTGTCTTTGTCCAGGCCTATCTGCACTACCTGTACAAAATAATTAGCTGGTTAGTGATGCAACGTAGGCTTTAACATATTTTAACAATCGCAAACGACCACACGCAATTTCCTGATCACTAAATGCCAAATAACACTTCGTGCTGTGTTTTTATTGTCTGAATTTCAGGGGTATGTAATGTAAAGCAAATGTTAGCATGAGAAGTGCGCAAAGTTAATACATTTGATTTCTGTAAAAAAAAAACACTCAACTGCACTCAATCTAAATACTTAATTTGATTTGCTTCCATCACCATATCAGGATGCAGTTTAGGTATGTACAACTTGTCTTTATCTAAACCTTTAATAAGAAAAATAGCATTTTAAGCATTAGTTATAAAATGGTCTAATTTTGTATTAGTTCGTGTTTAAACTTACCTAAATAATAAACTAAATTATTGACCTGGTCCCACGCCAGGATTTCAGCCACTTCAACTTTCCCATGCGATAAAACAGCAATGCGCTGTCGCATCACATCCACATGTTTTATGTGGGTATAATATTGTCCACCACCTTCCTGCACTGCAGCTAGAAGAAGAAATGCACTGCCATCTTCTGAATAAACCGGCTGTTGATGAACTTCTAGCCAGGGCTCATCAGTTGCTTTCTCCGAATGCATCTGGAAATTTAAGAATTAGTAACGACATGTCGAAATGTCTTATAATCAAAATAAATGGATCCATGAAAATGCTTACTTCAGTGCAAGTCCAATTCGGAGCGTAACAACTGCTATAAACTGTTAAATTTTGCGCACGATTCATCCACACTACACCTACATGAGAATTATCTTTGCCCACCCATTGGGCTGATATGAGATAATATTCCCTGAAAAACAAAACGTAAGGTGAATTCGTTTATTAAAGAATAATAGGCAATATGATTCAATTTAGAAATTTGTACTTACATTCCATCTAAAGTGCTCGGGGGTTTGACTTCCCATCTTGGAGGCGATGATGTGTTCTGTACAGAGACTATCCACAAGCTTGCCTGCGGTATTGAACTGCCCGGCTGAAACAAATCAATACGTGTTACGAAAACTCCAATAAACAGACCATAACCTTTAAGTTACTATTTACCGTAGGATATCTGATAGTCACGTGGTCTGGAAAGACGTGGGAAGACGTGGTGTGTGTTGTGCTATTGAATGCCGGCAGTAGAAACCCGGATCTGGCCGCACCAATGCCCCCGATCCCTTCAGATATCCGAGGGAACTTAAGCTCGGAGACTGCACTATCGTCATACTGTGCGTACATCACGAGGGTGCCATCTGCAGAGCCCCATGTCGCTGATGATACTTTTGTCACCTCCTCTGTTAAAACAAATTGAAGTTAGCAAGATGAAAATCAGACGCCAATGCAACTACCGATGCGAATAATACATATTTAATGTTTCATACCCTGATATAACCAGTCGGTGACACCATTGTAAACCTTCCCTGGACTGGCGTCGTTCGTGAGGGGTATAAGTGGTGCCCTCTTCGCTGGCGGACCAGGCCTCGCCAGCACTTCGTTGTCTGCCACCAGCAGTAAGGAACCATCCTTGCCAAACCACGCGGCATGTTGCCACTCCCAGCTCCTTTGACCTTCGCCAAAGAGCGGTATGTGGTGGCTAAAGAAATTTTAACAGAGGATAAGTGATGCTGTTTTTGTTTACTTCCCAATAATTTTGTGAAGGAGTTGGTGATATTATAAGGTCTTTCATAAATCCTTTCTATACAGTCAGTAGTAACAAAGTTTTGGTATGTGAACAGATGATTTTCTTTTCGGGATATGGCTGGGTCATTTTGGACTATCTATAAAGGGCCTCATAGTAAATCTAAAGTAAAGAAAAAACATTCTCCATTCGCAAAGCTGAAACCATTTAAAGTTGGCGTTTTCAATTCTCAGTGGTGCAGTAAGTTTTAGTTTAGTGTACATCGGTCACTGAACAACATAATATATTGCCGCACCCTCCGCCCACCACCCCGCCGCGCCGCAGCGACTCTAGCCGCATTAAAATTCCACTCGCAAATTTTGAAATAAATTGGAAATCGTATTCACGTACCCATCAAATCGATTTCTTCACCCGAGAGACGATTGGGAGGAATTTATAGTAGACATGATATGATTTAGAAGTTAGCAAAACAAATCGAGTGTCGTAACAAGTTCAAATTGCATTATATAGGCGAAAACCCGTTGTAGCAGCTTTTATGCAAAAATGCTAAATGAAACAATAGTTTTAAATTGTTGTTAAAACGGTGTCCGATAGCTGGCGGAAGCAAAATAATAATAATAATAATAATAATAAATCTTTATTTATCAAAATACATGGACATAAAAACTTATGAGCGCTGGCTCCTAAACTAGGAAAGTCCTGTATTTTAGGAGCCAGATTCTTCCCATCGATGATACAAATTTAGAATATCTGACTGAAGTAATCATATAAAGATTTGAGAAAATGTTAAAATTAATATTAAGAAAAACAAAAAAAAAAATATTTTAATGAAATAAATAACTATATCAATATGCGAATAATGGGTATGTGCTGGGTGTGTCAGCGATAGTGGTGAGTGTGTGGGAGGGGTGTGTGTGTGTGTGGGTGTGTGTGTGTGTGGGTGTGTGTGTGTGTGGGTGTGTGTGTGTGTGTGGTCTATGCAAGTGTAAGTGTGATTGGAACAACAAATAAAAAATATTATAGTTATATATTATTAATTATTTTATATTTCAATGCAGAACAGTTATTAGCGATTCACAACCAGAATAGTCAAAATCTTTAAGCCAGTCAATAATTTCCTTTTTTACTTTATAGTTGCTTAGTTTTGCAATATTAATCTTTTTATTAATTATATTGTATAGGCGGGGGGCTTGGTAATCATAGTGCTTTCTTGCTAGCAAACTTTGTCTATTAGGGACAGGGCATTTGTATACTCTCTTATTTGTCACGGGTAGATAAGGGGCAGTAGCTCGGTGGTAACGCTTCAGGCATTGATATATGAATGACTTACGAACACTAAGAATACCAGCCATTTCATACACCGTTGTTGTAGGATGTCTGTAAGGCAGAAATAAAATAACTTTTAGAACTGCTCTCTGAGCTCGTTCAATTTCCAATAAAACGGTCTTAGAAGCTCCACCCCATGAAGAAATGCAGTAGGTAATAAGGCAGTGGCAAAGTGCATTATATGTCTGCAGAAGCAGCTCTGTATCAGCAACAGATCTCATATTTTTGAAAATATAAATTAGTTTTCTCACTCTCTTTGCTGTGATAGCTATATGGGGACCCCAAGATAACCTATCATCGATAACCACTCCTAGATATTTTACGGTTTGCACTCTATCTATTGAAACGCAGCTGCACGTTGATTTTGGCAATCTATTACAAGGATGAGTATGAATAGTTATTGTAAAGTCAGTATTCGGTCTCGAGGATCGAGTTTTACAGAAACACACATATTTTGTTTTCATAGTATTTAAAGTTAGTAGACTGTCCTCGAGCCAACAACTAACTTCACGAAGCCCTTGTTCAGTTTTCTCACGTACATGGTTCCAATTTGGCCCGTGGAACAGCAAAACAGTGTCGTCTGCAAACATAAGAAGCTCGGCACCAGGTATCTCATTGTTGCACAACTCATTGATGTACATCAAGAAAAGAGTAGGTCCAAGGGTGCTACCCTGTGGGATACCATATGTGCAGTTAGCGAAGTTGCTGAGATAGTTTTCAACACGAATTTGCTGATTTCTGTTGGTAAGGTAGTCAACAAACCACTGAAGCGGTAAGCCCCTAACACCGAAACATTGCAGCCTAGAGATAAGTATCGGGATTGATACGGTATCAAAAGCCTTTTGCATGTCTAAAAATACGCCCAGGCATTTTTCACCACGGTCAAGGTGGTAAGCGATCAAGGAAGTTAATTTGAGTACTGCATCCTCCGTAGAAATACCCGATCTGAATCCATACTGATTAGCTGCTAGATAATTATTGCTTTCTAGATACTTGATAAGTCTCTTATTGACTAGTTTCTCCAATATTTTGGAGAGGGTTGTTAAAAGTGATATGGGTCTGTAGTTGGATGGGGCAGATTTATCACCTGTCTTGTGAATAGGTACGACGATGGCCTGTTTAAATAAGGTGGGAAAAATACCTGCTTGAAGACTCAAATTGCATAGGTAAGTAATAGGGCCAACAATCAAAGATCTACATGTTTGAAGAAGCGTGGTGGTAATATTATCCCAGCCAGGGGCACTGTTAGACTTAAGATTTTGGATCAGAGAGCTTACCTCATCTGGGTCAGTTGGAATAAAGCACAGAGAATGTACAGGCCCATCTTTAAGGGATTTTGCAGCTAAGGTTGATTCAGATATGCCGAGTTTACTAAGCGTACGTCTTGCTAAGTCACCACCCACTGTAGTAAAATATTCATTGACTTCATCAAGAGAAGAAGTTGGAGTAGAGGCTAAAGAAAGAAGTTCTGTAGTTTTAGTTTTAGACTGGTTTAAATCACAAATCTCTTTAATTATTTTCCATGTCTCTTTTATGTTTTTTTTGTTCAGTGCTAGTTGTCCTTTGTAATATTCTCTTTTCAATGATTTTATAACTTTGTTGCAAATATTTCTATACGTTATATATTGTATTTTAAGTTCTGTATTGTCCAGTGCCTTTTTAACTTTCATGTGGAGTTTATCTCTTTTTTTTATAGATTTGACTAGTGATGGTGTAATCCATGGTTTTAAAGGTTTTATTCTCTTCGATAATTTAACAACAACAGTATTAGATGTTATAGCAGATTGAAGTACTGATAATAGAGTATCTGTAGCAATGTTAACATCGCTTATACAATAGAAATTATCCCAATTATATCCTTTAAGTACGTCTGTGATAATTATTAAATAAACGGAAATGCAGCTCCAAATAGAGGAAAAACACGATTGCATATTTTAAATACTTTGCAAACAAACGCTGAAAAATATTTCTGTTGTTTTATCAGCTACTTACAAAGCGTTAACAAATTCTTTTCCTGGGATTCTTTTTTAAAGTACCTAATTCGTTATTTTTTTGGAAACTGAATAGATTCTGTAGATATAAAATGTAGGTTACAACCATTGAGCTATTATTACTACGTATAGAGAAGACGCCACACATCACACCTATGTTCCGTTCAAGTGAGGCCATCCGGCCACAATTGTGGTTATATAACGATGAACGAAACGCGTGAGCACCGTGAGAATCACGGTGTTTGCGAGAAAAATACTCCTAAAAGCGTTCTGATAGCGCTATGTGTTTCTACTGTTTGCTTAGACGACTAATTATTGTTTCAGCGCTAAAGAGAACTTTAGTTGACTCTAAATTAATGGGACATAACCTTTGCTTATGATAGCTTCTCTATAGGTAGTAATAATAGCTCAATGGTTACAACATACCTAAACGATATTTTATATAATTATACTAAAATTAATAAATTAAAACTGGAAAAATATTGATATGTATGAATATTGTAGGAAATTGAGATCGTACAGATATTTTATATTCTTGAAGTAGGAAAGCGGAATCATGCCTCCCCGAACGTCGCCGACATTTATTATAGCGCTCGACATAGAGTACAATTTAGTTTAGGTAATAGTTTGAGCCCGCCAATATTACTGCCAAAAAATTACACAGGTCTGCACACAATAAGCGAGGAATGCCTTTGATATTGGCAAACAAACGACATTTTTCCTCGTAGTGCGGTAAGTGAAAAGTGAAAACCAATCTAGGGACGAGAAATTTAATTTACATTCGGAAATGTAATTTACGGGTACCTGGAAGGGTCTTTTGCAATGACCTTTAAGGGCGACAAATATCAAAAGCGACTCACTCATTTGTGACGTCATAAACTGTGTAGTGCGCCGTAAACGTCCGCCGGTAAACCTGTAAAATATAAAAGTTAAATAACAATCATCCAAGGCGCTGAAGTTTGTAGCGACCGTGTTATTTATTTTGGAAAAAAGGCAATTAAAAGTTTTACTGTGCGAAACGGCTTCGTACCTCCTTGATATTGTGTTGGAAGAGCACGTAACGTAAGTTCGGCGAGACCTGATACCCGCGCACATTCAACTGCCTCTGCAATAAAATAGATTTCCTTTTAGTTGAAATCCAGATCTTTTCATAAAATTTACAAGAAACTTGATCATACACTCGATGTCGCAAATCGAAAGACCTTGTTATATTTTACCATTATATTTATTCATTATAATAAGTCTGGCACTAATTACAAGGATATTTATTGCTTATTTATGTTAACGTTGTCGTGAAGCTTTCTCGGTGCGTTAAGGGGAAAATTGCGGTCACCCGGCTGTAGCGCGGTTTTACCGAAAGCTCTCAGAGCGAGTGTGTTGATAATAGTAATAGACTATGACAGCTGGGATACGCTCCGACTAACATGTAATGAGACCGATGAGAAAATTCCTTACGTTAGACGACAGGTTTTAATAAAAGAAAGATCTAAATACCATCTTCATTGAGGTGTCGCAAAATGAACACCTGATGTGCTTTAGGTTTCATTTCCGCTCGAAGTAAAATCGCTGGTGCTTTAAAGTCGGCGCACTGAAATTTTCATTTACCGAAGGCGGTAACCGCTCGCATAATAATGCCATTATGGAGAATCGGGAATGTCGCCATAAATTTTATAGTAAAGAGCGTCGGTGTAATACTGTCTTCTATATTATTCCGGTGACAGAAAGCGGTGGAGTGATTGTCGACTTACGAGAGTGTGGTTGGTGACGAGTACAGAGAGTGTGTTGTTGAAGGTGTCGAGAGCGAGCAGCCCACCGTCGTCCGCCTGGTACACCAGCTGGTGGGAGCTGACCCACGTGGTCGGCAGTCTCTCGCCAGTCAGGTCGCCGCGAAGAAACTCGTCGAGGCGCATGCGACGTCCCGACCAATACAACAGTTCGTCCACATAACTAAAAACATCGAATTGTTTTAAGAGGAAACGCTGGTGGTGTTTGTTCCATACAAACGTAATCCTCAGTTTCCTCTCTGGATAATGACACTAGAGCAATGATTATTTTACCATGCAATCTGAAGGTACCACTGTATGTCCCTCGGTTGTGTTTTTCTCCATAAATTAATTATTATAAGAATAAGAAGCCAAATCACAAAAACTGACCATTTTTACTGCCCTTATCAGACGACAAATTTGACGAGTATAAAAAATAAAAGGAAAACCGACCAACATAGCCAAAGCCCTTCTTATTACTATTCTTGAAAAATAAATTAAAATCGTTCCAGTATTAGAGTAGGAAACTGAAGATTACGAAATAGCGATTTCGTCTATTTTAAATAGGTATAATCGATCCAAGCTGCAGTTGTCTCTATCGTCCCTCATACATTTATATCCCAGCAACAGCGCGACAGCAATAGATTTTTTAAATACCTATTTTTCAATTTTCTTGCAGCCATCCTTTCCTCTTAAGATAAGAATAAGTTAAATTACAACTATGTAAGTATCTATTGGGATCGAAATAACTCACCCTAATAAATAAATGGCTGTGACGATACCGGCAATAACAAAACTGATGACCATCAATGAAAATACGATGCTTCTCCAGTTGTGCCCATCGCCTTGGTACAGGTCCTGAAAATAATTACGTAATTTCATAGTGAGAAAATTTTGTAAAGTACGTTTTGGCTGTTGTTTGATTTTTCTATTAAAATGTATATCATATTTAAATCGATTTACTTCCCAAGTAGCAAAATTTGGTCCTTTAAGTGTCCTAGGAGCATGTATTTTTTGTCCTATAGAACTCTTGAAAACGCTTATAAAGCTGGATTTGGGCGCAGGTTATAAGATCATTACGCCCTTTAGTCGTTTTGTAACAGTCCGGTAAAGTGCAATACAATTTTATAATTATCTTATTAGGTGCAGTTACAAGATAACATGTCCTATAAAGATCCGGTAAACGCCCTGAATACGCGCGACTAGTGCTCTATAGATCTGGAGAGCGCCGCTACTGGTGTAATTAATCCAACAGAGATCAGCGTGATGCTATTACTGGAGCATTCACTTTTCATTCTTATTGTTACGGTGCCATTCTAGTGTTTCGACAAAAAATATAATATTTTCAAAGGGTAGTAAGCAGATCACGAAGCATAACATACGTAACTTTTGTCTTTTGACTGTTGTATAAAGAAGGCCTACTCATCTTGCGAAAATAATTTTATTGATAAAGTGTTCGATGATAATAAACATATCTTCATGCCCCTTCACAACTAAACATATTTATTATATCTTCGATATATTTTTATTCGATAATATTAACAAATACTGAGACCGCCATATAGGATCGGATCATGTCCGATTGCTGCATTTATCAAAACCTTTATAATACTATTTAGTCAAATTTAACTACTACAGGACATACCTACTTCGCCACCATATTGGTTTTAGGGTTCTTTTTAACAAAATGGCCGATTACTCTAGTAATAGCAAATATAGGACACATATAAGTAGAAACTTACATATAAAAATCGCTGGACATGCTAGTTTGGTGCTAATAATCTATTTGAAGTCACGACTAAGACAAATTAATCCTATTATACCTTTAACTATAGCAGCTACACCGAGGACATTTATAGAAACTCATGTCTTATAGAATAATGAAACAAGACGCTATCAAGAGTAACTAATCTTATTAATTACGCTTATAGGATCAAAAGCCACACTTTGCTTATTATTTTTATAGCATGCGCTTACAAGATTGTAATAATTACAAGTTCTAGTAACTATCTTATAACATTATCCTGTAAACGTTTATATCTTATGTAATAGGATCTAAAGTACTTGTAGTGCAAATCGTCGTATAAGATGTTGTTGTGAGAACAGTGATCTTACTCAAAGCGTCTATTAGACTCTTAAAAGATGTTAAGTCTTATAGGTCGATTGCTGTAGGACTATTTTGTTACTTGGGTTGTTGATCAAATCGCGATAAGATTAATTAAGGTGGACTTGAATGATAAAAATATTTTCCGGGGAAGTGAAAAGCGAATA